>UWZB01000217.1:7033-38103 GCA_900536885.1 Peniophora sp. CBMAI 1063 | reverse complement strand
CCGAAAATATTGGCCCGGCTTTCATCAATCGGGCTTTTCATCGACTCGGCTCGGTCCGGAACGGGCTTTGAACCGAGCCGCGGCATCACTATCGCCTGGGTCTCTGTTCAGGTTTCTCGTGGCTGTGCCGTTCGAGTCAGCGCGCTGACCATTGAGTGCGCCGGGCGCTCTCGGCGGCTATATCGCGCACTGTGGCCGGCTCAACGTGGCCCGCGCCTCCGTTGATCACCACAATCAAATTCCTCGCTACGTGGATGACAACAACAACGGCGCCCAAGGCGACGATCTTGAACGGCGAGACTACCATCGAGCTCTCACCGCGATACGTACGAGTCTTGTCTCACTGTACCCTGTCTCGTCTCGCCGCGGCATACGAATATGAACATATGTTTATTTGCTCAAAATAGGGACCCAGAACAGAGGTAATTATTATGGCAAAGCCAAAAAAACAAGCGATAGCTGCGCCTCGCTTCGCTGGGGCGCAGTCGTCGCACGGTGTACGAACAACGGCCACAAGACTCCTCGAGCAAATATATGCACCGCCTTCCATATCGGTGTGAACGTCCGGAAGGCGGAAACGCGAAAGAACTCATGGAGAAGATGTTGAGGAGACCTTGGCGACGCGGTCTGAATCGCACCGCGATTGCCGCCCGTGCAAGGATGTCAGCAGTGCGCGCTCAGCGGAAAACGGCGGCGCGGCGGGTCTTGGTTGGGCTGCGCGCAGCACAGAGACGAGACTGCAGGCTTGGAAGGTTGGAGACCGACCGTTCATCGCGGACATTGCGCTAGCAGACTGCAGCCGTGCTCGACGACGGCGTCAAGCATATCGTCACTACCGATCTCTCACTGACAGCCGACAGCGACGATGAGATGCTCAATTGACAAGCGACGTCCGAAATATCTGTGATGCGTCGCGGACGCTGCGGACGTCGGGTTTCGGCACGGGTATGCATGGGCGCACCACTGTGACACCGTCGGCAGTGGCGAACTGCGGGATGGGCCGGAGCCGGGTAAGGATGGCGCGGTGGCGGTCAAGTCAAGTCCAGCTGTCAGAGTGGAGATGGCATGACGGCGCGAATCGAACGACGAGCGCTCGCGGGCGGTCCCGGAGACGCAGAGGTCGGTGTGGTCGGACGACAAACTGAACTGACCACACATGTCTTGTACGATCGTGCTTGGTACGACGCCCGTGAACCGATCGAGAGGAGGTCTGGCTGAGCTCGAAATCGCTCACGTACGATGTACGTGTTCCGGAGAGGTGCCTCAGAACAACACACCTACGGGCACACGCTTGCCGCGGTTCGCCGCGGGTGGCATCGCTGTACTACATAGACTGAAGTTCTCTTTCAAAGAGCATCTGCAAATCGGGATATCTTTGGTCGAGCCGAGAGACAACCGGGCGTGGGTTATCTTGATACTACCCCACGATGCTCGCAGCTTGGCCTGTCAGGCGATTCAAAGCGCGCAGTCTACCGTCTAGTAGAGGTCGTATCGCCCATCTCCGAGAGATGCAACGTAGAACCTAAGATGATAGCCATGAACAAACCGAGAAGCTGATCTGCAATCTCGACGAGGTCTCCGAGGAGCGCACAAAGTCCAACAAGAAGATATCCGAACCTCAAAGTACAAAGGCAGCACTGAAAAGGGTAATCGGCAGTGCGCAGCCTTATCGTCGTGTGCAAGCAGAAGATGGCCGCCTGTGCTGCGATCGGAACGATGCACGGACAAGAGCGCTGCAGGCTCGAGCTGAGAAACACAGCTTGGTCGATGAAGGACGAGGGGGCCAGTCAATTCTTGCAACACGACAGAACAGAACAGAGCAGACGACAGGATCGAGCAGACCGGCTCACATCTGTAATGTGCCTGTCGGCTACTGGTGATGGCGCTGATCCCGGAGCCCACTTCCGACGCCTCGTGCTCGCACCACAGTGGGCCAGCAAGTCTCTCTCAACGCTGCACCGAAGGATGTGGTACCAGTCTGGCTCAACGCGGGCGACACCTGTACGAGGGCGCAGTACGGGTCTCTGAGCGACGTCCGGCGAATGCGCACACAGTTGTAAAGACGCTATGGTTCATGTACTGTAGATACAAAGACTGCAGTAGTATCTATTATTGAGCACGACTCAAGGGTCCAATGAAATTGAAGACGAATAAGCGGTAAGCCCTTCGTCGTTCCTTCAGAAAAGCGACAGTCTCGGGTTTACTGATAGGTCGCGCCTGGGGCTAGTGAGCCGCAGCGTATTCGCCTGCCTCAATAGCTGCTCGTACACCGTGGAGAGCTGCCTCAACGGTGTCGTCCAGGCGCAAGCCCTTGGTGGGGGATGGCGAACCGCTTTCGGACTTGCTTGTCCTCGCACGATGCGGAAGTGGGCTCCGGGATCAGCACCATCACCAGTAGCCGACAGGCACATTGCAGATGTGAGCCGGTCTGCTCGATTCTGTCGTCTGCTCTGTTCTGTTCTGTCGTGTCGCAAGAATTGACTGGCCCCGAGAACAAGAAGAACGAGCGGAAGAACACACGGCTCATCCGACTACCCCATCTGCAGCAAGATCGCCGCGATGAGAAGGCATACCATGGCACACGGCACAGCTCACCGCCGCATCACGTAGCCGTACACGATTACGCTTGAACCCCATCCCATGCGAACTTCGCTAAGTTCGAAGTCAATTATCTTTGCCGGAGTTGATTGTCGCCGGGAGTACAAGCACAAAAAGACTTGACATGGAAGGGTGGGTTCGAATTGTCATTGTTCATGAGCAAAGTCGTTTCGGCCGGTCATGAGGGGTAGCGGAGACACACGATCGAGCGTTGGGAAGAGGGCACATCAGATCTGCGTTGAAGGTGGAGTGTGCGTCTGGGAATGGAGGAAGGTTCGAATGGATCCGCATGCGAAAGCCTGCGACGCGAGTAGCTAGCGTACTGGGACTGTAACGATGGGTCCGTGCTGCATGATGATGCTTGATCTCGTATGATCGACTTGTTGACGGTAGTGGAAAGAACGGTGAACAAAGCGAGCAACAGGTATATATTCATGAAGATCGGAAATAGGGCGTACAGACTTCTGGAAGCTACGGACGTCTACTTGACCACCGGATTCACGCCTCTTGCGGCCAGGTACTCCCTCGCCGCACTCGCGGGCTTGTGTACGCGTGTCAGAACAACACAAAAGGAACGGACGTACATGACTGACCAGGCTCTTGATGAACTCGTACACGCTCTTGTCATGGTACCGAAGGCCAGTCGCAGGATCGGTATACGGTGCCTACGATAGTCAATCCATTGTCATGAGTATATCTCGTACGATGCATGGAAGCCAGTCCAATTTACCTCAAGACCAGTAATATCGCAGTAATGGCGTGCTGGGATGAGCGAGGGCGGGGCTTCTATTGACAGGTCTGCATGCGGTACAATACCTTAAGTCAGAAGGGAACCTTTCGACGAGGGAAACCTGATGCGCTCACAGTTCAACGGGTCGGGATCTGGCTCATCGCCGTCGACGGCCATCCGTTCGGCAGCTGCACGGGCGCGTTCACGCTCCTGTGCTAATACTGCCTTGACATTCTTAGCACGGCGACCGTTATTCTTAGTATACGCGGGGTTCTTGAATGGCCGGGGCGCCTGTGCGTAAGACAGCTTCTCGCCGAGGGACTGTCGGAACGAAGAGCAAGGCAATGAGCGGAATAGCGGTGGCGGCGAGTGGCGGACTCGGACGCACTGGAGGCAGTGGCGTACCCTCAGCTGTAGATGTAGCCTTCTTGAGTTTGGAGCCTTTGGGTGGCCTACACACCCATGAGCATAGGCTTGGACAAGTTACATGACATTATGGACGAACATGACGGCCTCGTTCAAGACGCGACTTGGTGCGCGTTCGACGGAACACGAGGCGGCGAATCCGTTCTCACCGGCTGCCTTGTTTCGTCCACAACCTCCATCACATCGCTCGTTCATCGGAGTGATCCAGTTTTCTACGTACCATCTTAGCTACACAGGCTACATCAGACGCATCTACACGATGTGTAGAGGAAGAATGCTAGCCAAATGGGCCATGCATACAATACATTCGTAGAGTGTGCCTCGACAATTGCCAGCGCTCAATTTCCTGCGTACACAAAAGACGTGTGAGGGCGCACGCGACGGGCCCGTTTCTCCCGACCCTCTTCCGTTCCACGTACTGATGCCGAACTGGCTGGCCCGCTGGCTGAGACAATAGCAGTAGGGCGGCTATACGGGGTATATCTTGGACCGTTCCTGCATCTTTGCCTCCAATCCACCTTGGACCCCTAGACGGAGCCCTGTGTCGCTGGTAGAGTCGGGTCTCCCGTTCTATATATCTTGCTCTCCTGCGTCGGCCTACGCCGCGCGTTGTAACTCTAGTCTTTCTTCACACGCTTTCTGGATTTGCCTTGTTCCTCTTTGGGCGTACCGGCCTACGTCCCTCCACGACATCTACGATCTCATCTTCACGCAACGGCATAGCCCCGGACGGCTTTCTTCTTCTGAACGCTCAACGACATCTTTCACATCCTCCCGCATACGCACAGCCTCGTCGATCCCAACACGCACCCCGCACTATCTCAACTGTCTTATTAGCAACACGACCTACCATGGACTCTACTTTCACGATGCCTCCTGCTCCTTCGCCCACCAAGGACTCCACACTCTTCAAGGGCATACCCATCGAAGCGCGCGTTACGCGCCGCATGTCCGCTCTGCCCCCTCGCACCACTGCACTCGGTCGTTCATCGACGCTCAAGATCAACTCGAGCGCTACACTCGTCGATCCGAACGCTTCGGTGCCGGCGCATATGCTCGTAGGCGTCCCCTCATCGTCTCGGGAAGTACACCCATCTCACGACACACCTCCGCAGACATTCCCAGACGACGAGCGCGCACGCCGCAGGCGCCGGCGGCACTCCGAGCACCCCACGAACGCACCTCCGCGCCGCAGCTCGCCCACCGAGCAACTCCCATCTAAGCGCCCGGACACGGCGGACAGCAGTCTGCCCTCCGGCCCAGCGCCGCAACGCCCTCAACGCCATCCTACGCTGCACCTTCATGACGTGGACGAGATGCTTACGCCTAAAGAGGCGCGTCCGAGGCGGTGGGCTGATACGCCTGGGGCCGCATCTGTCGCGGCGTGGGTAGCGGATCAGCAGGTGCAATCACAGTTCCAGTTTGCGCCTATCCCGCCTACGCCCACTGCGGCTACCTCGAAGCAGAGCGGACTATTGGGGAAGGTGAAGAAGCTCGTCTCCAAGAAGTAGAGAAGGAGTAGCGAAAGCGCACGACTGCCCCGAGTCTCGAAAGACCTCGAGATTGCCCGGCGTCTCATGTCTCGAGCAGGAGGCATGGAATTGGATTGACGTCGCGTTATGCCCACGATCCCACGCTCTCATGTTCGCGTCGCTGTGATGTCTATCGGACCCCGCAGGATCCGACTCTATGTATGCCTGTGCTCAATGCTTTGACGTTCATCTAATTATGCCGCATGCCCCTCCACACCATTCACCTTCCATCACTTGCACTTGCATCCCTGTATACTAGCTAGACCCGACATCCGCCTGTATCTTACCTTTCGTCCGTAACCTGTATCAACATCAAATCTCTTCAAAGGGATTCTCCAAAACAATTGCGCTTTATATTGTGCTGTGTGATCAATATTACGCGTTACCGTCACGTTTATCGGTCACGTTCATCCCACAAACGCGTCTCAGGAACGCGTTGTGCTTAGACCACCATCTCGCGGCCACACTCTCGCGCGTGTCCCCCACGTCAGGCTCATCTCGATCTCATACACTTTCCCGATCTACGCGTATAGTCGCAAGTTGACATCGGTACGCCCACTTATGGCTTAACATTGTCTCAAACATATCCCCGCGCAATGTGGACTTCAACTTGGCCGCAAGCTGACAATGTCGGTAGACATGCCTCCCAAGAAGACTGGTGGGAAGATGAAAGCCGGTGACGCGTCTCCGGCGCAAGATCCGCCGGTGTTCACGACCAGGAGTGCGAAGGCTGGGCTTCAGGTGCGCAAACAGTTCGGCATACTTTACGGAATATATGTTGATCGCCAACGCGTTTTCAGTTCCCGGTTGGCCGTATTCACCGTTACTTGAAGCTCAGGACACAGAATCAGATGCGTGTGGGCGCGAAAGCTGCCGTGTACACCTCTGCTATCTTGGAGTATCTCACGGCTGAGGTGCTTGAGCTTGCCGGTGCGTTTATGCTACCTTTGCCTCGTGTGCGCCCAAGTTGAATATCATGTTCGTGCAGGGAACGCGTCGAAGGATTTGCGCGTGAAGCGCATAACGCCTCGCCACCTACAACTCGCCATCCGGGGAGATGAAGAGCTGGATACACTTGTCCGCGCGACAATCGCGGGAGGAGGTGTGCTGCCGTTCATCCACAAGAGCTTGACGCAGGGTAAGGGCAAGAAGCCCGAGGGACAGAATGCTTAGTTTCGCGTGTGTGCATCTCGGTGTATTCGAATGATGGGATGGCTAATCTATGACTCTGTAGGAATATACCAGTCTGCTTCTCATCTGCTCTTTACGCTTGTCTGTATGTATAGTGCTCCAGAACTTTCTTGTGATGTCCAACTTGTATTCTTTTTGACGATGCCACTCATGACTTGCGGGATTCCCGTTGTGCCTGTGGACGCGGCGGAGCGTTGCCCGTCACTGTGATGTTCGAGATCGCCTGGTCGGAGAATGTTCGCATCGTGCTGCTCACGCATCACCCTGGACGTACCCAAACACATCATTCGTGTAGCGGTCATCTGACGCTGCATTGAGCCGAACTAGACTTAGGTCTCACATAAACTCGCGCTCACAATTACGACTATAGGTCAGAGATGCTCTCATAGGCTGCCTACGAATGATACTTTAGATGCCTGTGGGTGTGATAATGGTTTGAATTGAGTATTATGCCGCTCACACTCGCACTCGCATATGCTTCTGAACATCCTCTCGTCACTTAGAAGAGCGACTCTTGTTACGCGACATCCACATAGACCGTACCGCGTCCAGGACCCTTCCCAGCTCCCCATCAAGTGATATGACGCGCACGCTCAGCATGGACCATCAATTGCCCTTTGGAGAGGATTTGGAGTTCGGTACTTCAGACGGAGAGGGAAAGTGGTCATGCAGCCCGTGCGAAACATGACGTCGTGCGCCACACCAACTTATATAGGCGCCCCTCCGCCTATCCTCAATCCCTACCAATTTCACCCCATCTACACGCACCTATCAACTTGACAAACAGCCTTTACCGTTATCATGTCCTCCCAAAACTTCAACGACCAGAACACCGTTCTCGGTAACCCATCTGTCGACAACCAGCCCACCCACCATCTCCACGGTGGCGAAGAGCCCCTGCGCCCCGTCGCAGACTACAGCATCGAGGCGCTCGAGGGTCGCCCGAAGCCGCAAACGACCATCTCCGACATGTACGGCTCTGCGCCCGATGTCCATGCCGGAGAGCAGCAGCGCCACGGAAGCGAACGCGTCGAGTCTGAGATGCCGCAAGAACGTCACGCGTCCTCCACTGGCGCGAACGCGTTCAACGAAGAGCGTCCGATGGACGTTCAGCCTACGCAACAAGGTATACCTTTGTGCCCATACTCATTGGCTACCTGGGTCTGACCTCTCCGTCGTAGGTGATGTTGCCGTTGGCGGCCAGAGCGACCTGCCCCAGGGCAAGGCTTCGGCCATGGACAAAGTCATCGGAAAAACCGAGAAGGTGAGGATCATTTAGTACCATGAAGACGGACTAGTCACTGACTATTGTTCGCAGGTCATGGGCAAGGTCTTGAAGAAGCCTCAGATGCATGAAGCTGGCGAGCTCCGTGAGGCTGGCGGTAAAGCTGCTGCCCGCGGCGACGCTCGCGCTCCTCACGACTAAGCTATTCAAGGCCCTTTACGGACTTCACGATCATCACGCTATGCTGTACAATATATACCTGAACCCACTTGATCAATAATGTGTACTTTTACCTGCTATATGTCGCTATCTCAATTGCGTGATCCTAGCTCCACAGCCGCACAGCGACAGTACATAACAACTGCACAACCGGAACTGCGCAAGAAGTATACGGCGTCTTCAGGCCGCGCCCTGGACTTCTGGGGGATGCTTTCTATCTGCTAGTGGCCTCTCGACCCTTGCAAGGAGGCGGACGTTCCGGACATACGCCTTATTTTAGCCTATTCGGCGGCGATAGACGTTCCTCGCTCGCGCAGCGGGCGGTCCGCCAAGACGAACACGATCACGCGGGGTTCTTGATGGGATAGCGTTCACGCGCCTTCTTTGCCTCCCCTGCTGCCTTCACCAAATGCCACCATGTTTCCACTGCGATCTTCCGTTCCGCACGGTCGTCCATGTTACTATCGCGTTCCTCGGACTTACCTTTGACAGCGCACGCATGAACGTGTCTTGTGTACGGAAGTTCGAAGCGTACGCGTATATAAAGCTCGGGGATTGATGGCGCATGAACCCCGCGCTGCTTTATCGTCGCCCGTGGCCCGTACGCGCCGAACATGCTCGGCTCGACGACGTTGCTCGTCTTTGGTCTCATAGCGGCGGCCGACGCCGCCCTGTACGATTCTCTGTCCGCCGGCGGGAAGAAAGTGTTCGACGATGCTATGACCGTTAACGAGATGTACTACGACCCCGTCGAGGGCTATGTCTATGGCATTGACGTCGCGGGCATACACGACACACGCGCGAGCGCTATGTGGGCCGTCGGCCTGCTCGCGAGGAACGGAGGGAATGGCGACGATGTGGAGAGGGCCGTGAGGATCATTGAGAGCGTGGCGAGCCAGCAATATGTGGATAACGCAACGGCGGCTTGGTACGGGACGTATCCGCACACCCCGCAGGACCCATTGCCTGGCACGTCCTTGCTGGGTACCACGCCCTACTCCTCGTACGATCCTAATTGGTAAGTGAGGCCTCTCATGAGATCCACAAACGGTATTGACATGAATTGCAGGCGCGACTTCATTGGATCAGCCTGGCTGCTTGCCTTGGAAGAGAGCGGCAATTTGCTCTCCAACGACACTGTCACTGCCATTGAGCAGTCGCTCTACCAGTGAGCCTCATTGCTTGCATCATTTCTCCTGTCACTGACCCTGAAGCAGTGTAGGCAAGGGCCAACTATTACGGTATCAGGGTCGCGGAGAGTACGCAAACTCGGTGGATGTCGATACCAGCGTGGATAACCTGGACGCGGCGTATACAAACCCGTGGCTCATGGGCACCATCGTGATGAGGTTCGTAGTTCTCCACCATCTCGAAGAACACCTGCTAACTTGTGCAATAGCTATATCGGAAACAAGATGAACGATACCGAGCTTATCAACAAAGCGAACGATGACGCTCAAGCAATCTACGATCTTTTCACGTTCAACGACTTCAACACGTTCTCGGAGTACAACTGCCCTACCTATACTGGCGTGGATATCTTCGCGCTGGCTCTTTGGATCCGCTATGGCCCGGAGGGGACAAAGTTGCAGGAGTACGGGACGTACATGTTGAACCACACTATTGCGGACCTCGCGGACTTCTATCATGCCGACCTGCGCAACCTTGCAGGTCCTTGGGATAGGTGAGTTATTCGCTCTAAGAATAGTATTTGCATAGGCTGATAACGTCCTTCTTTTGTATGTAGGACGTATGGCTTCGACATGACGCGCTACCACTCCATCCTCGGTCAACTGATCTCCTCCCTCCTTCCCGCCGAAAAGATCGCGGTTCCCTCACCGATCCTCACCGGCTTGCACATGAACGACGCAGTCTGCTTCGGCACTATCATGCCGCTCATCGCCGACACCATCCATAGCGTCGTCGGCCAGGACGTCATCGACCGCTTCGCGAGCTTCGACTCGTCTGTCGAGCGCGATGTCGTGTATAGGCAGGTCAGGACGAACACGGAGGACGAGACTGCTATCAGGAATGTCTCTGTCTGGCTTGGGCCGAACGTGACTATTGGTGGACAGTCGGTGAGTGAAGCGCGACCTTAATATATGACAGCGTGTGCTAACTAGACGCATAGTCGGACGAGCCTTCGCCGCGTCAAAGCTCGTACGTACCAGGCGTAATCCAATGGCTCCTCCCATCCACCCTCTACCCCAACGCGAGAATCTCGTCCTCAACTCCTCCCAAGGTCGGCTACATCGCCATCAGCCCCCCGCCCTCTGGCACCATCAACGCCACGGCCTCAGCCAATACGCTCACAATCTCTCTGCCCCTCTCCGAGCGCTGGGGCGACTGCACGCTCCCGACCTCTATCAGTTTCGCTGTGGGCGGATTCGATGAGAGGACGAGTGGCGCGGATATGACGAAGGGGTTGGAGGGCGTTCCGGGGCTGAATGTTACAGTCGAGACGGTTGGCCTTGGGGAGCAGGCGACTACGTATGATCAGGACGGAGACAAGTGAGCACTATATTCTCCTCTGCTTGCTAGCCGGCTCCGACGCGCGTTGACAGCGACTTCTACTTCTTCGACGTCACATATCCCGTGTCGAGTGAATGGCCCACCGTACCTTCCATCACTATCACGGTGCAGCCTGTGTAAGGTCGTGACGACGGAGACGATTGACGATTGAAGATGATCATTGTACGAACGAAGAGGTTGACATGGATGTAAAACACACTACTGCCACTACAATCTAGATACCGGGAGCAGACCAGGGCTGCTGTGCACCCTCATCTGTGTTCACTACCACCGTTTCGTTTGCGTGAAGGGAGTCGGCCGGAGCGTACCACCACAGCGTGGTGACGCCGACTGGGAAAGTGTATACAGCCTGCATCAAGGCTCTCAGTGTACGGTCCTCCTCTGCGAGTTTTTTTGGGAATCATACCTGGGTACCTCTGAACTCGATCGTGGTCTGGATAGGAACTGGATTCCATGTCGACGACGCATTGTCGTCCCTGCGCAGGATCAGACATGAGATCATCGATTGACGCTCGGGATGTAGGAGCGCGATGAACGTACCAGTTCAGGACGACCAACGAGTACCGCAACCAGTCCGTCGAGGACACACGATGCGTCACGTACGCCCCGACACGCAAGCCCCATGCCAAGTTGCCGCCAACCGTAACACCGAGGCGAATACCGAAAGGCCCACCAGCGTCACGGGGGAGGATGCCTCGGGAGGCTTGCGCCATGGCATAGTCTGCGTTGAACGTCAACATCTCATCTATGACGCCTAGTCTACATACTCACACTCCTGGTGCAGGGTGTACGTCCCGTCAGTGTTCACTGTCACGATCGGACGACAGCCAGGACCCCCGCAACTTGTTGTACCTGGGAGTTTAGGGTTGCCAGATCCATCTCTGCGATAGCAGAAGATCAGTGCTTGAGTGCCCACGGAGAAGAGGAGGCTCACAGAGCAATGTTCCACATCATGGCGTTGTGGCTGTTGTACTGGGGTGCACCAATCATGCTGTTGAATCGTGTCAAGAGTAGGTCGAGACGTGGGAGTGGCGCTTACAGCTGGTCCATGTACCACTGACAAGCCTGTGAGCTCCCCGAACAACGATATGTGGTTGGAGATCTCGGCGTACCTTGATGTCAGACCACCAGTCCGTTCCATAGGTGCCCGAGCACTCGGTGAAGTATATTTCCTTCGACGGATAAGCCGTGTGGAAGCTTTGCTGGGCAGACACATCTCCGCTGTAGCAATGGAATTGCACGCCTGCGAAAGCGTCGCCAGCTTGTTGCATCTGGGTTCATGTGCTTAGCTCACAGCGCCCAGGCGGATTTCGATATCAATGTGGCCTCACAAGCTGTACGGGGTATCCTGCAGCATCTTTCCAGTTATGGTCGTACCCGAGGACGCGCACGGATGAGAGACCGTTGTTGTTCAGGAGCGTGCGTAGAGCGGTGCCGATCTGAGCCATGATGTTCACGGGCATCTTGCATGTTCTTCGAGCAGGATACAACCTTAGCGAGCGAGAGAGGAAGAAGGGAAGTAAGCACATACGGATAGCTATCGTTTTCGTTCTCCGGTTCGTTCTGGTGATACATATCAGCACATGTACCCACATGTAGTACTAGACTGACCTGTATGGACACTCCGTATACGCTGATGCCTTTGCTCTCGAAGCCCTGCACGGCCTTGAGGAAGTAAGTGGCGTCTGTTCATCTCATCACTAAGTTGCCTTTTGGGTGTGAACACGGCATAAGCGTACATTGAGTAGCATACTGCGTCTTCAATGCACCACCATTCATGGTGCCACTGTCCTTCATCCATGCGGGTGGAGACCAGGGAGCGATGATGACGCGCAGGTACCTGTTGATGGCCTTGATATCGGAGAGAATGTCAAAGACGTCCGATGGCTGGTTGTTGATATTGAACTGGTTGAAGCTGGTGTCACCGCTGGTGTCGTCGAGGCTGTAGTCTGTGCAATGGGGCCTGATGAACATCTCACGGACATCATGGAACCTTCCGATATACCTTTAGCCGAGAAGTCCGAAGCGCCGATGGGTACGCGGACAAAAGAGAGTCCCGCGGCTTGGGCGCCATCCGTTGCTAGAGACCGGATAGTCAGATGAGGCTCTATGAAACCGTGGGAGAGCCTACGATCGAAGAGGGTGTTCATGAGTGTATTGTACTGTGTCCGATGATTCGTCTTAAGGGCCGTCAGAATGGAAGCAGAGGAGTCGGCTACATCATCTTTATCGTCAGCGGCCGTGTCTAGGGGAAGCGGAGGATGCGTACTCAGAGAGCCGCCATAGCCCCAGACAGACTGGTATGTCTGAGTGTCGTCTACAACAATGTCGGCACTACCGATGACGGACGGCGAGCCGAAGTTGATAGGCTCAGACATGGGTAAACGGCCGTAGGCTGAAGTGACCCGGTATCAGTAGAGTACGACGAAGCGAAGCGTAGGACGACGAACCCGGAGAGCGATCCCATGTTGTTTGCCACTAGAAGACGGTGAAATACGTTGTTAGAAGGCTCCGAAGCGTACTGTGGCGGTACTGACGATGTCCCAAATCTGGTATTGCGCGAGCACGACGCTCGTATACACGCTCAAGCAACCGAGGGTGGCCAAGCGCATGGTATGTGTCAGGGCCAGAGGTTGGTTGGTTCTGGAGCTGCTTGGCCTATCGCCTTTATACGAGGCTAGATGAAATCAGCATTCTCACCCGCATGCCGCAACACCAGAGCGTGTTGCGAGAGGGATCTTCAAGAGGTATGCAGACCGTGCCGCCTGACATTCGACATGCCGCGAGAAGCTCGGTCGAAGATCACGAAGCGGCTCACCAGGGGCACAGAACCTCACATGCTACTGCCAGCGGTAGCGCACAGTACTCAGTGATGGAGGGTCGAAGCGTACACTGTGAGTAAACCATGTAGACTATTCGACGGTTGTGTCCGCATATGACGCTCGGCGCATGATGTTGCAGTAGTCAGTGTGAGTGTTGAAGACCACATTAGACAGTATCGGGATAGGATACGGAGTGATAGCACTCCACGCCATGCCAATCTGAGGTCACTGTGGTCGTCGAGGGTGCGATTTAGGGGATGGCATATGGTCGAACCGCCGGCTGCTCACGAGTCGTTGAGGTGACCAAAGGCGCTCTAGGGCTCCCGAACCTTATCCTAGAGAGTAGGTGTTCCGTTCTTCAGCTATGCACATGTTCAAGCCTTCATAGGTAGTTTGGCCGGGCTAGTATACCACTCAGTTACCCACGACATGGAGGTGAGAGGCAGGCACTTCTCCACCCCACTGACGCGAATAACTTCAATTAGCCTATTTCGCCACGTTTTGAACAATGACATCACATACGTGTTCGCTTGCCTGCATACGCGCCGCGCAGCCGCGTATCCCACCTCTCCTTCAACTTCCATCCCCCTCCTGCTCTCCGACATCTACAAGAAAATATGACGATCTAGTAAGCTTCATCATTAACCGTGCATGATCTTGAGCTGAATATAATATCAGTTACACGCTCACCTTCATGCTCCTGGCGGCCGAGATGGCCACCTTCGTGCTCTTCGTCGCCCCTCTACCGTTCGCAGTCCGGAAACGGTTCTTCGGTTTCCTTGCGAGCAGTCCTATCATTGCCAAACTCGCATACGGGTTGAAGATATCATTCATGTGGGTGCCAAATCTTCGCCTGACAGACGCGATGATTGATGTGGTCGCGTGCGCGTAGATTCATCGCCATTCTATTCGTGGATGCGCTTCAACGCATGTTCCGGGTGGCGACCGAAGTTGAAGCAGCAAAATCAGGACAAGGAATGCAGGATGTCCGCACCGAGACCAACTTCGCCGCACGTAAATTCTAGTACGTCACTCATCGCTTACTCCGCTGTGGCCCTTTCCTAATTCGCGGCGTAGCGCCCAACGCAACGTGTACCTTACTGGGTTCTGCCTCTTCCTCTCCGTCGTACTCACCCGGGTATTCTACATCATCCAAGACCTCATCCACACCCAGGATGAGTACGCAAAGCTGAAGAAGGCGGTACGTAGACGCACGTTGTTGGCACGCGCCCTGGCTGACATGATGACAGACTGCTGGAAACACGCGGGAGACGGGCGATGCTAGCAAGCAAATTGAGGATCTGAAGAAGCAGCTTGCTGAGAAGGACAGGAAGATCCGCGATTTTGGTCCGTGTTTGCAACCGTCGAGAGCCTGCGCATGCTCATCGTTACATAGACACGCTCAAGAAGCAGGCGAACCAGCAGGCTGCGGAGTACGACAGGCTCGCCGAACAATATAACAAGGAGACTGGCAAGACCTCCAACAAGCGCAAGGACTAAAATATGACGTGTGGACACTGGATCTATCATCTCATCACCGCAACTCCGAATATAGTACTCTTGTAAAGCATTCTGAACGCCCGCAATTCGATTGTACACTACCCTCGTCATACTCATCTATGCACTCGGTGCTGTGCTTGCTCAAATCATCTTGTTGACCAGTATGTCTATGCCCTAGCGCAGAAGGATCTCCGCATTTTATGGCCGCAGAGCTGTGACGGGATCACCGTTACACCGTTCCACGGGTCACCCGTTTACCTAGAGCGTGCGTAGGTCGATGCTCTCCGACGGCTGTGTGAGAAGCGCCGGGGGCGCCTGTTGAGTATCCACTTCTGACGCATATAAAACACTCGAACTCAGATGCATGCAACTCATCCCACAGGTCCCGACTTTCTTCTTACATTGACATGGCTTCTGAAACTTACCGTCGCGCCATCCCACCCGAGCGTACTCAAGGCCCCCAGCCCACTTCCAAGGTCTCCGAACGCACCATCTTCAACAACTGCTGGATCTCGTACGGGCTGCCTTTCCACGAGGCTGTGGCGAAGCATGTTGCGAACACCTTCGGTGCTTCGCGTGCCTACATCCTATCTTCGCGTACTCTAGCCAACACCACGAGTGCCCTGCGTGACCTCGAAGCGGCTCTCGAAGGTCGCGTCGCTGGCGTGAAGATGGGACTGAAGGCGCACACGTCCTGGGATGATATTCTTTCGATGAAACGCGAGTGCGAGAAGGCGAAGGTCGACGTCATCATCACTCTGGGCGGTGGATCACTTACAGACGCCGCGAAGATGTTGAGTCTGGTTAGTCCTCTATCTACTCTCTAGACACCTACGTACGCTGACGAAGATTGACACTCAAGGTACTGGCGAACGACGTCAACGAGCCCGCAGACTTTCTTGCGAAACTCGACGTCGCAAAGCCCGATGCGCTAAGCAAGTCCGACGGCTTCGTCTTCACGGCAAAGCCGCCTCAAGTCCCGGTGATATGCGTACCCACGACTCTCTCGGCCGGAGAATACACCTTCGCAGCCGGAGCGACAGAAGACGCTACGAACAAGAAGTACCAGTTCCTCACTGGCGAGGCAATCAAGCTCTTGGTCCTCGACGCCGCGCTTGCTGCGCGTACCACGCCGTCGAACCTCTGGATCATGTCTGGCTTTCGAGCTATCGATCACGCTACCGAAGGCTACGTCTCGACGCTCGCAAATGCGGCTACCGAGGACCACGCCATAGCAGCGCTAAAGATGCTTATACCGAGTCTCCTGCGAGCCCACGCAGACGAGCGTGGCGAGGATATCGAGGCGCGTCACCTCGGTCAAATGGGCGCCATCGAGGCCATCGCGTCCGTCTTTCGCATCTACACGCCCTGCGGCGCTTCGCATGCAATCGGGCATATGCTGGGCCCCTTCAACGTAGGCCACGGAGAGACTAGCGCCATTCTTTTACCGGCAGTATGCACTTACAACGCGGCGCGTGGTGCGAATACCGAGAGGCAGCGCGCGCTTGTGGACGTCTTGTGGGACGTGGAGGAGGTTCGCGCTCTTATGTCGAAGGCTGGTCTTGACAAGGATATAGGACTTGGCGCATTGCTACGAGCGCTCACACGCGAGTTGGGTTTACCGACATCTCTCAAGGAGGTGGGCGTTGTCGGCGAGAGGGTCGACCAGCTCGCGGAGTTCAGTCTGATAGACCCGTGGATCGTGACCAACCCTGTACCTCTACGCGAGAAGAAGCAGGTGCTTGAGCTTCTGCAGCCTGCGATCGGGTAGACCGCCTTTACGTAGTCTCACGCGTCACGCCCCGAATGAATAACCTCACTTGCTATAGACCTTACGCTACACAATATAGCTCATGTCTGTTTCAGCCGTCTGCAGCGAAGTTTGTGCCTTCCATTATACCAATCCCTAGACACACCAGTCAGTTACAAGGGTCTCACGTTGACACCTACGGCCACTCACTTGCGTTGACAGCTCTTGGAGCAATACCGCTTGAACACCGTCAGCATCGATCTCAAAGGATAGATGACCATAAATACTCACGACTTCCCCGCATCCCTTGCACGCCAGAAGGTTTGGAGGAGGACTGCCGTGATACTGACAATCGGCCCACGAACAGAATCGCGCATCTCTTTTGACCTTATGGTCGTGATCCTTCTTCGCCTGCGCTTCATCCATCCCCACGACCTCTCCAAAGGTTTTCCAGGCCGACACTAGGCTCGTGTATTTGGCACGATGATTACTTAAGATGAGCGTCTGCACGTCGCGTATGTGTAACAACGTCGGATACCACTCGCGGCGCATTGCTTGGCGAAGGATCTTTCGAAGGTTGTTCTTTCCGGCTCGCATGTTGACGGCTTGCGCGATGGTGGAGAACCTCTTCAACGAGAGTATACAGGAATCTGCAGCGTACACGTTAGCTCAACAAGCAATCTCAGAACACAAGACAAGAAGCTTACCATATGCGTCTCTTTGCTCGACGGCGCTGGAATCGGGTTCCGTAGACCGCAAATGAGCGGCAAGGCGCGTCCCTCGCGCCAGAAGTTCGACAATCGCACAATCGCGAATGACATACGCAGCACCATCCGCTGCAGGCAACAGTGCAGATACGAATCTGGAGACGCCTTTTAGTCACCGCGTGGTAACGACAAGGAAGAATCACTCACTGGGCAATAAGCATGAAATCGACCGTAGTCAACCATTGAAACCCATCTTCCCCGTGCAATGCTTGTCGTTCGACTGCATCGCGGAGCCCAGTGAGAATCCCAGAGGCTGCCGCGCGTGGCAGTATCTGCGGGTGCGGAAACCATTTCTCTATGTTCTGCAAGAAGAGAAAGAGGAAGCGATCGCGTAACAGAGGTTGCCGGATCGTAGCGTCCACACGCCGAAGGAAGTTCTCTAGTCCATATACTTCGATGATGTCGTGTTGCGTGAATAGCCAAGCGACCCTGTGAGAATTGTAATTCGGATTAACGGGCTCGGGCTCTAGATCGTCGTCGTCTAGTAGAGGTCCAGTGGTTGTTTGCTCTTCGGCGGACCTAGGTGGAAGATGCCGAAAGGCGTTGGAGAAGTTGATATCGGCGCTTGCCGAGTCTGGGGAGTGATACCAACAGAGGATAACCAAGCGGCTGTAATCCATGCATGCATCGGACGTTTCTCTGCAGGCATCGATGAGCGACTGGGACAAACGGGCTTCGTGAACCTGGACATCATGCACTCACATGATACAGGGGTACATGAGCGGCAAGAAGCTGAGCATACGCATACGGAGTGCCTTTGCCCATCCGATGCAGTAGCCATCCGAGCGGCCACCATCGACAAATATCCCGCGGTGTGCCCAGGCCGACGTTGCTAGTACACCTACGAGATGTACGAGTTCTGGATGTCGAGTGATGGTGCGATCGCCAGTAGAGCGGGCGATACTCGCTGCAGCAAGATGGATCCCGTCGATGATGGTAAGGATGGCGTAGATCAGGCTCTTTCGCGCTGTAAGACTTGGGGGTGCATGACTGGAAGGGCGGGGAACACACCGGATGTTGGTCGTAGAACCAGTAATTGCGTTGAGAGATGACTGCCTCGCAAAAATCGGAGGCGCCACCTGTACCAAGAATCTCGCGAGGTATTATATCATGATTGAAAGCGGCCTCGGAGATGACCTGTGCCAAGACGACAAACGCATCTGCACCACCACTGGATAGGTTGTTGTAGGAACGAGTCCACACTGTGAATGCCTCATTGACGTCGGTGTTGAGTAGGTTTCGATACTGTTCCAGAGTATCTGTCGGGATCTCGCTAGCGGGTGTGACGATAGGGTCGTTCATGGCCTCGGTTGCAATCCGCACGCTGCCACGATACGTGCTCAGATCCAGAGGTTCATCC
This sequence comes from Peniophora sp. CBMAI 1063, assembly GCA_900536885.1. Taxonomy (NCBI): domain Eukaryota; kingdom Fungi; phylum Basidiomycota; class Agaricomycetes; order Russulales; family Peniophoraceae; genus Peniophora; species Peniophora sp. CBMAI 1063. Next base: position 19,451 of record UWZB01000217.1, on the reverse strand, counting down.
ATAGCTATGACGCAGGCGTAGAGGTTCTGGGCGTCGTTATTGAGGAAGCAGGGCTGGAGGACAGTCTTGTCCGGTGATAGTGGCGGATAAGGATGGAGTAGCACGCGGCCTCGATAGCGCGACGACGGGCCAGGTACGGCAGGCGGGAGCTAACCAAGCCAATTTCCTTGCGCGTTGATAGCAGTAAGCTCAAGATGCAAGAGCACCACTGTGCAGTCTGTTGGGCAGATCTGGGCAGCATCACTTGCGCTGGGGTACTTGGAAAGAGTTGAGCGCTATCAGTCGGAAAAGAGGAAGCAACATTGCAGGCGGGGGCAAGGCGGGGGTCATTGCATGACCGTGAAGGTAGACGTCGCAATGAGCGACAGCGGATGTGCAAATACTGCTTCAAGAATTGTGGTATTTATTGCCAGGCGATGGGTGGTGGACGTCTGCTACAGAGTCCTTTTTTTCCCAGAAAGCGTAGAGCAAACTCAACCGCGACGTCACACATCAGTCACCGGCACAGGGTCACTGTAACTTTTCGACGATTCATATTTTGCCCTTCCTCTTCAAACCATCGTCCGGCGTATGCACTTCATTAGGAGAAAACCTATAGACATCCCAGCCCAATGACGGTAGTGGTGGTCCGCCATCATGAGCTGTGGCGGCCATCCGCTCGGGCCGGCTGCCCCGATCAAAACCTTCTCACGACGGCACTGGATGCGCGTCTCTGGTCTTGTCTACCATATTCGTCGCTCGAAGAGGTCCCATAGCCTGATGATATTTCTTTCTTGCTCGGCATGTCTAAGGGGCTGGCAAGAGCCCACCATGTTGTTGGCTTTTACAACGCTGGAGGCGCTTGACATTGGAGCGCTCGGAAGTCTCATGTCATTCCCAGTCCGACTGTTACCGGCTGATATTCAGATGCATTCGGAGCTGGACTGACAGTTGCCCTGAAGTATGGAGCACCAGCTATGCACATGTTTTGGACTGGACTGGACGTGCTCCCCGTAGAGGAAATGCTTAAAGGAATGCGAGTCATAGCAGTATCAGACCACCGCGCCATCCGCGTACCCTTGCTACAAGCCGCCGCAAAGAGCTACACATCTACCCATCTTCCCCACCAGCCATGCTGTACGAAAGCGCCTCGGATGTCGGTGTGTATACTCGCGCAGTTTCCAGACGATCACCTACTTATGTCGAGTCTACAGCCATCCACTCTCCCCGCCTCCCCGTATCCCTATCCTCGCCAATCTTGACTTCAAGCCCATCCTCGCACGCGCTTTGCTTCCTCGCCCGTCCAATCCCAACATATCCCTCCGCGCCCTCATCTCCAGTCCCACCGTCACCCGATACACCCTTATTCGCCGAACAACAGCAGCCCCCACCACAGCCCAACCCGTCCGTATGGGTGACGCCGAGTAGCCCTCACACCTTCCGCGCGTTCAGGCTGGAATTTGGCTCGCCGCCGGGACTTGGGCTGGGAGTTGGTCCACCGCCAGCGTCGCTCGCGACGTTCCAGCCTCCATCGCGCTCGGAAGCACGCCGCATCTTCTCAGGCGGTTCAAGCGGCACGGCAACACCTCGTCCAACCTTCGCGGACGTCGACTTCGCCGCTCGCAGACCCTCCTCAACTCCCCGCGGTCGCACCAACTCCATCAAGCGTCCAGGCTCGCACGACAAATCGCGCCTTCCGCGCCAACGCGCCTTCGTCCTGAGTCCTACGCCCAACTCGCCCTCTCCGCGCGTGTCTTCGCCCGCTGTACCGGCGAATGAGAGGTTGAAGGATTTCAGGGCGTTGGTAGCGAAGATGCGGACGAGTACAAGTTTTGGGAGTTCGGGGAGCCAAGTTTTCAGTCGGGAGGGCAACGATTCGGATTGGACGGATGAGAGCGAGGACGAGGATGAGTTGGCTGAGGAGGACGAAGGGGTGGAGATTGATATGAAGGGAAGGCATCATGCGAAGTTCTTCTGCTGAGCGTTGGTCTCCTGCAAGTATACTTGCCCTTGTTGTCGATGTTGTCGAATGTGCTATTTGCAGTCCTCGTTCGCGAACTACGTCAGGAGATGCGACTCTCGGCCAGTACTGGGGACGATGGACATGAATACTACAAGCGCAAAGAAGTTGTAGAATCGCATGGCAGGCGCCTGACGCTGACGCGTACGATGTAATGGCCTGGCCATTCTGAACACGGTTCAGCATACGGAAGTTGCTACAACCCGACTGCGTTATGCAGAGCTCAGTTATTGCGCGAGGGTAATATATAATGTGTTCCCCTATGATACGCAAACCATTTTTGGCGCGCTGGTAAACACATTGATAATAGCTGGCGTCTCGTACGCTACAGTACGCCCATAAGTGAATTTCATAATGATTGTGGTGGTTGAGAAGAAGCCGCGCCGTGCCGATCAGGAACGTTTGATCTACAGCCCTCCGTTTTCCCAGCCCTCTCCGCTTCCTCCAGTACTCCTACTAGCCAAAAATTATCCCCCCTACTTCCTACAGAACATGCTCTCGTCCAACTGTACCGTCGCTCCAGCATACGTATCCCGCTACTATCGCCAGGCACCATCTTCTTGACATCGGCAAACACCGCCAATATCCGACGAGCGTCTAACATGCTGCATTAGTGCCAAGGGCAGTGCTCGAGCGCCCATCTAGGTTCCCCGTCGGCGTAGTGCGCCTCCCGGGCTCTGCCTCCCACCACGACCATGTCCAGCTACGAGCCCAAGCCGGGCACGTACGACGAGCGACTGCTGGCCGAGGCCCCACAGGCGACGCGCGCGGCGAAACAGGTCAGTTCAACGCTCGGTTCAGGCTGGTGATGGCTATATCCGGTATATCAGCTATCAATAGCCATATCCGAAGCCTATCATCGCTTGTCCTCGTCTTCAGATGAACATATTCGCTTACTAGTCGAATAGGAAGGATACAACGTCGATCTACTGAACCAGCCACACCCTGCCGGAGGCTCGTCGAACAGCCTGCAAGACCCGGTGCCCGCGCAAGCCGTAACGCCGAATAGAAATGCGTATACGCCACCCACACCCGCCGACGCCGACGCCGTGCCACAGCTATATCCCAGTCGCAAGACACCGTGGTACCGCACCACGCGTGGCATCATCATCCTCGCCGTCGTAGCTCTCGTCATCATCGGCGCCGTCGTCGGAGGCGCTGTCGGCGGCACCGTGGGCAAAAGCAAGAGCAACAACTCGGCTGTCCCGAACCCCTCGAGCTCGAGCTCGGCCACTGCGAGTGCACCTTCGTCGAACCCGTCAGATAATGGACTTGGACAGGGCGCCGGGAGTACCCCAGCCGCAACTGTCGCTCAGCAGGCAGGAAGCACCTCCGCTTCCGCGTCAAGTTCGACCGCGTCTGGCACTGATGCCTTGGAGACGGGTGGGCCACAGAGACGGCGCAATCGGAGGCGTATCTGAAGTCAAGTGGGAGGAATGCTCAGGGTCTGCCATCACTATATCTGCTATCTATCTATGCTGCACATCTACTTTTGGTCCTAATCGTGACGATTTGCTCAGAACCTATACTTCAGAGCGTACCCTTTACCTAGGTATCTGACCTTGCTTCGGTGAGCCATAGAGTGGTTGTTCAGCTCTAGGTCCCCGTACACGCTCAGATCATGTGTGCCTTCGCTGTCGCCACTAACCTGCAGCAAGGTATCTCACTTTCCTATCGAGCAGACTTCGTGTACTTGCGACTTTGAATCGACTACGATTGACTGAAACTTGTCAATCTTTCAAGTTCTGCCTAGCCATACCACGATAGTTGCCCTTTACCATCAAGCGCCAGCGTCTCATCTGCACTTGTCAAACGCAAGGGAACTGTGGCGCGACAGGCGCAAGCCACGACATACCTTCCCATTCTCCCCATCTACATCCAAGACCCCATAGATCCCAATGCAGATCGTTCGTGAAGCTAGAAGATATAAGACGACCATGCAAGCGGTGTATATCTTGCGTAATGGCCAGAGGTTCGCCCTCCTTCCGTTTTCAGCCATTCGTGGATCCTCTCAGCTACCTCCTGTCGCCTTCTCTTCCTCGGCAGGTCGTTCTAGGTCACATTCACGTCTAATCCTTCACGGAGCCTTCATCTCCTCAAGCGCTCTGACGTCTATTTCATTGAGATAACCACGCCCCGCCCATATCTTTCCATCCCTTCTCCGACCTCGATCGCCCACGCGCAGGAAACCGCACTTCTCGCGCGCACATAGCTCACATCACTCCCATCGACATCGACCCGGTGATGATCGAACAAGCCCACCCGCAGTTCAAGCCCACATATCCGAACACACTACGTATACACACAGCGACGATTACTGATTAAGCATCGCAGATCCCCGTGCAATACTAGCGTGTCCACCCGTACACGTCGACTCGACGCCTCACTGATGTCCTCAAAGTGCTAGGATCAATCAAGCATAACAGTCCCGGGCCCTATCCACCATCTCGCAAATAGTAAGCACAAGTCGGCATCAGCTCAAGTCCGACGAACATGGTTCAGGTCTCCGAGAACCGCGGGCCTTGGACTAACCGCTGTGGCTTTGGGATGTCATGTTGGGCGCGCGCGTGGACGACGGCGGGCGGGTTATTGCTGTGTGTGCTTGGTGTTGGGCGCCAGGCGGTACGCTTGGGCGTTTCTTTGATGACTGTATGTAGGCCAAGGCAGGGTCTACTTGGAAGCTGTGATCTCGCTACACACGAGTCCTGCAGAGTCACGAGTCGACTGAGTAAAGCCACGGCCCACTGGCCAAACACCGGAATCACGCAAGGTTGTTAGGCATATGCATAATCGCAATTGTATCCAAGTGCATCGTAACGACAGTGCTGGTTTCGAGTCCGAGAGCCGATTATAAAGACAATAAAGTATACGTCATTCGATTCGAGGAGGAGGAAAGTGCATGATGGATAAAAACAGAGCGAGCTATGCGAAAACTTGTTTTGCAGTGGTGGAAAGCGGCTTGTGATGGAAGTATGCGTGGGGAAATACGGATTGCGATGGATGAGGGAAATCGAAAGGGAAAAGTATATTAGAATCAAAAACCGAGAGGTGGGGAGGAGGGTTGAATTAAGAGGTAGGTATTACGGAGCCGGGTATGGCGAGTGCGGTATCGTAAAACAAATAGAAGTCCATCCTAGTCGGAGAGTATACAGCGTCGGAGAGAAGCAAGCGAGAGAAAGAGCAATTATGGCCGAAATCCAAGCGCGCAAGCGGCGAAGCACAAAGAGGGCGAAGAGGTAAGCGGTAGTAAAGTAAAACACAGAAGGGTAGAAGCCATGCAATGGTGCGAAACGAAAAATGGGCCAAAGAAGCGTTTGAAGAAAATGAAGTAAGAAATATAATGAAGAAGAGCGTGGATGAAGGTACGAAACAGTTGATGCAGATTATGAACACACGGGGCAAGGATCGGAGGTGGATAGGCAGGCTACAGACATTTGGAAGGCAAAGCGGAGCGGAGAAGCGAGTAGAGGCACACGAGGACAGCGAACAGCGAAACACAGAACACGGTATTAGAGGCGTGCTAAAGTAGGCCGAGACGAATTATATGTCGAGATTCCGAGAATTGGTGCTTCCTGCGGTCGACGACCAGATGTTGTTGATGTTGATACGGACGGATGTTGATGGCGGGCGGAGTCTACATGACCATTCCACTCTCGTAGAAGCCCTGCGAACCCTGCTCGAAGTACCCTGGTTGCGTAGCCGTCGCGGGCGCTGATGTACCCGTCGGGACCGGGTAGCCATACTGCACCGGCGCAGCTTGTCCCTCGTACTCGTACGCGGGGCCAGCGCTCGATTGAACCTCGTAACCGCCCGCGCTCTCATACGAAGAAGGGCCAGGAACCGAGACGGGCGCGTAGGCGAACTCGCTACCCAACGGAACGCTGTAGCCGGCCGGACTGCTCCTGCTCGAGCTGATGCCCTCGGCGCCTGCGGCGTAAGCCGCAGCGTAAGGATGGAAACCGGTGCTAGGGCGCGTGATTGTCGGCGTCGCGCTACGGTGTCTCCTTATGGGGCCGCTTGAAGGCTCAAGCCCGTACACCGGCACGGACTGCGCGTGGCTGGGGTACAGTGGAGCGGAGTACGGCGCAGGTGACGCGGTGTACGACTGACTTTGAGCGTGACCGTAAGGCGGGGGCGAAGGCTGCGAGTACGGAGCTGGTGAACCCGTGTTGGTTGTAGATCCCCAGTTGGAAGGCATCGTGAAGAACTCCGGCTGAGCGCTTGGCGGCGGCGTAAGACCACCCTCGCCAATCTCCCTGTCGCCAAGGTGCATTTCGATGGATCGAATAGCACCCATGTCAAGGAGCTCGTCGTCCTCACCGCCCTCCGAGTCGAGATGAGCGTTGATCAGGCCAAGGCCGTTATCAGAGCGTTCATGTACGCGGAGATGTTGGCGAAGGTTGTCCTGACGCGCGAAACGCTTCGGGCAACGTTGACAAGGGAAAGGACGCTCGAGCGTATGTGTGCGGACGTGGCGAGTCAGGTGCTCCATGCGCTTGAACAGGCGGGCACATGTAAAGAGCGGGCACTGGTACGCTCGGATCATGCCTGGCGCCGTCGTGGACGAAGAAGGCGCGGGAGCATATGCCGCGTTGGACTGTAGACCTGAAGGTACACGAGGAGCGTATATGGGGAAAGAGTGGCCACGCGTAGGCAACGAGTCGAGAGCAGGGAGATAGCGCGGCCTGCTCTGGCTCTGAGTCGGGGCCTCCGCACGAGGGAGCGGGTTAGCCTGAGCGAGGAACTGGTCGCCTGCACTGAGATTCAAGCCAAGCGAATGTCCCACGCTTGGCCTGACCTGTGACTCGTCGAGATACCTGTGCTGCTGGTAAGCGGGAGAGCCGGGCTCAGAACGGCGAGCTTTAGGTTGACGCCGGCGCCGGGTCTTGTACGACGGTGAGCCCTCAAAAAGCGAGAACATGTGCAGGAACGCTGGGTGCGGGCCCGGTCCGCTGGAGCCGGAGGTTGAAGGAAGCTCGGCGTGTGCCGAAGAAGCGGGCGAGTTGGATGCGGAGGAGCCATCATCGGGGCCGGCAGCGTGGGAGGACTTGTTGGCGAACTGGTCAAAGAGCGTACGCTTGGGGTCATACGTGAAGCTCATCGCCGGCTCGGCGCTGACTGCCGTGGTGGGCTCGAGACCCATTTTCTCGCGCTTGAGGTCGCGCTCGAGGGCGTCCAAGAAGAGGCGGTCGTGCGGGACCGAGAACCTGCCGAGGGCGCTTAAGCATGATGACTTGCGTGGTATTCGGACAGAGGAATGCATACCAGTAAAAGACCTTTTGCTTCTTTTGTGTGCGGATGCACTGGTACTTGAAGAGAAGATCCAAAAAGGGAGACTTGGGTTCTTCCAAGCACGCGTCGACGCCCGGCTTGAGATTCCGGAGATCGGAAAAGACGCCCTCCTCGAACTTCTTCATGTTGCGAACTGGTCGGCCGAACGCCTCGAAGCGAAATACGAGTGCGCGAACAATGTCCGTGCCCGTTATGTGGTACAGGCCGCCCCAGAGAACACAGGACACGTGCTCGCCATTGGGCAGTAAGAAACGGTTGAGTGCGGGATGCTGCAACGTGGGCGGTGCCGAAGAGGATGACCAGGCGGCGGGTGCGGTGGCGAGGAAGATCTTGAGACGCTCGAGGGACGAAAGTCTGTCTACCTCCTGCGGCGTCAGCGGTCGGGTGAGCCCGCCGTAAGTGGCGAACGCGTCGAGGGCGCTCATGGCTGGCTCTACGTCCTCGTGATGGTGTGGAGGCGTATTAGTAGGTAGTAGAGAGGACGAGGACGGGAGTGAGGACGCGTCCATTGTTTGGATTGAGTTAGAGGGAAAATCGGGATTAGGAGCGGTCAGGACGGCGGTATTAAGTACTGTGTCGTAAATAAAACTAAAGAGACGGGAAGGACGGGACGAGAGTTGATGAGAAGGTCGAGATGAGCGCAGGAAGCAAGGGCCCGCCAGCACCGCCCCTTCGCGCCGAATTGACCGCTCGTCCAATTCGGTCATCCCCGCCAGGCTCTCGGTAAGCGCCTACTAAACCCACGCGCCTACGTTCTCCCCAGGGCGATCGCTGGCTCGCGGTCCATTCATTCTGATCTCTGTAACTGTGGCCCGCCCTGCCCCGCACATCCCGACGTCTCGTGCACTTCAACGATCGACACCCTCGGTGTCTCGGACGACAACAACTTGAACCTCGCAGAAAGTTCCGCGGCCAACTGCCCGCCCTGGACGCGAGGCGAGCTAAACCGCGCACAACCAAGCGCTCGCAGATCGCCGTCACCAGCTAGACCGTTGCCGTAAGGCCCACCGCAGCAGCGCTCGCCTCTCGTGGCCACATTTCGCCCTTTTCCGTCCCGCGTCCTTTCCTCGATCCGAGAGGCGCTTATCCAGCAATACGTCTCTCCTTCTCGATGGAAAGCACATTCTGTCAGGCGGCCGTAGGGCTGTTTACTCCGGATGATGGCCGGAATCTTTGGACATGAGGCGCATGAAGGAGGACGACGCCAGATAACGCGCGTAGATAATGGGGGGAATTAAATCAATTTGAGTTGGAGTCGTTTATCCGTGCGGATGAATTGTGGGCCTTCCACGCGGGGATCTGCATGCGTCCACACCGTCCAAGCCCCGCGCTCACCGCGGGTGACCGCGACCAAGCTCAGGCTCTTTCTCTTCTTCCGCCTTCCACTTGCCGGCCCTCGAGCCCACCGGTGTCCATTCGCGCAATCTTCAAAGCACTGCGAAGAGATTCAGAAGAGCACGAGGGCGCGTCACTGCCTTCTCCCGCGCGCGGCGCTCCCATGCATCATGCCATGCCAGCGTTCGCGAACACTTGTTCTCTCCTTCCGGCCGAGAGTCCACCGTCCACCCGCCGGGCTTAAACTCCATCCACACTAAGGAGACCCATCTTACCCCATTCATCCGTACAATTGTGCGCAGATCTGCGTTGCAGTGCTTTTCATCTCGGCGTGTCGATGCGCCCTCGCTGACTAGCGTGCCCAATGCTCTGCCCTGGTGAGAAGGTGCGATGCGTGCATGATCAGATCGTCATCATTAATCAACAGGGGGATTCCCCACTCTGTTCTATGTTCACAGGATGAAGATAGGGACGCCGATGGTCCACAGCTCAGCCTCCGGACTTGCCTGCGTGAGTTCCGTCTCGTTCCGCCGCGCGGACGAGCATACCGGAGCGCCAGCCATCTCACAGTCGTACAGGACCAGCCCGACAGACCTTGCCCTACTGGCTACACTCTGAACCCTACCTGAGAATTGTGGCTCGTTCGTCGGCCCGTACATACCCGCTACCCGCTGGCGCACGCCGTCCTGTCCTCTGAGCTTTCAATTCCATCGTTGCATCTCCAGTCTAAACCCATCATCAAGCTATCACCCATCTGGCATCTCCAACAACCAACAACCCACCATTCCGCCTTCCACAATCTCTCACACGGGTAGATCTCCGCGGATGTACATACTGTCCAGAACTTCCCATTCGCTCACCCGAATGACACCGACGTCTCCCTATACAGCACCGTGAGCAAAGGAAGACTCTCGGGGCCACCGCGAGTTTGACTGACAGGTGTGCGTAGTAGGCACCTCTCTTTGCTTCTTTGGGCTACACCGTCCTACCCATCCCGAGCTTCCTCAGATCCAGCGCCTTTCCGAGGAACCCTGTGGCGAAGGCCCGGGCATAATGAAAAGTGACGCGCCGTGCCGTCCTTCGGATGCGCCCACCGCGAGCTAATGCGATTGCGCACCCGCAAAGGCGCACCCCTCGTGTACGGCGCCCAAAGCCTCGGTACTAGCTTGATCTGTCTTAGAGCCTCGAGGGACAGCAAGCGCAACATCGAGTGGGGCCTGCATACCTTATCCCCATGCTTGCAGACCCTACAATGGTAGACCGGTACCGCGCGCTGCGGACACGACAGTCAGTCATGGGTTAGCAACGGGACCTACGCGTACAGGCGGAGCCGTCGGTCCGCTGCATTACTACAACGAATATAGGCGCGCGTGGACCCTGCCCTACCCGACCCGTACGCATCACACTGTACATTGTTGGGTCGCCTTCGCCGTGCACGGAGGTGCACTCCGGAACGGCGCAGATAGACGCATGGACCAGGTACTGCGGGAAGCGTCATTCGCGATACATGGATCACATAGATCACTTCAGCTGTGCAAACCAAGTCAATCCCGCATAGAGAATCGCCACATTCGGTTCTCGAATTGGGCACCCTTGTTCTCTTGTATGGCATCTCGCCCCCCAGGTGGAGCTCCAGGACTCTCGGGATGTCTAACTCTTGTGTATGATGTATGAACCAGGATTGAAAGCTTGAATGGTTCTTGTCGGTCAGATCGGAGACCTGGGGACCTCAGCGGGATACTTCCATTCAGTCGCGACTTTTCCTATAACCGACGGACGCGTAGCGAGGACTGGAAGACTTCCCGGCAGATCACGACCATCAAGACATACACATCCTATACTTGTCTACCGCGCCTGCGCGTTCGGACAGGGCACGCCGGCCTAGCTATACGGACTTCACGTTGACGGGCAGCGAGACGAACGTAGAGACGGGCTACACATGGTCCAGCAATGAACGAGCGCCACGAATACAAAGTTCCTATACTCGAGCGCCCGCCTTACGCCACCTTGTTCTCGGACACGCTAATCAATAATACGACGTCCTCATACTGAATTGGGAGGATGCCCTGCCGCCGTATTCGTCGGTGCTGTGTCCTGCTCCCGCCCGGGCCGCCGTGACCGCTGATGCGCTCTCCGAGCAGTCCGCGTTGTACACTCGGCGTTGGACCTTACCCTAAGGGCGTGCGTTAGACGGCCCTTGACGACCTACAGACGGCTCTTTGTTCCCGCCCCTCCCATGAGCCCTCGCCGTATGTCCGCCCAACGCGGGTATGTGCCGTGGAAGCGAATAGAAGGCATCATCGACAGAGAAGCTTGCCCTCAGGGCCATGCTCACGATCTTCGAGCGCTCGACAGCGACGAGATCTGAACGAGAGGTCGCCTAATTGCCTCATCCTCCTCGCCGCCGGCAATGTGCTCGCGTTCCGCCCTTCCCGACAGTCGCCGTCGCAAAGCTCTCTGATGCGTGTTATTCGACCCTTGTACGCTCGCCGAAGCGCATACAAAGCTTGCCCGAGCGCCGCACGTACAAGGGCACGCTTCGACCAGGCCGCTCCGTTTCCGCCACAACTATTCAACGACGCCACACTCCCGCTATCGCCGCTTCCGAGGTCTTCTTACCCCTGACCCTTTACGCCCTCGAACCTCGTGTACACACGACACAATGGACAACGAGGAGCATCGCCCACAACGTTATACGGGTATCCAGGCCGTACGCCCACATGAACTCTGGCGTCTGAGTATCGGTCCAGCGCCTCGTACGGACCATCGCGCTTCAACCACTCTCACCTCGGGCATCGTGCACATGCTGCTTTACAGCCTTGCAGACATGCTTCGTCCGGGGTAGCGATGGGACCGGTACCGACTCGGATGCCCTCAACATCAACGTCATGGAGGCCTCGAGCTACAACAGATCTGTACGAAGAGAGCTACAACTCTATGTGAAATGAGATCTGGCGTGCCACACCGTTCAAGCAAGCTTTTGACCAAAGCTGTCAAAGGAAGGATCGCAGTTGGGCAGCTTCAGTGACGCGTACTTTCACGCGGATGTCTCCGACCTCGAGCCCGCGATGCTTTTCTCGACGCAGTCGCGTGCTCAGGACGACCTTGGCGGAGGCATTGTACGAGGGCCGGGTACTTTGCGCGTCATGTGCGGCTTTGAAGAGATGGATGCATTGTATGCGTCGATGCGTGCGCATCTCAGCTCGGCCGTAGACCCCGTCCTGAGCACTTTCAAGTTCGACTTTACTCCGCGCGAACACCCTCAGATCTCAGGCCCATCGTCGGCCCAGTACAACGACGACCCCTTATTATTGTTCTCATCTGAGGCCTGCGTACGCTAATCAAGCGTATCCTTGCGCCCGCTCCAATACAGAACCCACGCCTAGCGGAGATGCGTTCTCGTCGTTCTAATGTAAACGCGGGACGCTGATGGATTAAACCTGGATACCGCCGAACGGGATAGAGACGTCCAAGACGGGCGGCGGCTTGCCTTTACTGTAGCAGCGAACGGTCTTCATCTACCGGATAGCTTAACACAGTACTCGGCGGCGAATGTTCGGCAGACTTCTCAGGGGCTCCTTGCCTCCGCTCAATGAAAGAATTTGAGCAGAGCCGCGCAGCGCGCCCACGGTCCTCGTGCGCGCCACTCGCCGCCGCGCTCGTCTCGTGGAAATCGAGACCACAGTTTTTCAGCCGCCTTCGTCGCCTTCATTCTGAAGTTTGCCGTCAATCTTACATGAATACGCTTCAGAATGAAGCCAAAGCCCAGTACGTCGGGTTCTGGAGGATGGA
>UWZB01000216.1:1204-23244 GCA_900536885.1 Peniophora sp. CBMAI 1063 | reverse complement strand
GGCGGTTACCCGCCTTCGTACCACCCGCCTGCGACGGAGACGCGGTCGCTGCGCTCAAAGTCCTCTTATCATCCGCCGATGCGGCTGCCGACGTGGCTAAGTTCGTTAGAGCAGTATTCGAGATCTTTAGCACTGTAGAGCTAGTCTGGCCGCCAGAATTCACCGCACCATGCTGAGCGCATTTATGACTGCTCTCGAATTGAATTTAAGTAGCTCGTCTACCCGAGCGCGAGGTAGTACACTTTAAAGGTAGTGCCGACACCGCACACAGAGGTAGGCGACCCGTGTCGCGCGTGGGAACACGAGCTAGCCGGGGTTCCGCCAGAAGGGGACACTTCGGTGGTGATACTACTACTACTACTACTCGCCGCCTGGTTGCCGCCCGGGACGGGCTAGGTTGAGACATTGTGCACAGGCTCTCATGCGCACGGCGCCCAAGACATGCAGAAATACCCTATTTTCTGAGCAAGGTTGGCCCCGCGGGACGCGGGAATACTCGAGTTTGAACGTTTGAACCCTGACACACGTGTATACCCGCGGGCTCAGCGTGGGAAGTGCTTGCGCGCCTAACTACTGACACGATCATCTGCGGCTTTCCTACTTACGACAGCCACAACTCGGACCAAACTCGGACACAGACACGGAGGGAAAAGGGGACGACATGGACGCCGAACACGGCACGAGAAGGCGACCGTATATCACCTGGGACGTCGTCGTCCTTCCGGACAAGCCCCCAGTCGAAGGCAAGTGTTGCAGCTCTCGCTCATATTGGGTTAACGCCGAAACGCCGGTGGGCGCGCTATCAGATCGTGATCGCGAGCGCATCGCGTCGTTTTTCGCTTATGAGTTCGACCCTGGCGAAGCCACCAGCGGCACGGCTGCCTCAGCGGCTTTATCCCAGATACCGTCGGGATTGAGTGGCGCGAGAACCGCTAAAGCAAAGTGTGCAAGCGACGACGGCCATTCATGAACCGCGACATGTCTGTGATAACGATTCCCGATCTACTGTACAAATGCTATCCCCGGGTGGGCGCCGAAAGTGTCATGGGGGAGTCATGTAAGCTTCCGCCTGCTTTCCCTACTACATAAGAGAATTCTGACGAAGTGCTCACAGTAAGCGCAACTCGGTTGAGCCCCATCCTCTAGTACCCGGCATGCTTCCTCACAGCGACGAGTCCAAATTTCTCCCCGTAGCGGTGACTACCCTCGAGGCCCTCGAGATCCGTCTAGGGAAGACATGGACGTCCGTTCTTGGACTCCTGCGTGAGATGCGAGATGCTAACCTATCATCCGACCCCGATATCGACCTCCTCCCACCAATAGATCATCATCCACCCCTTGTTGAACATCACTTGGTGATCTGCGATGTTCTCTGGACTCTTTCATCGGGAGTAACAAGCGACGCGGAGGTTAGTGCCCGTCTGAAGTTGGTCCTTGCCGTACAACAGCTCACAAGGCCTAGCAGGATATCTCCGTCACGCTTCGCACCATGTCTCTTGTTTATCAGCTATATTCTGGACGGACCGTGGCCGCATTCCACATTCATCACATTCTCTCGCTTCCAGTCGAACGAGCCGACGATTTTGCCATGTATATGCGGCCAATGAATCGTGTCGCCAACATTCTTTTCTCATGGCGCGGCACAGAGCGGTTTCGTTCGCTTTACCCGTTCATACCTCAATTCACGAAACGGCAGCTTGCATCCATCACTCTGCATCGGCTGTGCGTATGTCATATCCTGACGGCTATCCATTTCTGATGGTCATGTAGGCACAGTGGTCAAACAGAACACGCATTCTATCGAAACTTTCGCTGTCGTCAGTTCTCTGCGTGGCTTGGCCTCATTTACGAAATCTTGAACCCCAAGATACCGCTCCATATGAACGTCAAGCCTGTCACACTTCTCATAACCGCGGAGCGCATAGTCCCCCTCTAGAGGGTCGTTGCATTCAGGACAAATGGCTTACGGCACTTATTGAACGCGGTGCCATTTCCGCTGTATCCGTTGCTAAGTCATCTTCTGCGCAACTTTTCGCGTTGCGCAGGGCCCATGTCAGAAGGCACCCTGTCAAGAAGCGCTGTATGGAGTGCTGTCGGAATATCGTTGATCAATCGACCCCTCGACAATGCAGCAATTCTCACCGCGTCGTCTACTGCAGCAGGATTTGTCAGACCCAGTAAGTTGTTCGTGTATGTACTTCTCATCGTTCGGATATTGATCACTCTTCAGGCACTGGGATACTGCCCACCGCGATGTTTGTCAGGTTTGGCACCTAATAAACGTGCGCACGAACGAACCTGCAGTTCGTAAGAGTATGGATGCACTCCCTGTTGACATTACCTCGATATTTGAAGAGTGACTCGGATATGTCCTTGAGCGTATCTATACGATTACTTGGTATCTCGGAGTCTGCAATAGAGCTTCAAACACTTATTCGAAACAATTGTACGAAATATCTGCAAACGCTCAAGTGGTGGTGACCAGTGACTGAGCATCATCATGCTCAACAGTTACTCAAGATTCACTGCGTGGAAGATCGTGTCGAACAGCGGCTACGGACACGTTCTTCGATAGCGTGCAACGGAGATCCAGCACGGCACTGATTGGGGTAATATTGACGTTCGTCCACATCATTTGACATACCAGTACTTTACTCGTCATGCCAAGATCCACCTCACCTGCATCTCCAACACGCTTCAGTACATGTACCCAGCCAAAATTCTGCGTTCAGAGATCGTTTGGGTTCTGGAATCATTCGTCACCCGTCGTTAGGTGGCTCTTGCACTATCTATTGCTCGCATATTAGGTATTGTTGACAACGCATTTAAATACGCTGCTACCCGCTTGTGTAGTGTGGCGGACACACAGTGAGGGGGATCACGCGGACCACACAGAGCGAACTTCGGGAGTCGATCCCTCGCGGGCCTAAGACGGAACAGGATAAGGGACGGGTCTTACAAAAGCGCAAAACATGATGGAGAGCGTAGTTGAGAGGGGCAGTACAGGAGGTTTGATGTTTATCATTAGCGGGCCGGCAAGCGGCCGAAATTCGAGGGGAGAGCGAATCCCGCAGGACGTACTATGCAGCCGATCGTCGACATGAGTTCGTTGCTGTAGAATTCTCGCTCTGTAAGATGTCTGAGTATTGAGTCGTCACGGATAGTGATCAGCTCACGATTTGGGTGCTGCACGGGTCTGCTGTCCCACGACGACATATGAAGCTATGAAGTACATCCTCAGAGACATCTCCACATCTCCTACGCCCTTCAGAGACTCAGCAATCGTGAGTCCCGCCTTCTCCCCCTTCTCAAATCCTCCAGAGCGAAAGCGCAACTTGATGTTCTCGGCTCGCGCTGGTAGTAGCTCCTCAAGCGTAGTAAGAAGCGCGTCCAGATCCCGGTCCCGCACGGGTGCGGCGATGGAGGAGAACGAGCGCTGCATCGCCCCGCCATTCTGGATGACGCAGACGTGTCCGTACATGTCTGTAACGACGAAGGCTGTACCGCATACCAGCCACAAGCGCAACGGCTGGTAGCTATACACGGTGAACTCTAGTGTGACGTTTGCTCGCACTTGCGAGTACAACCGGGGTTGCCTGTGTCCAACCATCAGGGAGGTGATCAGGTTCATGCATGCGTCTTCCAACAGGTGGCCGAGATCATCGTAGGACGTCGAGAGGAGGAAGAGTGTGAAGAGGTTCGAGTGCTGCGAGAAGCCTCCGTCGTTCGCTTGGGGGACGATCGATGATCGTGTGTGTGGTGAAGATGGAGTCCAGTACGCTCGTCCGCATGGGCGCCATCAAAGGGAGCGCCCGAGTTTGAATCAAGTTCGATTGTCCCGCGCATGTATTGAGACTTGGCGCCGACTAAGCCTAGCGCAGATATCCGATCCGTTGATTACGGATGAGGGGCCCTGCACGGGTACGTCCAAGGGTGCCCCAAGCGGCGCGCCGTACTCCATGATACAGCAGTAGTTGTCTGACTGTCATTTGTGTAGTTCACGAAAGCAGTGTGTAATGCATTCATGAAAGAGCAATGGTATCCAGCCAGGCTGTGTTGGACTGATGCCGTGTCGATTGGCAGGCTGAAGTTGTTCGTGGCGTAGATGATGTCTAGAGAAAGCGGCTGATTATCCGGACTGTCACCCTCAGACTTCTGAGTAGTCTCTTCGGGTAGACTCGTGCCATCTACGAAGGAGGCTGTCGCGGTATACGTACGACTTCTCCAAGAAGTGGGAAGGATTGGTGGTTGAGACGTGAGGATCTGGAATCACGCTATCGATGTGGTTCACGCCGAAGGGATCCGTGATGCTCTCATCGAGCAAGCCGATGAAGAATAAGGGACCGTCTACACTGCAAAGCAGGTCCCCAGTAGTCAACATCGTAGTTGCATGTTCGACCATAGCCTTGGAGAGGGGCTCATGGTAGTATGGCGTCGCCATCCAGCACACCTCGAGCAAGTCGCTGGAAGTTTGCGTTGGCAGGTATGCGACCAAGCGCTGGTACAGGGACGCTCACGTTGGAGCTGGTGAGCTCGGCTGGTACGACAGATAGCGCGCTGGGTGAGAGGATGCTGACGAGCGACAGCGAGGGAACTATCGCTGCGAGTATGAGGACGTAAACAACATCGTCTTTGGTTTGACGGGATGCTGGTGAGGAATGGAAGGGAGAACAGGACGTCGAGGTTGTTCAAGGTAACGCGCGCCTGCGAATGCATAGCTATACCTGTCGGAGTTCATCAGCCATACCTAAAGAAGAGTGAGGAGAGACACTTACACTTTGCGTAAAGGCAATCCCGACCGAGATCTGGCGTAGAACTTGGACCATGCCTGCCAAGGCGTTCCCGATGTCCCGAAGCCATGTTTGTGAAAGGGCGAAATTGTCGATGTTTCTCCCATTGAGGGAGGTGGGTCAGGCATGATGCGCAAGACAAATTGCCAGTGCCACAAGTAGGGCACCGAACATGAGGAGAAGCGTCTTCGACGCGTCGGCATTGCGACAGATAGAGTCAAGCTAGAACGTGATTTTGCCACGACCGCCGCATGCTGCCCTTCTCCGACTGTTCGGTGTCATTCGAAGGTGCTTTCCGGTAGAGCATGGCGGGTAGGCCAGGAGGCTCGATGAGGTTCGGAGGACACCCCTGACGCGAGAAGGGTCTTGTGTCGAGACTAGGTAGGCGATAAGGGATCTGTAGGAAGGGACGGAAGGCTTGACATGCTTGACAGGTCGTGTCGGGTTATCGCGACATGCGAGGGTTGTATACAACTGTTTGGACCCCATGAGACCCTGCCTTCTCCACACACTGAGGCACTGCAGGTACCCCTGCCTACATGCAGTCCCTGAATGTCCGCAAGACGAGATGGAGGAATGACGTATAACAGATACGGCTGCGGCTTTGATCTCAAACTAGCGGATGGCCTGCGCAAGAGCCTTGCGGCGGGTGTTCGAGCTGCTGACAAGTAGAGCTGACCAGTTGAAGAAAGACGGTATGAAAGCTTTCTCGCGCCGAGTGCCGAGCCCGGATGTTTCTGGAGAAATTCGACGACTGAACGGTGCGAAATCCATTGTACCGATTACCGCGTAGGTGGTGGCGGAGGGAAGAGTCGCAAGTTACGACAAGACCCTCGACTGTGAGAGTTCCCGAAGGCGATGCCGGCAGACCCCGCTCCTATATGTCTGCTGCATGTCTGCGGGACGCCACCGACCACGAGTACCCCTTCCTTCCTGTAATGTACACGATACATCTCTTATGACGCTGAGTCCGGCCTCTCAGCTGAGAATCAATTAATCATCCTTAGTCGCTCATCACCCCGCTCATGACGGATGTTTCGCGTGCACATTCACGATAGTGGCTATATTGTACAACAAGCAGCCTGCTCATTTGACTTCGTCTATTAGCTTAGAACATGCGCTTCTCGAAATCCCTCCTCGCTCTTCAAAGCCGTCGTCTCCGACATCTACAGATCATCCCCATACACCCACCCACCCTTAACGAACACAAACACCGCTTTCTCCCCCCTCCCCCGCCACCATCCCTATACCGCAACCCAACCTGCTCCGCCCTCCTAGACAATGGTCCCCAGGCTCATTCAACAACACGTCCAAACCGCGATTCCTAACGGACGCAGCGATAGACGAAAACGGGCACTGTATCACCAACCCATTCTTCTGCACGCAGTATAGTCCATATACGTCGGCTAGCGGCGGAGCGCTGAAGCTATACCCTATACAAGCCATGACCGTGGCGCTTGGTAGCGGTAGATATTGTGCTCCGGTACGACCTTCGCCTCCACTTGTGTGTACAGTCCGAGATCGGCGATATCAGACATCAACGACGTCGTCAAGTTCGTGCATGCATCTTCTAGATGCAGGCGAGGTTATCGTAGTACGGCAAGACGAACGCGAGCGAGAGCATGTTTCTTCCACTGTCGAAGCTCGTGGGCATCGTAAGAACTGAGCTGAGCATGCTCGTATACATATGCACCAGCGCTGGCGCGTCGTTCGCCGAGTTCGTCGAGAACGCCATGTTCACGTAGACATATCACGACATGGCGCTCGCAAGGCCGTTCGCGGCGTACGTAGAATGGAACATTGCATTGTTCCCATTCACATATTCCGCCTTGCCTACTCCGGGATCCGTGACTGGTCCGAGGTGCTCGCCGTACTCCTTCACACGCGCCGTAGTCGTCTGGCTGCCGCGAGGCCGTGTACGAGGCGTTGTGGAAGGCGCAGGTGCAGCCGGCCATGTTGTAGTAGACAGGATCGCTGAGTCTGAACGGCTGCATTGAATACGACTGAAAGATAGGAACCAATTCATCGATCCAGGTCATTCCGTAGCTAAAGCTGGTCGTGGCATTGAAGGCGTACGCGCCTTCTGTATAGCTCGTGCGGCTGGTAACTTAGATGCCCGGAGCGAGAGCCGCCTGGGCGGCGTTGAACGTCGTAAAATTCGTGTTGAACACGTCAGTAGACGACTGTGGGATGTCCGTGCGCTTCAGAGCAGGATCCCAGTACTCGACTTCGTACCCGCATCCTCGATCATATCCTGACGGAGCGGTCCACGGGAAAATGGCGCTGCCATCCAAAATACCACGAGCGAGCCGTTGGAAGTCTGACGACGGGTTCATGTAGTAAAGGATGCCAGAGTTCGAAGACTGCAAGAATGAGCTTGCTGTGGCAGAGATGCGATCGAGGGAGGGTATGGGTACGCGTGAATTCGATTTTATGGCGCTGGCGGATACGACGGACAATGCGCTGTGCGCGAAGATGTCGACGAGGGATTGCGCTTGGATGATGACAGTGAGTAGGAGGACGCAGAACACACTGCTGCTGAAGAGTGTTGATCGGACAGCCGAGAAGGCTGGAAGGATGAATAGAACATCGAGGTTGTTCAAGGTGACGCGGTTTCTTCGGATGCATAGCCGTATCTTTAGGTCACAGCGTCAGTCGTATTCGAGAATGTGTCCCATAAGGATACGCACGCTTTGTGTCAAAGCCACCCCGGCCGATAGTTGCAGCATCCAATGTGCCGCCCACGCAACAGTGTTCCCAATATCCCTCACCCACGTCTGCGATATGGCGATATTATCAACGCCCCACCCATCCAATACATGCAGGAATGTATGATGCGCGACACAGACGGCCGTCGACGCAAACAGCCATGTGCCGAACATAAGCGCGCGGGCCGTCCATATCCTATCCCGCCGTTCCGCGGGTGTTAGAGGTACAGAGGAAACAGAGGACACCTGCTTATGTAGGTTTCCTCCCTCTCCCTCCGAGGTATGGACTCCTTCGTACGACAACGATTTCCTGTCGTAGATCATCTCCACGGCCGGCGTAGGAGAGCGTTCAGGAGAGGTGTGGTCGCTGGCGAGGCGATAACATCGGTACCTCATATATCAAAGTTGCACAGGCCTTAGACACGCCTTGATGTAGCTCAAATACGCGTGTCCGTATATGGTGACCGGCATTGTACATGCGCGTGCTGCGTAGGCCTTATATGGCGGGTCCCGGGCAAGTCATTGATGTGGAGGTTATTGTGACCCACCTCGGACGCTGACCTCTGGCAGGATCGTGCCAGTGAGAACACTCGTGCAGGGTGCAAATGTGTAATGTAGCAGGACAGTATATGTGAGGCTAAGGGTGTACGCAGCTGTAGCGCTCCGAGGAGGGCACGGTCAGGTGCGCGCCTCGGAGTTATCGGGTCCGGTGAGCGTGTGAGTAGAACCCCGGACCCGGAACGATCAATGATGCGGTCCATGGACCTTTGAAGTCCATCAGAGGTCATAAGAGTCTTCACCATAAGCTGGTATCGTTCATTCATCCACCCTACCGTGTTCTATATTCTTGGATCATGTTTACAAGCACTAAGTACAGCCATCAGCGTGAGACGAAGAAGAGAGGAACGGTCAGGTATCTGTATAGCACCAAAGCGCATCCTTTTATCGCTGCGCGCTCGGACTCGCACACGCGTCTACAGGCAAAGATGGGAGGGAGAGGTGCGGACCGAGGTTACAGACGTAATGCACAGCCGGGATCCTTCGTTCGTGCGAGCGTGAATGGGAGTTGGACAGTCAAAGGGACTAAGACGAAAAGACGCGAACCAATAAGTACTAGTGAGACTAGTGAGTGGAAAACTAGCAGAGAGGGCAAGGGCAAGGGGATGGACAGGAGGAGAAAGCATGCGTAAACATACAGAGAGAAAATGACTTCATGTGGGTGCATACATATCAATAGACACCAGCCAGCACCACATTCGACTTAATTCTGCGCCGTAATCTCAGATAGTGACCTCGCTCAAGCTCTGCGCAACGCCCTCAGCATCCTTATCCTTTTTCCCGCTGCAGCAGCAAAGCTGAAGCCCTCCCTCCACACGCCACCTGAGCCGCTGGTCTTGGCGCCCTCCTTGCCGTCGTGTGAACCCTTGGGGCTGGCATGCGCCGGTCGCGGGCTGGTGGCTGGGCTGGTGGTGCTCTCGTTCAGGCGCGACGAACCGCGTTGAGAGGCCGTGCGGCTGCCTGTGCGGGACATGGGGTGGTGCGATGTAGCGTGTGCGGCTTGACGTTCAATCTTAGCTTCGACAGCTGCTTCACGAGCCGACACGTCCACGGGCCTATTCGCGACGCCCTGATCAGCAACGAGAAGAGCAATAGGCCACAAAAGGACACTCACTTCGCATTCCCAGACAGATTAGCCTTCGAACCCGGCAACGAAGGCGACGCCAACGGGCTCGGCGTCCCAATCGGCGCTCCAGTCCTTGGAAGCAGATTCAACGGCCTCCGCCCGCCCACACTGGGCGTCGGCGACGTCGAGCTCGTCGGGCTCGTACTCTGCCTGCTCAGCCCCCTCCTCCACGTCCCGCCCGACTCCGCCACACTCGCCGGCTGCTCCTCCCTCTCCCTCTCCCTCTCCCTCTGCCCCTGCCCCTCGCGCCCCCGAACCCGCCGCGGCGCGGCTCGTCAGTGCTCGGCTGGAACCGGCTGCCCTTCGACCATGTCTCCTCGTTATCGGCCGCGCCCGCTGATCCGGCTCCGACGCCGAAGTTCGACCTCTTGCGCTCGGGCTCGGCGGGGCTCAGCGGGGCGCGCGGGGCGCGACGAGCGCCAGGCGTCGGCGGTGTCGGCCGCGCTGGGCGGTAAGGGCTCCCTGTCTCCCCTCGGGGGCCGATCGCCGCGCTCGAGTCCGCCGCTGTCGCCACCTTGACGCCGCTCGAAGCCGCCACGGTCGCCGCCGCCGAAGCCGCCGAAGCCACGGGGCGCGGGGGATAGGGGCCCGGGGCGGAATGAGCGCCAGTCGGATTCGAATTTGGTGTCGTCGAAGGACCGCCGCGGTCGCCGCCGCCGAAGCCGGGACGGCCGTCGCGTTCTTTTGGCGGTTCGGCTACTGAGATGCGGACTGTGCGGTCTGCGAGGGGCTGTAGAGGATGTCAGCAATCTATACGGCGATCACAGGTGTAGTGAGGGGCGTGGAGTAGAAAGTAAAAGAGGATATGTAGAGCTTGGTTCTGCGTATACTGTCTGGGCCAACTGTACTAGGCATCCGTTTTCCACACGCTCGAGTTACTTTGCAACAGGGGAATGTTCGTAGATGCACGACGCGAGAACCATAGGCGGAGTGATCGCAAGGAGTGGACCCGACTCGTGTCGGATGCAGCACGATGAAAGCAAGAGGTGCAAGCGCATCACACTTGCAAAGTCATCGAAGCCTCGAATAGATGCAACCTCTCTAGCAACAGTGCAAGATCTCCCAAGCGATTATGGGAGAGGATTTCTGTGCGCTTGTGATGACAGACAAGTGCCAGAGGCCATTCGCGCATACGACGCCACTCCCGTGCACGTTACGGATATTCCGCATGTCGTCCCAGCAGCGCAGCCCGCCCATCTCCATCCCAACGCGCATCCCGATCCGCACCACAGAAAAGCACACGTACCGTTCCAGACTTCGCCAGCGCACCCTTGAGATCGTCGAGACTGCCAAACTCGACATAGCCGAAGCCTTTCGGCCTATCGTCGCGGTCCTTGATCACTTTCACGCTCTTCACCTGCACATATATTGCCACACATTAGTACCTGGAGTGAGATGTGAGGTATAAACGCACGGAAAGGCCGTAAAAGAACGCCTCGAGATCTTGCTCGGAGAGATCGAAGGCCATGTTGCCCACGAAAGCCGTACAGGGCGGCGAAGTCGGGAGAGGAAGATCCTCACGGGGCGGGAATCATCCGCCACGGTCGGCTGTACCCATATAGCCTCATCAGACGGCATCCATGCAGAGTAATATGGTGTGTACGCACGGCGAGAAGAAAAATAGTCGTCACTGCCGCGGGGACCGCCTTCGTTTGCGCCCGAAGCTGCAATCAAGATGTAAGTGAGTATTGAAGGGATGAGGTCAGATCGGCGTGGACGCACACGCTGTAGGCAGATTGTCCATCTCGTCCGCCCAGGAGCCGAGCGCTAGACCGACTCGTGAGACTAAACGTCCGTTTCCGCTTCTCACCGGACAATGCCGCCATCGCTGAGTCATTCCGGTCTTCTATTGCCGCTGATTGCGCACGTTATGGTGTATCCATACTCACGGCTGGTCTCTTCCGTGTCAAACACGGCGCAAGTAATGTTCGCAAAGCGTCGAAGAGCCTTAGGGAAAAGTACCGCGGCGTCGTCGAAGATCTTGAGCGTGGTCTTCGTGTATTGACAGAGCTTCGCGAGAGAGTGGCGGTGTGCGTCAAGATAGAGCAGATCCTCTATCATTCCGTCATGATTGGGGGAACAGGCCGCAGAAGCAAGATATGCAGCACTGTATTATACATAAATGACGTTGAACGGGTTTGACATCAAGGGACATACGTGGGAATGTCCTCGAAGTCACGCGCGGCAAGCTGGTTGAGATCGGAGGCATTCCGCCCGGAGTTCCCGATGGCAGAGTTCTTGAGCATCGAGATTTGGCGAGACCTGTGGCAGCCAGGAGGTGAGAACGATGCGTAAGAGAGACTACAAGAGCACGCACCTTTTTTGAATAGCTGCACCTTCTCTGCACCGAGTGTAGAATCCGAAATAGATGAAGCAGAAGGGCTTTCCGGACACCAAATTCGAGCTCGTGAAACAAGTCCGGGAAGAACCAACGGTAACCATTGTGGTTCAGACCATCAAGTGTTCGTTCGATCTCCTCATCGCAGTCACCTCGGTTACTAGTGCTCATAGCTTGAATGCCTTCTGTACCTGTCAAAGGAATTAGCACAGGCTGATAATATCGAGAGCGCTAACGTACAGCCAATGCCGAGAGGTTTAGAGCACCTATGGCCAGCTCCTTGCTGAGAGCCTTGTTGTGTACAGAACCCTCGATCTGGAGATGTGCGCGGGTAAAGACCCTGAAGGTGAAAGACAGCATGCGAGACTGAGTCGGGTGCTGAGAGTGACGAAATACGAATGTCAGGACAAAGGAGGCTTGAAGAGAGAGGGAAATACGTACCATGGCGTCGCGTTGACCCTACGCGGTAAACTTGGTACCATAGAGGGTATCCTTGACATATCTTTCGATGATGGTCGGGTTGTCAGAGTATGCGTAAATGGCGTCGTCGGTGACTGAAAGCCCAAATGAGGAACCTCTTGCGATACTTGATGAGAACTTGCTGTCCTGATGGGTAGTACCAGTATGAGTACAGAGCAGAGCGTAGACATGTGAGCACGGGGCTCACCAAGTTATAGATAGCGCTGGACGGGCTGCGAGCCACAACGTGGGTGCTCTTTAGTCGAATTGCGCAGACAACATACGCGACCATTAGTCGCAGGGCCTCAAAGCTGGTTTTCTTCGTCGCAAGCTTGAACGGAATGGGTTGGCGGCAAGAAAAGATCCGACCTTCTCTTTCGTAGCGCGCCTGAGAATTCGCTTGAGAAGGCTCTCGTAGTTACACGAGGCGGTCTTGCTGACCGTCTCTCTGTCCTTGCCCCGGCGGCGGCGTGGCGCAGGGTTCCCATCATCCTTCTCTTCGTCCTTCTTGTCCAAATTCACGTTTGCAAACGCAACCTAGAACACAGATCAGCACCATTCGGCATGTCTGCACAATCGGCGGCATACCTGCTCACGAGCATTCGAACTCACGACAGACACCCCGCTTCGACACCATGACATCTGCGTCGTTGAATCCTTCGACAGCGCGGCGGTGTGCGACCCGGCGGCTGAGATCATCCTCATTGCCTTGCGAAGAGCGCACTTCTCCAGCTCTGTCGGTGGGAATATTGCGCCCAGCCAAGAAGACGTCATCTTCCTGAGAGAAATCCTGTGCGCAGGCACAAGGCGTGCGTACGTTTGCAGCCCGCTGTTGATGCTCTTTCATCCAAATCGATAATCATCCGCGAGGGCTCAAGAGGACTTGGCGAGAGTGCAGGGCTTCTCAATTGCGGAACTGCTGAGACAGGTGAGTATAACGGCACCTATGTACATGTTCAATCAGCATCACGCACCTCTTTGTGATGACGAGCTCGCGCGAGGTGCTGCCAGCGAACAGAGAGGGCCCTCGGATGGTAACCCAGCATTCGCGGTACCGCCGTGGAAGGAAACTCGGCAGGCCGGCTACGAGCAGATGGGAAGAAACCAGTCGAAGACCGACGATGGGTAGACGAAAAGCGCAAGAGAAAGGTACGATCGGGCAACGCACAAAGGGTAGAGGTTCACATGCACAACTTTGCAGCTGCTCTGCAAAGCGACACCCTCGGTACGGTACCAATATCTTCAAAGGAGATGTCGACATGGTCGTCGCTCGAAGACAACACAGCGCAGTCGAGAAGACCCGGATCAGGAACCCACGTGGTCCGCATACATCGGCGTGGATAACCTGTCATTCGTCATTCCCAGCTGGCCTGAGCGCTCAGGCCCAGGCCGCTCAGGGCGCGGAGCGCCACTCTGTTACATAGTACTCAGATTCATGCACCAGACCCTCTCATTCGTTCTGCGATCCAGGTGGTCTTGCAACAAGACGTCTCATAGTATCAATGTCAATGAGCAGACCCGGATCGGGAACCCGCGTGTACGTGGGTATCGTCCGCTATGTGATTGTTTATCCACTCCCATTCTTTCGGACGTAACCCACATACGACATACTATGACATAGCATTCACTCTTGGGGTTCGCGGTCTATCGACTGTGAGACTGATGCGGCAAGGCCAATAGTTCAATCCACTCCGCTTTTTGGCAATCGTAAATATATTTACTCCTCTTGCATGTAACAGATGATACGCAGACTAACGTAGTACTTTTGTCTTGATGTGCTGCAGAAAGGAATCATCGTCATCCAGATGCATCTGAAGGAGCTGCTGGCGGAAGGTGGTTTCCGCGATACTCGTCATACCCAAGTGTTTAAACGAGACATGCTCGCTGTGGGTGGTCTCCCTAAGATCAGTTGACCGTGAGCTACGAAGGTAATGCGCATGCTGCAGGACTTACAGATGATTAAGGAGGCTTCGTCTCGAGAACATCTCCCCTGCGCGTCTGCATCCACCCACTGGACAATACATGGTCTTGTCTGGGTCCGCCAGCGACTGCTTCTGCCTTGACCTCGCCTTTCTCCGCTGCCGTTTTTGGGTCTTGTTGAGTTGCTCGCCGGGGCCATGCCCCCGTTTGGACGGGACGATGGAATTCACAGGCGTATTTTTTGCAAACATGGACGCTTGTGCAGGGTTCCCTAAAGCGTCTACATCAATATGCAAGCTTCTCACGTCGTAGAATAGTGTGGACGCACTCGCGATATCATTCCTGTCTGCTTCTGTTCCTCGTGCATCCGAAGCCTTTGGTTCAGCCAAAGCACTCATAACAGGGTCAAGCATTGCACCAAGATCATCGCCATCACAGTCACGCCGTTCACAGAGAGTATCTACGAAGCCTAGTGAGCATCAACGCAATCTTATCAGATTTCAGAGTACGCACCGCCGCTGTCTAGAGAGACAGGGACATAAGCAGGGGCAGCAGAGTAGTTTGATATCCAGGGGTCGGATGCAGGATCCGAGCGTGCATTAGATAGAAGATTTTCAAGTTGGCAGCGCTTATACGTCCACCAGCACATTGCATGCAGCTGAAGCACATCCTCGGAAACCCTATCATCAGTCGTCAAGCGATGTTCTCGGAGCTCTTGACTGATGCGTTGAGAGAATTCGACATTGCTGGAAGTTACAAAGTCGACGGCTATCTTGATGCATGCCGTCTCATTCGTGACCTGTGGAAGATCAATTTAACAGAACAACAGATGAGATGTGAGATACTAACTTGATGCCCCACTCCGGCAGGAATGAAAACAGCGTCACCTGGCTTCTGCTTGAAAGTCCAGACGTTAACTTCGGCTGCTCTTAGGTCTTGAACATCCTTCTCCGTAAGGTTGAGCTGCTGCGAGTGGACGGGATGGCCTTCGAATAAGCCCTCCTTCCATTTACGCAGTAGCCTCTCGGCCTCGGACATATGGTCACGATCTATCATGATCCAAAGAGCACCGCCTTTGGAACCATCTTCTGCATGAAACATCATATTTATTGCGTCGGTCACATCGCAATGCAGTCGTGTGGTAGTACCGCCGGCTGCACTGTGCGCCAGATACGCCTTGGGGCCTAGTGTGCGGTCAGATCTCGAATGCATGCAACGTACGTAATGGAACGCACCAGTGTCTGGCGGACATGCGTCTACCGGCATATTCATTTCAAGATTCAGCGGTCCTCTCCTTGATGTAACCCAGGGCGCTACAAGACAATCTTCAAAGAGATCGTATATTTCAGGGAACTCTTTCTCGAAGTCCTCTGTCGGCGGCCAATCCTTAACATCCATGACTCAGTATTGGCCATCAGACTGCGCAGGGTGAATCGTACCTGAAGCTTCTCTGGGTTGTCAGGATCAGACGGCTGCTCGAACTCAGCCATGAAGTGTTTCAGTAAGGCTTCACGCTGTGTTCCTGTTTTCGTATTAGTGAGTGTTACCCGGGTATCGCCGTGGTTGTGAACGAAGTATTGAGGAGTTAAGTTTCGCTCTCCTGGATTGATGCCAGACACAATCAACGGGATTCCGGCTGCAAGGACGTTGTATATCTTGGAGTAAGTGAGGGGATTCGTCTTATCAGACAAAACCATCCTGACAGGCTCTTTGTTGGAAGGAAGCCGGTGGGGAGAAAGTTGGCTAAGCGAGGTTTCAGCGAGAGAATGTAACCTCAGAGACAAGACATACGAAGATGGTACTTTCTCCAGAGTCTTTATAGCTTGTTCCAGTTCTCCGGCTTCGAAAAATTCCAACAGGACGAGCTCGTGCTCAAAGTACCCTGCGCACTTGCAGAGGATATTGCGTGTCTGTGTCCTCCCTCATTCAGCCATATGTCATCGAAGTGAAGAAGTGGAGAGACAGACTGACGCGCTTCTCTCTCACACAGTCGGGGCAGAACTCGTGTGCACAGAGCCTACACATCTGCACGGCGCAGAAGAGCGAAATCCTGCACGCATCTGCTCGAGATAACCTTTAGCATTGAGTCCGAAGGTCGAGAATTAAAAATCAAAAGCACCACATGTAGAGCGATGGCCATCAAGCCGTGGTGTCCAGGGAATCGAGTCCATGAGCTTCCGTAGAGAAGCATGCAGTTTTAGTACTTTCAGGATTCCGCATGCGCAACCTCGCTGCGCATCGTCAGCTTTGACGACAACAATAGGCTCCCTCCTCACCAGCAGCTCCATAATGGTCTCGTAGGTCATGGTCGGAGGAGCTGTCCTGAATACGACTTTGACGCGGGCGGAGTGTCCAGGGGGTATTACTTGCAATAGCTGATATTCAGGTTTGCCTGATACTCGAAAAGTCCTCTGCTCGACGGTCTTCCCGTTCTTTCCTAACAAAACGCGCGCGTGGGTCAGAGGTTTATCTCGATTCAGACTAGCACACCGCGAGCCCAAAGCGTACTGTAGAAGGCACATTCGGTTGTGCGGCCATCGGCACAGTGCCAGCATAGCCCTAGACTTTTGACGAAGGTTTTGGCAGCGCTGTGACGGGTTTTACGAAACTCCAAGCAGGTAGCGGTCTGCCGCACGACTAGTTCGTTCATGATTGACGAGGATGAGGTTGGCGTCGTATGCCGGGCATTGATGACCGATCATTCCCACGGGTGCATGGGTGACCGGACGGGTCCACGTCGCAGTGGCACGAACTGGGGCTTCGCATAAAGCTAGTACACTAAATAGTATGATGAGCTCCCCATCAAGCATTGTCCGCCCAATCTCACTCGACGCTGAAGTTCGTATGCCACGTATCGCTAGAGTAATCATACTCGCATGTCCCAACCTGAGCTCCTTCGACTTCTTACGCGGACCACACTGACACTCAGTACCCATTCCGCCGTGCCATCCGCCATTCTTCGAGATCCATATTCCCCGTACGCCGCTCCCCGATATGTCTGGCTAAGTACGCACCTGCGTCAGTCCCGTAGTACGAGTGAACACATCGCCGTCCGTCCTGTCATGATATAGTTGATGATGCCAAGTAAACACGATCCGGGTTTAGCGGGCAGTCCTCACCACCATCCAGAGGTCCGCGCATCCACGCGTTGCCATACTTCGCATACTTCATTGTGACCGACCCAGTCTCGGCGCCCCGATCAAGCAGCCGCTGTCGTTTCTATTGCCGCGATGATAAGTCCGCTTGTACCCGCTGTAGCGGTAGCGTGAGGGACGGCACGGGGTATTCTGGGCGTGAGCCCCTCGGGCCTGACTTGACTAGCTTGCCCGCACGGCAAGCAAAATCGATAAAGCGGCGACCAGACATCGTGAGCGGGCCAAAGCGCGTGCAGCCGTTTCAGAGAGAGAGGTAGTCCGCCGAAGTCGCGGACAACAAATGACGTTGAGCTAACCCACGCGCGTACTCCGCCTGAAGACGCTGGCCGTCATATGACACTGCCAGCTGTTGCACAATGCATAGGACGGTGATGGGTAACAGGGCGACCTGGGTGCGGCAAATATGGAAAGGTGATCGAGAGAGGTAGATCAGTGTGAGTTGATAGTGGTCTGTCAGCCAACTAGACACAATTAGGCCCCAGAGGTGCCAGGGACATCCTATTGGCCGTCCTGCACCGGCGGCGAGGTCCAGCCTCGTCTGTTGGCGTTGGCAGTTCCCCTGCTACGAGCTCGCAGAGCTGGGGGGAGGGCGGATCGAGCCGCCGCCCCGACGAAGGCCACGATTCGCTCGTAGCAGAGAGCCAACGACGCGATGAGCGAATCGGGACGAAGTGACATGTAAAATATACAATCGCGAGTTATGTACGAGTGTGATATTTACATGCGAGACGAGGACGGGAAAGGAAGGACTGAGGGGATAACGAGGGACGGACGAGAACAGGGGGAAAGGAAGATGGGTGGGTCTGAAAACCAGGCGCGAGTACGCGGAAATGAGAGTGAGCCCCCATGCGAGAGGATGGAGGAGAGACGAAAGAAGTTTCGTGGTGCTCGCGCCGCACGCGCTCGCGCGCACGATCGCTCGACGGAAACTGCCGCCGTCAACGCACGGCTGAGCCTGTGCCCCGGCCTCGCAGGCTCGGCCGAACCTACTTGCAGCATTGAAACCTGCACCGAGCAGTATACGACTGTATACGAGCGGGAACAGGCGGGAACAGGGCAGCCGGGACACGGTCACGTGTGTTCGTCCATAATCATTTCGTCAGCGCGCGATGCCCCGCAGCGAGATCCCTGAGGCCGTCTGAGACTCTGAGCTCACCGATCTTACTCAAATAGGATATAAGAGCCGTCTCAATAGAGTATATACCATTGGAAACTCTACGAAGAGCTAGTAGTTTCACTTTCAATTGTGTAGATACACGTCATTATCAATACTCTCAGTGGAGAAGAATTGATTATACGCCCTTCTTACGGTTGATGGGAGCGCCAAACGCGGTAAGGTGCGCCGTAAACGAGGTACTAAGAAGGATGAATCCAGAACGATTCACCTCTGCCCCACTTGACATCATCCCGTGCTGTTTGGGGCTTCCTTCTCGAGTGCTGGAAGCATCACACCAAGGCAACATCAACCTCTTTTCCCGAGCACAGCTTGCAGCAGAACATGTCCTGTGAGCGCACAAATGGCATCTGTTGATTGCGCGATAGTAGGCCATCTGGTTAACGAGCAGCGCTCGGTGTCTCGACTTGTGGCAAGACAATGACGGAGCGGAGCCTCCGCCTGACGGGGAGGAGAACGTAGTGTACGCTCAGGACTAATGTCAAGCGTCTATGCATATCGGGTGCAAGTATAGCTGGTATCCGTCAATTTGGATTTTGTCCATCCGCGCCGAGGAGTAGATCATGGGCGTTGACCGCGGAGAACGAAGGCGAATCATGAGCGAGTGATATGATGGGCCGCCATGCCTCTCTGGGCGCAGATATTGGCATTGTGTGAGTCGGTGTCCGAGGACCCGCTAAGCCTCGTCTACGGATGCTGAATTTTGGCGGCTCGATAGAGGCATCGTGGCGGGTGTGGACAAGTATCGGGTTGTCTGTGTCTGGCGACAGGCGCTACCGAGTTGCACAGCCCCGCATCATACCTTGTCTTCGTCGGAATGCGTGTTCCGGCAGTGTGCGCTGTGCATCAGGCAGTGGTGTATATACTAGGAGCGCACATCGAGCATTTTGGCGTCTGAGTGTGCTGTTTGTAATCATGTGCCTGTTCAACCGGGTTTCTTTCTCCGTGCAGGCCTCATTGGCCCTGCGAGGACTAGATTCGCGTGGCTAAGCGCATAGCGCATGAGATTGAAGCCACGGGCAATGACGGACGCAGGAACCAGGTTGACGACGTCCAGTTGCAATGTACTCGCATCATCGAACTCCTCCCTCAGATCCCCCGCCTCACCACCTCTGCCCTTCGCAGACGCCTGCGTCGGCCGCTTCCGTTTCTCCTTTGCACCAATCATCCCAACCTGCACAAGCGTAGCTGGCAGCGGTTCGAGGCTGGGATTGGCGTTGGCGTTGCGCTGCGGGGTAGAACGTAGGCGTGTGCGGCTGTGGCGCCTATGTACGAGTTCGGTATTTTCGGTGATCCGCGGCTTCGGCCGAGCTTGAGTAATGGTGCAGCGGCTTCAACTTGTGCGCGCATACCACCTGCGAGCTTGACACGGACGGCTCTGGGGCGCGCCAGTCGTTCTGCGGATCTGGACATTGATGCGGCTAGGACAGGGTCGAGGGAGATAGATGAGGCCGTAGACGAGTGCAGAGGGGTTGATGCGGTGCGACGTGATGGCGCGGTAGGGGGCTTGAATAGCGAGGCGGCGGCGGTTGATAAAAGGGGTGTGGATGATGCCACATCACCCAAGGTCGTAGCGGATGGGATCCATAGCAATGTTGCAGACGCTGCTGCAGATACGGGTGCGGGTGCAGGCGCGGACGTAGATGCTGAGGCGGGTGAAGGAGTACCGACGTCCATCTTATCCACCCATTCGCAGCAGCCTTTACCTGATCGGCACTCTTCCCCAGTCACACCGCTCTTAGCTAGCGCTTGCTTGACAGTCTTCCGTATAACTTTGAGTAGTTCGCTTGCACGGCGCTGTATCATAGGAGCGGGTGTCTGTTGAAAATGCTAGTAGAACGGGTACAGCTGCAGGTGTGCGGTCCGCGGGAGTCAGAAGATGTGTATTTGAAAGAACGCAGCTGTATAAAGTTGGTTAGCATAGGCATAGACGATGGTACTGTAGATCATAGATTGACGTACCGGACGCTCTCGTCATCTTCCTTCGCAGCCTTCTCCCTCCACGCGTGAACAGCAGCATATATCACACGCTGCACGCTCGGTCGCGCATGCGCCATCGAACGTTCCAGTGCCTAGCGAGCGCGTTCCATCCTCCTGGCCCAGCTCCTATCAGGGTCTCATGCCTCGGATGCGAAGACCTTCAACGCGGTATGAGCGCTCCGCCTCGATACCTCCTTCATATGAGACTCCCAATGATGGGGCGGTCTGAGCTCGTAAATGCACGTACGCGAGGCACGAGCACCTACACTGTCACTTGGCTAGCAAGCTGTGCGAGACGGCGGTCAGACTGCACGCATTTATTGACACGCGGGACTTGTTGCCTGGATTAAATATGAGTATTGAGTTCAACTTGTATTCAGAGGCGGACACAAGAGAAGCAATTGGGTCATCTCCCAGAAACATGGCATTCACGCTCAACATAGGTCGCGATATCATCGTGGTCGCGCTCCAACGCGTCGAGTGGCCCCACGCCTTCTCTTTAACCTCCACCGTCCGGCTTCCGGCCCGATGCCTCGGCCTCGCCTGTTCATACCAGCCGAGTCCGACTATCGACACTCGGTGGCACACTACCCACGAGGACCCGTGCGCAATGTGTCGCTGACTTTGGCCTATGCGCGTAAAGATCAAAGCGCAACGCGCGCGGCGAAGATGGCGTGCGTGGCGGTACCACCCTCCTGTCGATCCAGCCGACTTGAGCCTCCTTTGGCGAAGGTGGCGAGTGTAGGACCTCTGCTCACCTGCGTCCCCTCTGTCGAACTTGCCGAGCTGAGCCTGCGTACGAAGGTGGCGAGTGTGGCGGCATCGCCTATTCATCTCGGGGTACAAGCGCGTGAAGACTGTCCCAGTACTTACCTATACGGCTGGCACGCTGCGTTCATATGCAGAGAGTACAACGGCGAGAGCATAACCGTTTGGGACTACTTTCCGCGCAGTGAGTTGCTTTTCTCTAGATCTTCGAGTCACGAGCTTGCCCGCTGCCCACCGAGTAGAGTACAGGATCAGCTTGGCTGCCAGCTTTCCCGTTGTCGGCGTCGGCACACCTGGCAAGTCAACCTACTTCTCTGCCCAGTTGTGCACGATCGATTGCGACGAGCCTCACTTCGGTGAACTCTCGCCCGAGGAAACGCAATAGATGCTTTCCCCTCGCCCATCGGCGCCCCGGAGTGCACGCGGAGCATATCACAAAGTAGGGTATACCAAAGCTCAGGTTTACTGGCAACCCTCCTCTGGATGCATTTCGCGTAACTACCAGCCCCAATATGACCATCATTCCGGCGTGCGGGCTTATACCGTCTCGTGTGGCGTACGGACAGGGTGGTGATAGAGTCGCGAACGGTGAGACCCTATGCCTGTCATGTCTGTCTCTGTGAATGTGTCTGATATNCGAACGGTGAGACCCTATGCCTGTCATGTCTGTCTCTGTGAATGTGTCTGATATTTTTTTTCAAGGTTATGGACCCCAGCGATCTCGCCGGTCGTCCCTACACTTATGCCCTCAAAGCCCACAGTCCCTTCCCCCTCAGGTACTCTCTACCGACTTGTACATCACCCAGATTCAGACGTAAGTAATGGTTTTTATACAGCACCCGATATTGCTGATCTTGCACAGAGCATGCTTCTGCCAAGGAGAGTCAACCCCGTGAGGAATGTTAGAAACCTTACGAGTCTCGTTCACGGTCATGGGTTATCTTGTTCACTCCCCCGTTTTCCATACGTCGATCTCAATTCAGATCTGAGACCTCTCTTTGCAATTTCAGGCTTGCCCGACACATTGCACCGTTCGTGTTTGCATGGTCGTCTGGCATGATGTG
>UWZB01000215.1:17683-38574 GCA_900536885.1 Peniophora sp. CBMAI 1063 | reverse complement strand
CAAACCCGTCTGATCCCATTCTTATCTTCATTTTTTAGCATCACGGACGGGTGGTCGCGCCACACGCCGTGACTGCTTTTCGTCTCGGCAATCTCCGGCAACGATGATGGCGGCCCTGGCAGCCAACGGCAACCGTGCTAGTACTCATAATTTACGAGTCGTAAGGATCATGCCTTCTCCACAATGACATTGAAAGAGGAACAGCATACATGAAAAGTAAAAGGAGTGTCATAAAGACTCGATAAGCCTGCAGTCCCAACGTCGCCATCCCAAGGCGCGGCACAGCCTGGGACTTCCTGTGATAAACTGATCTGGATGCGGCAAAAATGTGCTTCAATCGAACACAGCCGATATCCACATATGACTACGTCGACGGCGCACAGCTCTTGATTTCCAAACCCATCCACACACCAGAGCGACCGGGTGTCATAGGCGCCATAACGATCGTTGGCTTGCGCTCAATCTGGGTCTGAGGCGGGAGCGCGAACTCGAAGTTCTCGATCACTATCGCAGCAATGGCTTGCATCTCGAGCACTGAGAACCTCCAACCTTCGAGTCGTGTTAGCGAATCACCTGTGCTATATGGGCTGTACTGCTTACCGATGCAACCACGGATTCCGGCCGCTAAGGGCATTAGTCAGTAAGAAGAACGATGAGACTCGCGCGAGGAAAACATACAAAAGTTCAGTAGATTCGCATATAGCCCGACACTGGTCGTGCCAGGCTTTCCTACCATGAATCTATCCGGGTTCCAAGAGTCCGCATCGATGCCCCAAACATCAGGGTTACTGTGATGTCGGTTAGAACGTGATCGCTGAAGCCGCGAACGGGGACAACGTCAACGTACCGGTTGTAGGCGCAGATGGATATCTCAACGTTTTGCCCCTTGCGTATCGGGATGGATGCTATCTGTTCTCCTGATCTCGATATGATCGGTGTCGCGAGTGGGATCACATCGTCGGCTTCTGCCGTGCGTGAAAGCTGCCATACAATAGGATGAAGGCGCATAGACTCCTTCAGGGTGGCATGCATGACAGACATGCTATCAAAGTCACCGACAGAAAATTCGACATCGCCTCGCTGGGCGACCAGCCGGCGGACCGCACGTATTTCTTCCCGCACACGTTGTTGCCACTCCGGCTGGCGTGCCATCTCATAGAACCACCATGTTAAGCTACTGGCGGTTGTCTCCTACGCACGTTGTCTTTAGCACCAAGTCAAAGTGATCCATACTGTGTGTACTCACATGACCTGCCAGAAGGAGCACGCTGGTCACAATGCGGATCAGCATCAGATGCAAAGGCAGTTTAGGTCAGCCTACGAGATCTGGTCGACGGCTTCCGCGTCGCTCAGCTTGAGTTTGACTTCTTCGGCTTCGTTCGCACGCAACAGGATACTCATGATATCCTTGCCGGTACCCTTTACGTTCCGTGCTTGAGCCTGAACCATAAGTTTGCGTCCGTATGCGCTGACGAATTCTTGGTAGTGCCGGAAACGCCTGTACTCTTGACCAGGCAGATACCGAAGATACCAGGACGCGCTGGGAGGCAGAAAGTTCCATAAATAGCGGAAGGCTAGATCCCATCGCGGCGGATAAAGAGTTGATGCACTGAGATGGAGGCTTCAGCTCGTGATCTCAGGAGACTGAAAGGATACACGTACTATAAATTGTGGTAAGCGTTGCTAAGGTCGCTTTGGGCGTTGTCTAAGGAGTTGAACTCGAAACCGAAGCCCGCTGTACATCCAATTCTATTAGATTCAATGAGAGATTAGAGCAGGGTCTGGACGCACAGTCTCCGATAATATCCAGGGTTGTGCGAGAAAGCCATTTATGCACGTCCAAGACACGTTCCTGACCAGCTTCTTCTTCCCTCCACTTTTGCACTAGCTGTGTTGAAGAAACACTCAGCGACTGGTGCCGCAACTCCAACGACTAAGTATAGGTGGTCTACCTTTTGTGCGTAGCGTTGAAAGAGAGGGATGAAGGATTTGAGTTGAGGAACAGAGAACGCAGGGTTCATAATCTTGCGCTGCCGCTGATGTTGTTCGCCTGAGCGAGAACATGAGCCTCCCCAGGCTTTCAGGATTGAGAGCGGGCAGCATGCTTACCGTGTGCCCAGACTACCCCATCACCAGTTCTCATACGCTGATGTGCACGAACATCGGCCCGCTTGGGGTAACGGTAGCTAGACGTCTGTAAGACGTACTGCAAGGCCTTCGGGTCTGCGAGCATCAGTCTCTCATCCTGGAACGAAGGGGTCAGACCGATGCGAGTGCCAATATGAGACGTTCACGTGCGCCTAAAGGTCCATGAACCTTCCACGCGCCACCATACTCGCGGAGCCAGGGGAACTCCACGTTGCCGACTTCATTCTGGTACCGAATGTCGCTCTCATTACCTGGAAGTGCGTCAGTCGGATGTTGCCGGTCACTGATATAATCGTGAACACATACCCAGCAGGAGAGACGATCGAGCAGGACCGCGTATATCAGCCAGCGCAGTGTTTCGGGCTCGGATCACGACCCTCAACACATACGCGACAATCACCGCGAGGCTCGCATACAGCTGCCAGTTGCCACTGAGGCCCATGGCGTGTGTTTGCTCACAGGCTCCATGAATCGCCCTCAGTTCTTATACGCCATGGTCTTAGCCTGCTTCATACATGTGCCGGGCGCATACGTCGGTATGTATAGCTACCGCGGCGAACAGAGAGAGTTCGTAGTCGAGATATCCCCGGTTGTGTCTCTCGGGAAGCACTCGCGGTACTACTTATCGCCCTCGTCAGACCGCACATGGTGGGTTACCACTGTGAAGATGTATAGAGGCATGCACGCGCACATCGTTTAAGAGTGAGCAGTAGTAAAAGCATGGTGGTTCAAGGGCGTGCGGTATCGCGAACAGCTCGTCCAGGGTTCGCACAAGGGTGACGAGTGTTCCTGCGGGGCGCCCAAGGCTTCGGACTGTATCATGAGTTACAGTTCGCGGTCCGATCGGAGTGAGGGAGATGTAGTACGTTGAGAGAGTGACGAACGAAGACCTTATGAAAGACTTCTGAGGTGGCCGGGTGTGCTTGACGTCTAGACGTCATACTGAGCTCGAGGAGTCGAGGCTGGGAACACGTTGCCGACAAGCGAGCTCGGAGGTAGATGTATTATTTTGCTGGAGAGTCCCGCAGTCAGGGGGACTAGTACTCAGTACTAAGACCCCGCGGGGATAGATAGTCGCATGCAACTCGCATGCCCAGGGAATGGCTAGCGGATGACAAGGTCGCCGCTGGTGAAGGAACAAGCTTCCGGTGACTCAGCAACGAGCTGAATGACCGGCGTCGGCCGATTGTTGCCGAAATGCCGAACTCGCGCGCTCAACTATCCGCTGATCCACATCAGAACCATAATTATAGATACAGACATCAGATAATGACAGCGGCTATGATGATACGTTACAAGCTCAACAATGACATATAATACCTACAGTACAGCTACTCGCCTTACGTCCCATGCCGCTGCTTTCGTAAAACGCGCCTCGTATCATGCTTCGTCTCTCCGCCGGTCCGAAACCCATAGCCTGCTTGCTCATCTTTCTCAGCTTGAGGTGCTTCGCCGTCAGCAGCGATAGACGAAGCTCCCGTACTCGTAGAGGGCCTTTCCCGCGTATCCGGTGAAGCAGTCTGGCCAGGAGTGCCAAATGCGGGTGAGGCTTGTCCACTTTCAAGCTCGCCGTCGTGCTTCTCTTCTTCCAACACCCTGAGCGCGTCCTCCTTCAAGCGCCTTTTCCTGTCCTCAACCGTTAACTTGAGCTCTTCCCATCGACGCAGTACATCCGTTCTCTGGATCGATGTACTCTGCCGCGCAGCCTTCACGCCTTCTTTGCGGCGTGTCTCCGTGATCATGCGCATACACGACGCCTTTCGCACGCGGCCAGAAGAGGACCCTGACATGAACGCGCCTCGCAGTGGACTTGCGACAACACCGAGGAGACCGGCAGCAGGACGTATGGTTGCATTGACCACTATATCCAAGATCAGCCACTGTGGAATTGCGAATATAACAGTACTTACAGCCTCGTGCCGTGCCTTTGGCTGCTCCCGCAAAGCCCTGTACATTTGCCAATCAGATTGGCTCCCTCACTGGATTCTGCGTTTCGCCGCGTACCTCCTTCTTAGCCCCTTGCCATGGCTCTTTGACGATCCCAGCAATGCCGTCGTAGGTGCCGTAGAAAAGATCCTTCGGTGAGTAGTCAGCCTATTGCGGAAGCAAGGGCGAAACACCGATCACGCACCTTTCCCGCCTTCACCATGCCGCTTTTGAAATCTGTGACATCCCCGGTATCTCGCACCTCGGAGCCATAGAGCGCTGGTACGTTCACGAAGCCCTCGTGCACTCCCACAATTATCTTCATGAAGCCCTTGGGGATAGCGACTGCGGTGTTGATCGCGCCCTTCTTGGGGTCACTACCAAGGGGTTAATGTAAGCGCCCGGATTTCAATCTCGAATAGCGGCAAAACGTACTAGAAGAGTTGAGCTAGGCTACTTGACATGTGCGTGACCGTCCAGAAGACCGCGGAGGAGCCACCAGAGACGGGGTCGGAGATATTGCGCGAAGAAGTGTACTCCTTTGGACCTGGTGGCAGCGATGTGTCAGGAGGACGTCCGCGGTGTGCAACTACGAAAAGCATACGGTGGGGTTCAAGGTCTTTGGGACGTAGCTCTCGGGCATCAATGAGAGTCTTCGCGGCGAATGCGCTCAACTTGACACACTGTGAAGGGTTGAGCACTGTGTATGCGAACCTCAAAGATTGGCACTGACATGTTTTGTACACCACCATACAGCGACACGTGACGGTTCCACATCGCAGCTACAAACTATGAGCACGGCGAAGCGAATCGGCAGGAGTGACGATGCGCCTCACCGCATGTTGAGCAATGGTAGATGCCTGTAGAACGACATAACGCCGTCATGCACGCCGTCTTCAGCCCGGATCTGCTCGCCCATTCGCTCCGCGGCCGCCCTTGCGCCGTCCGTCATACAGAACGTCAGCGCCTCGGCTAACCTCTCCACATTCAGCTTCTTGTGTGGGATTGGTGCGGGTCCTGCGCCTCCTCTATGGACCATCTCGCCTGTGCAGAAGCCAAGGTCAAAGCTTATCGTACGAAAGGCTCAGGAATTATGCGTACCCCAGAAGGGCTGGTCTCCGAAGAAGGGTACGATGATGGTCGGCTTTCCCGCGTAGAGCCCAGCTGCGGTGGTCCCAGCGCCGCCATGGTGACATACGGCTGCAACACGCGTGAAAAGCCAGTCGTGTGGTATGCTGATGTTTCCCACGATGAAGACGTTGTCCGGTATGGGAGTACTGCTCGACAACCCTCCCCAGCCGGCAGAGATGAGGGCACGGACGTTACTCTGAGCGACTGCAGCGAGGATGGTGTCTGGTAGGAAGTCAGTGTATGGCAACAGACAGTGGGCGGAACAAACGCACCTGTCATGCCTGCTGGATCATCGACCACGACAGAACCGAAGCTACGATGAACGTTCAGTATTGATCTGCGGGAACGGAACCATTTGCCTACCCAATGTACACGGGCGGTGGGCCTGCAGCCAAGAACGCCGCGAGCTCTTCCGGAGGTTGGTAATTCGTGTCCTGCTTGAGGAAGTAGAACCCGACCATGTCTGTCATGAGCATCATTCAGAGCTCCAATCTAATATGAAGGACATACTCGACGCACCGATATGGTTTCTCCAATCGTCCGGCTTGCTGACAAGAGACGGGCTCAGGCAGTAGGTCCATGGGATCTTCAGCCTGTCGACCAGGCCTGGTCCAGAGCGAAGCGATAGCTTCTGTATGCCCAACGAGCGGTCTCGCCAATGGTTGATGATATCGCCCAGTCTGTGCAGTTGTCGTGAGCAGTGTGAGCACGCGTTCAGCAAAGGGCGAGACATACCCTTGCCATGTCATCATGTCCGCGAGCGCGTAAGAAAGATAGTTCGTTAGACCCTGTTGCGCGTTCGATTGACT
This sequence comes from Peniophora sp. CBMAI 1063, assembly GCA_900536885.1. Classification (NCBI taxonomy): domain Eukaryota; kingdom Fungi; phylum Basidiomycota; class Agaricomycetes; order Russulales; family Peniophoraceae; genus Peniophora; species Peniophora sp. CBMAI 1063. The sequence continues at coordinate 32,560 of UWZB01000215.1, read as the reverse complement.
GATGTTGACGAGCGGATGAGGAAATGCAGTTGTAGGGCACCTAGATGCGCGTGAATCTTCGTTTGGTTGGTAGGGATTCCAGAACATTCATACCAGGGCATGGCTAGAGTGGGCCTTAATCAGTCTGAACATACGTCAGAGTCAGGACGCAAGACGCACTGAAGCTTAATAGAAGGGGGAGACCGAGTGCTTCGGCGCAATGAACATGGGCGAATGCTGGCGGGTTAGAGATGATCGCATCCGCAGCAAAAGGCTCGTTCGTGCTCTCATCAGCCTCATAACAAGCCTTCCAGCAGCCTTCAAGCATCTGAGAAGAGTGAGATGAGCACCTGGTCGACATATCAAGACCCGACACGCACCTCCCCAAGCATCCTTCTTTTCTTGCCAATGTCGCCGTTGCGAAGCGACTCCATCCCAGGTATCAAGCCCGGGTCTACATGCATGCGTCAACGCGATGAGCGAGGAGATATCAGGAGCGTGGACGAACTTTTGACCATATAGCTCATCAGCTCGTGCGGGTTACCACCGATGCTAAAGAACTCAAGTCCAGCATCACGCACGAACTTGTCGAAGGTAGCATGTGTTGCAATACGAACGCGATGTCCATCCGCTTTCAATCGTTGGCCAAGCGCAATGAACGGCTGGACGTCGCCTGCGCCACAACCCAACATCAATATTCGCCGCGACGCGTCTGGACTCTAAACACGCACCTCGGCTGCCAACAATCATGATGACTATACTCAAAGCAGGAACTTCGGTATAGTCCCTATAGTCAACAGCAAACTCCCGTACATCCTGCGCGTAGTCGGCAGGGAGTTCGGGAAGCTTCCTCTGGAGCTTGAGCGACACGGCGATGCGACCATCGTCCTGCACGCGCGCGTGGGAAGCGAGTCCTGTACCCGACGCGGCGTATTCGGAGTACTCGAGCTCTGGCGTCTCGGGAAGGCTGACAGGGTTGTGTAGGGCATACGGTGGAGGGGACAAATAGGAGCCCGAGTCCGAGCGGGCATAATCGAGCGAGACGCCATCCGAGTCCGACTGGCCGCTGGGACCCGCCTGATATTCGTCGTATGATAGATGCGATGGGGCCCTGCGTCTGGAAGACATTGAAGTAAGAGGGCAACAGTTGGGAAGAGTTGATATCGGTGCGGAATATTGCTGTGTGTGCTTTAAACCTTATACAGGATCGGTGTATGCACCGTTGACTGTTACACGTCGGTCAGCGGTGACCGCACCGAGGCGGTGAAGGATCGGCAGCAGTGCGCTCGGACATGCGCGAAGGGAATCGGACATCAAAGGATGCATTTTCAATTCAGTCGGCGCAGTAATGCCTCTGTGCCACAGTGCCACAGGTCCAAAGATGATGGTGGTAGGAGCCCACCCCCACGTCGTGCCTATAAGTAGTTGCTCACGCGATTCGTGTTGCGTAAACATGACCAAAGAACGCGTTCCGCGACCAGCGTCGACGGTTTGCTCTTTCTCTCTTGGTTTAAACGTCGACCTCTGCACCCTGGCGAGTCCTCTGTAGCACGGCAGTATGTGACTCCCGCACATGCTGATCCAAAAGCGGGCAACGCCGAAAGCCGACGGCAACGAAGCACTGCAATACTTCGCGGCGCTCAGAGTGACTTTGATCGGAGATCGCGATGGGCAGGACATACTGCTAGTGCAGTACCCGTCTGCAAAAGCAGAACGCACCTCTCTTCGACCGTAAACTCAGGCTATCGTGATGCTCTCCAAAGTTATTACATACGTCGAAGTCGCCAGGTTCTGCGAAGGCTGGTTTCGCGGATTCAAGTTCTCTAATACACGAATTGATCCTGAGACAAGTTTACCCGTCGCTGTCTATATCAACAGCAGCGCCCGGTGGGACGCCCTACTGCCGCCTGGTATCGCTCGCTGATAGGCAAGCCGACGGGGGGCGGGGCCTAGGATGCTACGACGGACGCTGATGAAAGGCTACGAGAGGGGCTTGGCAAGTCGGAAGCGCTTGGGTCGTTGACGGACGCTACATTAATCACCCATAGCTATTGCTAAAACATCTTCTTGGTATGGACCACGAGTCACAGCGTACTTTAAAATCCAAGTTATATTGTCACATGCGCGCGACCCTACACGGAGCCCTATCTTGGTTGAAACGACCATCACGAAGCACCGCAATACTTCACTTTCAACCCCATCCATATGCCCATATGCCCATCCGCCATAGGGGCCATAAGACCCGACGGCTTGCGCCTGATGATGTTCTCCTCCGTCTGCTCAGGCAAGGCGAACTCGAAGCTCTCAAGGAGCGTAGCGGCGATGGCCTGCATCTCGATGACGCTGAACCTCCATCCCATGCATGCCTTTACGCCCGCAGCTACAAGACGACTGTCAGCTAAGCCGCGCGCATATGCTTGGGGGGATCGACCCACAGAAGTTTAAGAGGTTCGCGTATACGCCCACGGATGTCGTGCCAGCCTTGGTAGCGTTCATGAACCGCTCAGGGTTCCATTCGTTGGCGTCCGCGCCCCAAACGTCGGGGTTCCTATACACAACGAGTCATGGTGAGATGATACACAACCTCCCAGTATCTCACGCGGCTCACCGATTATAAGCAGCGATATGGATATCGATGGCCTGGCCTTTCCGTATCGGGATAGACGTGATCTCCTGGCCTGACTTCGTCGTAATGGGCGAGGCAAGTGGAATGACATCGTCTTGTCCAGCGAGTCGTCCCGCTTGCCAGATGATAGGGTGCAACCGCATCGCCTCCTTGAGTGTGGCTTGCATGACCGACATATCCTCGAGGTCGGTCATGGTGAACTCCTCGTCGCCGCGCTCGATGACTCTGCGGCGCCCGACGCGGATCTCGTCGCGGACGCGGATCTGCCAGTCGGGGTGGCGAGATAGCTCGTAGAACCACCAAGTCAGGGAGCTCGCCGTCGTGTCCTATCCATGCACTAGTGAGCAACAAGTTGCTTCGAGCAATGTAGGATACTCACATGGCCTGCTAATAGTATAGTACTGTGTAAGTTAAGTCGTCAGCGATTAACCCCTGTGCAAAGCGTGCGGGAAAGCGCGTATACTTACGAAATCTGATCCACAACTTCAATCTCGGTCAACTTGAGCCTAGGATTCTCCGCCTCATTCGCGCGCATGAGCACGCTCATAGCGTCTTTGCTCGTCCCCGCCTTGTCCACTTGCGTGCGTGCAATGAGCTTGCGCCCGTAGTCGCGCACGAAGTCCTGATAGTGGCGGAAGCGGCGGAAACCACGGCCCGGCAGGTAGCGGAGGTACCAGAGGACGCCAGGCGGGAAGAACTTCCATAGAGCACGGAATGCGAGGTCCCATGCGCTTGGATAGAGCGTTGTGTCAACGCTGCGGGTATGTGTCAGTGAATTGGGCTCATGAGGTTGACTAGAGACGGCGCACAACAGGTTCTCGTAGACGTGGGTCAGCTCATTGGAGGACCCATCAAGCACGCCGAATTGCAGTCCAAAGCCCACTGCATCGCTGTCGTCAGACGTGCGCCACAGCCGATAAAAGACAAGACGGACTTACCGTCGGCGATAGCGTCGAGGGTCGTGCGCGACAGCCACGTGTGAATATTGAAAGCGGCTTCCTGATTATTGCCGAGTTCTTGTTCCTTTATCTTCTGCACCAGCTACACACAAGGGCGCACATCAGATGGGTGCCCCCGAGATAGTGAATGAAGACGCAGACCCAATGTACATACCTTGTTTGCGTAGCGCAAGAAGTGGGGGAGAAACGACTTGAGTTGTGGCACCGAAAACGCGGGGTTCATGACCTTCTTTTGCCGCTGATGTTGCTCTCCTGCGCGCTCGACTGTCAGACTCCTTGGAGCTGAGCTTACAGAGGCTGAAAAGCGTACCGTGAGCCCAAGCTACGCCGTCGCCGAGCACCATGCGCACGTCCGCGCGGATCTCGGGGCGCTGTGGGAAGCGGTAGCCGGACGTTTGCAGGACGTACTGCAGTGCTTTGGGATCGGCAAGCATAAGACGCTCCTCCTGCAATGATGTGAGCATATGATCATAGATAAGTAAACAGGGTCCCGGAAGAGAAACGTACGCCGAGAGGAGCATGGATCTTCCATGCGCCACCGAACTCGCGCAACCACCCGAACTCGACGTCTCCAACTTCAGCCTGATACCGAATGTCGCCCATGTTACCTAGAGTCAAATCTCGTGAGGTGTCGAACTCGGTTATAGTGGTGAAAAATACGCACCCAGTAGGAAGGACGAGCGTGGAGGGCCGCGGATATCCTTCAGCGTCGAACTACGGAAGAAACGGTATGCAAGTGCCGTCAAGAGCAGTACTCCCCCCGCCGTAACGAGATAAAACTGAGAAGGCGAGTGTTCCATGGTTGGGACGATGATGAGGTTTGCTTCGTCGATGGCCGCGTCCTATATACATGCTGGCGGGACCCGTACACGGTCGCTGATGCTAAGCGAAGCGAGATGAAGCAGACACCATCGTTTTGCGCCGTCTTGGGGTTCGCTGAGCATATCGCCGAGGCTCAACAGGATAACCGAAACTATGCACTGAAGAAAGTGGCTTGTGCGTGCTTGCGGGCGCCGCCGAGAATAATCCATGTTTGACGAAAGAGCTGATGTATTGGAGCGGCTCGCGGCTTGAGGAGAAAGGTGTTGACAAGCATGAATCACGGATGCATAGTAAGTTCGACTTCAAATCGCTCTGGAAGCTGGTATTGAATTGGCCCGAACTCCAGTTTTCGCGTAAGAAACATCAGTTATCGGCGCCGGGAGGGAAGAGATATGAGTAACGCACCGAAAAGCGCAATTATGATTGTCACGCCGCGTCGGGTGGCAATCCGAAGACGAGATACACATATACTCACGCTGCGTTGAACCGTCTGGTATCACCTTGCACGTAACCTCAGTAACGAAAGCTGCTGTATGCCTGGAACGATAGGCGGATGACGTCGTCAGCCCGATTGCTGATCGTGAAGAGTTTGCGGCGTACGCGGCACGTACCTACTCTTCGATTATGCACGAGAGGGTATATGCGGATGTCGCCCTCGCTCGCCACTTGCTGCAGACGTTTAGACGTCGGGCCTGGACATCCCCCTCATGGCAGCGTGCAGGCGTATTGTGTCATCGCCGGTGCACGCGGCAAGTAGTCGGCCAGATGGAAGGGCACGACCACAGCGCGACCCTGTGGTCAAATGAAGCAATCTTGTCCCCGACACAGCTACGCGCCCACGGGGACCTACATTCCTGTACCTGTGGAAGGTCTAGGAGATGACGAAGCTCGGGAAAGAGTACTGCGTCGTTGACGTGTACCAGCAGCTTCTACGCGCACGTTCATTGCAGCCGCTGGCCGCCTCCCTTGACACTTCCTTTCCGAGATTGTAGGCTGAGAGGCCGCAGATAGTCGCCGTCTTCGCTTCAGGGGACGGGCAGGCGCAGTAATGGGTTCGCTCCAAGGACATGCACCATCTCGTAGATCGCGAATGATCCTTCCGACGATATGGACGAAAATGTGGACTAGTAGAGCACAGGTGACGGGGCTCGAGTCGACAAGGGTCCTGGGTCGTGTGTATCTGGGTCGCAGGGCAGGGCGCCTTGCGGTATCGTGCAGGCCACACTCAAATGGTACGAGATAGGAATAGGCGCGGGCGTTACATACCCACACGGGACGCCGTACATACACACTGGTCGTACTCTGCCAGCAGCGTTACACCTCAATAGCCGCCGCGAGGCATAGTCCGCGATAGACAAAAGCGAACGAGAGGCCTGGAAGAGGCAAGTGGAGGTCGAAGGTCTGCCGGAAAGTCCCGGTTGATGGCAGCGCGCCTCGCGTCTTTCACGAGGCGTTGGTGATATACGCAGCGTGCTTGATTTTGCAGCACCCTCTGCTCTTCCTCCTCCCTCCTGTCCCCTTTCTCTATTATTTTACGATGGAACCGGCCCGGCAGTTGTTCTCGCGCGGCGCGAGTCCTACGCCGAGCGTTTCGTTGTCCAGCTTTGCAGCGGCCGATGTGGACCCCGCCGTGCATCACTCTCCGGCTGCCTCGATTCGCAGCCACGGCGCGGGAGGCAGCGTGGGCCAGGCGAGCGGCCCTGCGACGTCCCCCCAGAGCAGAGTCGAGGCGTTGTTCGCGAACATGACGCCGCCCAACGCGCCGCCGACGACCAACTCGACGATGACGAATGTGTCGAACAATGTAGGAAATAATAACGCGAACCACTCTGGCGCGGGTACGCCGGTCAGCGTCGCGAACCAGTCCGTGCACTCGGCCACTTCAGACTCAAACTCTCGCGCGAACGCTCTGCTTTCCCTCTTGTCTCCTGGTCCCGCGCCCGTGCCTCTGCAGCAGGCGACGCCACCCCAGCCTCCTGCGCCGGAGAATGCCGGGCGCATGCTGCTCGAGCAGCTCATGGGCGGCTCTGGTGGCGCGCGCACGTTTGTTCCGCCTGCTGTGACGGGTCTGGCGGCGCACTACCCGCCATCGCCGTATCCACCGATGAGCGGCAACTACTACGACCCTCCCCCGCCCATCCCGTCTGTCCCCCAGCCAGAGCCGGTCCAGAGCCCGCCATCGCCACCGAAGAGCATGTTCGATTTCGTGTCGCCCTTTGACGCCCTCGGTCCCGCACCCGCAAGCGCTGGCAGCAACAAGGTTTCACCAGAGCCGCCGGTATCTGCTGGCATCACCAGCAGTCTGACCGACGCGCCGCCGGCATGGGCCGATCCGAAGCGGAAGAGCGTCGATAACCTGCTCGAGCAGCTCACGCGTTCCACCGTTCCCCCGGCGCCCATTCCCCCGGTTCAGCAGGACGATGCCGAGGCACAGCTCGCGACGGCCAACAAGTCCCAGAGCCAGGGCCGCCCGCTCCCGCCCAAGCCACAGGGCCAGCAGGGTTCGCCTCGCGTCACGCAGATCCACGCGCAAGGTTCGCCGCGCGCATCCCCACCCAAGCAGTCTGCCATCGCACGCGCGAGGCAGGTAGAGAGCCCGTCCGGACCCGCTGGTTCCCAGCGCGAGAAGGACGAATCGCCCGGCCCGCGCGGGCAAGGCTGGAAGAGCCGCGGCAAAAAGTCAACCGCTGCCGCTGTCACTTCTAGCACCATTACCAATGCCGTTCCCGCCAATGTCGGGCAGAGTTTGACGCTCGACATGGCGCTTCCGCTCGAGGAGATTCGCGTGCCGGATGGGAGCAGCGCGACGGTCCCGATCGCGCTTGTCAAGATGGACGAGGCGTTCGCGCCTGGTACCACCATCGGCGCTACGGCATGGATCGCGTATGCGATGTCTAAGGGCCGTGTCAGGATCATCTCGAGGGCCAGCGGCGAGCGCACGCTTCTCCAGCTGCCCGAGTGCTTCAACTACCCGACCAACATTGTAGATGTTGCTGTTCATGGCCACCGCATTGCCGTCGTCACTCAGGACGGCGGCTTGGTTGTGTGGGAGATGCCCGAGATCATTGCCGACGACGTGCCGTGAGTGGCTTCTTTCTCCCATGCTCAAAACAGTAGTCTAATGCATTTCTCTATCTAGTGGCCGCATCATCGTCTGCGTTCTCCCTCAGACAGGTCCCGACTCGCTCCGTCTTGTCAAGTGGCACAGCCACGACCCCGACACACTGGCCGTTGCCTCGTCTCGCTCAGTCTACACCCTTCACGTCCCCGAGCTTGATCGTCTCTATGGTGGCCAGCTCGTTGAGCAGGGCGAGCTTGCACGTGCGATCCCACCCCTGTACGCGACCGAGCATACTCCCGCCGACCCGATCCCGAAGATCGCGGCTTTGGAGTTCGCAGCGGCCCACTCGGCGCTCGCAGTTCTCCTCGACGAGGGCACGCTCTCGTACTATGCGCACCACCCCCCATCGCGTGGCGGCCCTTCGAGTACCGTACCGACGCCCTTCCACACTACGCGCATTCCTCCGCCGGCGTCTGTGGGCTCTGGTGCCGCGCCGTGCAGTTTGACGGCAGCAGGTGTTGCACTCGTTCTTGGACGCGCACAGAACACCTCGCTTCAGATCCTCGGCGCACCGGGCCGTGGAGTACTCGCGACCATCCGCTTCACGCTCCCCGCTGAGCCCGCATCCTTTGTGCGCCTTTCCTTTGAGCCGCGCGCACGCGTGCTCTGGGCAGCACACTCGAAGCGCGCTGGTCTTTGGGCCATTCGTCTGGGTGCCGCTGTCGATAACGAAGGGTACGGATTCGGCGGAGAGGCTGGTGCCATCGTTCAGGTTGCCGAGTTCCCGGTCAAGACGCCCGTGCTGGATCTGGTTGCGCTGGCCCCGCCCGAAGGCGAGAACGCCGAGGCGGCGGCTGCGTGCCACGCTGCCAAGGTAAGCGCGCGCCTCTTCTCCCGCCATCTCGATATGGTATACTGATTTCCTTACTTGTTTAGGTCCCGCCCGGCCCGGTCGCGCTCGTCGCGTTCGTCCAGCACGTCACAGGCGTGGACCAGGTCGTCATCCGCGGCGACTGGTGGGCCGCCGCTCTCGCCGGCACCCGTGAGAAGCTCCCCTACACCTCTTCCTCGGCGCCTTCCGGTCCGGCTCCGCTCGGCTCGAGCACCATGTCGAGCCAGCCGGTAAACGCGCCTTTGCCACCGCCCGTTCAGGCACAGGTGTCATTGCAGAACGCGCCCGTTCAGCAGACGCCTACGCGTGAGACTCGCCGCGAGCGCGTAGAGAGGGAGAGGGTCGAGAGGGAGATGGCGCACATCGCTCAGCCTTCGCCCGTCGGTGCACCTGCGCGCGTACGCACGCCCGAAGATGAGCCCGAAGCTGCACCCGCACAGTCATCGTCATCGACGCAGCAAGATGGGCCGCGTGGTCGTGGCGGAAAGGGCAAGGGCGTCGCGAAGTCGGAGAAGGAGAGGAAGGAGGACAAGGATAAGGATAGCGGGAAGGAGAACAGCGAGTTGAGTAAGGAGTTGAAGAAGCTGGAGGAGGCGTTGCATCTGAGGGTGGCAAGGCATGTTACGAGGGAGTTGGAGAGGCAGCATGCGTGGCTTGCGGATGTCAGGGCTGCTGATAAGGACGATGCGATGCGGTACCAGAGCATGGTGAGTCCGCGCTCCGGATCTGTACAGTTTATGGCATGTACTGACCAGCTTGGTGCAGCTTCTCGACGCTGTCAGCAACGAGTTGACGAAGAACACCACGGCGCTCTTCGATACGGCCGTCCGCGCCGAGGTCCGCAACGGTGTACTGCCGCTGCTTGAGGATGTCGTGCGTGCCGAGGTCGCACGGGGTGTAGGCAAGCAGGTTGCAGCGGGCGTGAGCGACTCGGTCAACAAGACGCTCCCGCCGGAGATCGAGCGCTTGCTCGTCCGTCCGGACGTCTCGGCCCATGTCGCGCGCACCTTCTCGCAGGCAGTGACCCCACTTGTCGAGCGTCATGTCAAGGACGCGATCACACACACCCTCGTCCCAGCCTACACCGCTCAGACTTCTGCTCTGCACGATGCGCTTGCGCGTGAGATGCAGGCCGAGATGCTGGCTCTCCGCAAAGAGGTCATCGCTTGGCAGTCTGACGCTCTTCGCGCACACGAGGGCGCTCTTCGCGAGCTCGAGGGCACTGTTCGCGCTTTGTCCGACCAGATCCGCGCTTTGGCGCCTCTGCAGCGTCCCCCGCCTCAGCAGACGCAGCAGCAGCAGCAGTACGCGCCTCCGTCGCAGCCCCCGCCACCACAGCATGGTCAGCCGCAGTACGCGCCCCCGCCCCCACCTCAGCAGTTGCACCAGCAGTACGGCCCGCCACAACAGATGCAGATGCAGCCGGCGTGGTTCCCACCGCAGACGAGCCTGCCTGCACCACAGGCGAGCCACCCTGCGGTACCGCCGCCCGCACATCACAGCCCGACCCTCGCATCTGCCATTGGACAGGCGCCTGACCCCGACGGGTGGGACGAGACGTACATGAACGTTCTTCAGGCCCAGGACGCGCGTGCTCTGCGCGAGTTGTTGGCGCGTTCCCCGCCCGACGCGCTTATGCCGCTGTCCCCCAACGCCCCGTCCCCTCTGAGCCAAGTCGTGCTCCTCTCCCTCGTTCACCGTCTCGCGACGGGCTTGAACGAGATGGCACCCGAGTCTGAGTCATTCCAGGGTAACCTCTGGTGGCTCCGTCGTGCCGCGGGCAAGCTCAACGCGGAGGATGTCACCATCAAGCCGTACGCTGCGCGCGTGCTGCCCGGTGTCCAGAGTGGATTGGGTGTTCTGAGGAACAGGCTTGGGTTGTTGCCGCCTGGTGTGGGTGTGCAGGATGCCGCGAGGGCCGTCGGAGAGGTCGCGGATTTGATTGGGAGGAAGGTTCAGTGAGCGCGCGAGCGCTGACCGATAACGTCGTGTCGTCGTCCTCAAGTTTTCATCGCCGATCTTCTATGTCCGCCTCTCGTCTCGATAGGGACTTTCGAATCATGCTTCCTCCACCTTTCTCCGCACATGCGCGCCGTCCGCTCTCTCGCCCGCTTCATGCTCCTCTCCGCCTTCTTGCTTGCCACGAACATTGATTGAACACTGTATCGCGTTTCGGTCTCCCTCCCTCTCGCCGCCTATGCGCACCCTGTCTCTCCCTCACTCTCCGCATCTACGCCTTTCGACATCTACACATCATAAAAATATAAACAACCGTCTTGCGCCAGGACGCCCGTAGGCCGCTCGCGAGCCGAGCGCTTCCTACAACCCCCACGGACGTGCCCTCGCCCGAGCGGCTGACGGGCTCTCCCCACCCTCGCGCAACGCGGTTCGCCTCGCGCCCTCGCCCCAGCGGCTGAACGGGCCCTTACGACTTCGCCAATGAAACGACCTTGCTTTTTTACGATCTAACGACCCCTACCTCGCTTGATGCTCGACGGACGGCCTCGATGGACGGATGGACGGGTGCGGGACGGAGCCCTCGCTCGATGCTGATGGGTTCTGAGTCCTGAGCTCGTTTGTTGTTATCGTGTCTCTGGGCCTGGTGCTCTGCTCTGCCTTGTGGTATATTGTAGCTTTGCGTACCGTGTTTCGGGACGTCGTTTACGCGTGCTTCTTGTCGATGTTGTTGTGTCATTCATGTGTTTGAATAATCTCATTTTCTTCTCTCCCTCACACACTGTGCGATTCAGTTTAGAGTCTCAGATGTCAAGGCGTATCTCGTGCTTTGGGAGTCGCGGTGCCCTAAGAAAATGGCACACGGCCGCTCACTAAGTATGCCGAGAGCAAAATGTACAGCCAGCAGAGATGGCGTGGGAAGTTGTTCATATTGAGTCGGTGATGCGCCCGTGTGCCGCGGCTTTGCCTGTTCGCTCATGACTTCGACGACTACTGCAACAAAGCACTATACTGCGACCACGCAGGCAAATGATACCTCTTGGAGCCTCAGCTCTCGTGGGAGGAACGTCACTACTTCTCGATGCAATGGGAATATCTGAGCAAAAGTCGGCTTCTGACCAAGGGCCGAGGCGTTCAAGGCACCCAACGAACTCCCTTCTCATGCGGCGATGTTCCATCCGACGTAGCATGCTTAGTTCTCCGGGATGCCTGGTTTGCTGATGGTCGACGCCATCGGGGGCCTCTTATCGAGGGTCGTCGCCACATCATATCATCTCTGCTTTGCATATCGCGACTACGCACTATATAAAAGCGCGTGCTCGATGACCCTGGCGAGGAAAGCGGGCACCCATGGCGTTCGAGTTTACAGAGGCCAAGCAGTTGTATGGGATCGCGGCCGGCGCGGTTGTGCTGGTCGTTGCGGCTGTGGTCCGCTTGTCGAGCAGTTCGCTGAAAGATATCCGCGGACCTGCACCGTCTTCGTTCTGGTTGGGTAAGCTCCAATCTACCTACTGCGGGATGTTTGGATCTGACGCGCACACAGGCAACCAGGGTGACATTCTGTACCAGTCCGAAGTCGGCGATGTCGATTTCAAGTGGCTGGAAGAGTACGGCGGGATCGTGAAGACGTACGGACCGCTGGGAGTGCGTGATCTTCGCGTTCTCATCCCAGGACGTTCAAGTTGATGGCGCCGTAGACGACGCGTCTCATGGTCTCCGATCCGAAGGCCCTGCAATATATCTTGCAGACATCCGGTTACCGGTATCCAAAACGCCATGACGCGCGTGCTGTCCTGCGCATGATTGTTGGACATGGAATCGGCGGCACAAATGGTACGTGAATGCGAGCGCTCAGATTGAGTCTGATTTCTGACACTGACGCCACTCCGCAGGTGAACAGCACCAGCGCGTCCGGAAGATCATGAGCCCTGCTTTCTCTGGACCACAACTCCAGTCCTTCCTCCCGCTCTTCTTGCGCTACTCCGAAGACGTGCGCTGCAATGACTTCCGTGTGAGGCTTGTCTATTGATCGTATGACTGACAGCTCGTCCAAAAATGGAAGGAAGAGGAGATCACCGCTGAAACTGGTCCGGAGCCGGTGATCAATGTTCACAGATGGCTCTCGCGCGCGACGCTTGATATCATCGGCGATGGTAAGCTGGGTTGCAATTGTGGCCATGGGGTAAGCGCGGACTGAGGGACATCCTAGCCGGCTTTGGCTTCAAGTTTGACGCCCTGAACAACAATCACAATGACCTGCGCACGGTCTATGCTAACCTATTGTATGTTGTCCCCAGATATCGCCCTTACTTGCAGCTCACATCGTACAGCGTCGACTCCACCCTCTACCCATACCCCTTGGACATCATCTTCCGCATCTTTTGGAAGTACCTCCCAATGAGCGCCCTCTGGTATCTCCGATACCTTCCACGCCGCGAGTACTACCGTTTCCGAACCTACCTGGACGCCATCCGTGGGTATGTGCGCACAAAGCTGTCGACAGAGTTGGACGCCAAAGGCGCAGGGAAGGAGGACCTCTTGAGTGCACTGCGTCGTGCCAATGAGGCTGAGGGAGCCAAAACAAAGATCACGGACGTCGAACTCTTTGATCAGGTATCGTACGTCCACAACCCTCTTGCTTAACCCCATCCGGTATCTAATCTATGTGGTTAGCAATATCATGTTAGCGGGCCATGTGAGTACACATCCCCAGATGCATTCTCGTACCAGCTGTTCATCGTACCGCTTACAGGACACGACCGCGTCCACACTGACGTTCTGGCTCTGGGAACTTGCGCAAAACACGGAGTGGCAGACGCGCGTGCGGCAGGAAGTTCGGGCCGCGCGTCGCAAGATCGCCGAACGTGGCGAGTCACAGTGGGCCATCGCAGACTATGAGGGCTTGACCGTTATGCGCGCTACTCTGAACGAAGCTATGCGTCTGCACCCTATCGTGTGGATTCTCGCGCGTGAGGCTGGCCAGGACGACGTAATCCCGCTGGCAAATCCCATCACGACGAAGTCGGGCCAGAAAGTCTCGTCGGTCACGGTGCGCAAAGGTCAGGGTGTCGATGTTTGCATTCACACGTACAACCGGTTCGTTACCTTACTCATGTTCAACGATTGTACATGTTCTGAGAGCGCATCTACAGTAACACAGACGTATGGGGTCCTGATGCCAACGAATGGAACCCCGACCGGTTTATTAAGACGGATAAGGACAGCGCAGTCCCGCTCGGATTACACGCGAACTTGCTCAACTTCTGTACGTGCATCTTATTCCTCGGATCTCTTGTAGCTACTGACCTTGATTGGTAGCTGGCGGCATTCGTGGCTGCATCGGCTTCCGTTTCGCGTGAGTCCGATGTTCCCACTGCCTAGGCACTGCTAATACTGTACCCAGGCTCCTCGAGATGCAAGCCATTGCTGCGACACTCATTGAGAAATTCGAGTTCGCCCTCCCTCCTCAGAAGGACGAGAACCTCATCAGGCGCCGCCCTACGCTGCTGATGGTACCCATGGCGGATGGCCATCCTGGAATCTGGATGGGATTGAAGGTGAAGGTCGCGGAACCTTGACTCTGTAACTCTGTGTAGTATACGATACTTCAGTCTCCAACATGATCAACATGACCTAGCCTCCCTTGCAGGCTTTTCAGTAACCTTTTTGGCGGCGGGAGGGAGGACGGTCAATAAACATGACCGTCCTCGCTTGAGAGGTGTTTACTGTCTCAAGTACGATATCCGCCTTCACTTCAGCCTAGTACATCGTTAGCGCTGTGACAGTTTACTGAGCGGGCGAGAATCACCGGTCGAGAATTACAATCAATATTCCCACCGGTTATGGCCGGCCCGAGGTTCCCAGCCCTCAATTCGAACATGCTGCGCGAGGTTGTCCGCGACACTGATGGGAATGCGGTCTGTCTCCTCGAGAGCTCACCGTATGCGGTTCATAATCTCACCTGTTTATACGATCCCATCAAACGCAAGGATATGCTAGCAGTCATCGTGCTTGCAGACACCAGCCGGCGCGCGAACTACTCGGTCGTATTATTACTGCGTTACTCTTGCTTTCCGCAACGTTTCCGGTAACCTCTTGTAGGCTGGCCTGTGTCCACTGTTCGCGTTCAGACGTCAGCTGACGCTGAACGAGCTTCGTGTGGTAACACGATCTTGACTCCATTCGTGGTTCGCCTCACTCCTATTTGATCGTGAGCGTTCACTGACGAAGGGCATCGCACAGATGACTGTACAACTCAATGGTACTTGGTGATGACCATTACCTCTACGGCGCCGAGTGTCAACACGCTTTAGCATGTGGGGTGCTGTGATTGGTCGCACACCATGCGTTGATGCCGACAGTCATACTCAATAGCCGAGCTCAAGAAGGTACGGCGGTATCCCTATCATATTCTGGTGCCCGACAATGCCTACAGCGCGATTGCTTACATCGCCATCTCCACTTTCAGAAACGATGCACAATCGACCTGACTTGTTCGGGGGCCGCAAGCGCCGTTCGTGGTGGACTATGCGTCGACTATAATGAGGTCGTAGTCTGTATCAGTGAAGAGGGCAGATCGTGC
>UWZB01000215.1:3960-17630 GCA_900536885.1 Peniophora sp. CBMAI 1063 | reverse complement strand
TTTTTTTTTTTTTTTGAGTGCAAAAGGGTCGCGGCGCAGCCGCCGACCTTTAAATTATAGTCCCGTGTAGGATTGCAAGCCTACGTCGTCGGCATATTTATATGTTGCGCTCAATTTCCCGATGTTCTGTGCGTCCCCTCGATTCCTCATTCTATGTATCTCACGTTCTAAAGGAGTGCGCGTATTGTTGCCGCCCAGTAACCCAGAGTGTCATACCAATTTCAAATCGTGGAGGGCTGTATTGGTGCTGACTGATCCTCTTCAGAAGATCGTGCGATGCGGCCCGGACTGCTGTTCACTTATGGCTGTGTGATTGCAGCGTATATCTACGGGAGCCACCTGCAGTCTGGAAAGGTGTTAACCATGCCTTCAAGCTTTCTCCTCAATTCTCAACTGTACTACTACGCCGGGGCGTGTTGTCTCTTCCTGTTCGTGGCGATTCGCTACCTCCGTCGCCCCTCGCTCAGAGACATCCGTGGACCGCCTCGCTCGTCATTCTGGCTAGGTTCGTCGATGGGACACTCCATCGTCTTCCAAACGTGAAACTCACAGCTCTCCAGGTAATCAAGGCGACTTCAAGTACCAAAATGAGGTCGGGGACGTGGAGTTCAAATGGCTCAAAGAGTTCGGTGGAGCCTGGAAGGTCCACTATCCACTAGGCGTACGTGAGCGGACGTGTATAGCGCTGGGTGGTGAATCTGATGAACCTTCCAGGGTGACTGTCTGTTCCTTGCCGACCCCAAAGCCTTGCAATACGTGCTTCAGACTTCCGGCTATCGCTATCCCAAGCGTGCATCGAGCCGCGGTGAGATTCGCATGTTCCTCGGAGACGGTATCATCTGGGCCCATGGTATGCATCCCTCCCAGAACACGTACTGTAAGCGTTCCGACTGCAAGCGCAGGCGAACAGCATCGCCGTCATCGGAAGATCATGAACCCGGCTTTCTCCTTACCGCAGCTGAAGTCCTTCTTACCTGTGTTCCTCGGTTATTCTGAAAAGGTCAGTGTGAGACTATTACAGCGGCGACACATCTGACATGTGTTTTGACTGCAGCTCGTTCAAAAGTGGAAGGAAGAGGAGATCACGCCTGGAGCAGGTGCCGTCGAACCCATCGTTAACGTTCATTCTTGGCTCTCGCGTACGACTCTTGATGTCATAGGCGACGGTGAGTGTCTTCTTCCCAACTAGCATGTAGAGCGAGTAACTGGACCGTTCTCAGCGGGCCTCGGCTTCCATTTCGGCTCATTGGACAATGTGAAGAGCGAACTGAGTGACGCGTATAGTGGACTTTTGTACGTTATTCCGGCGCTCGAATCTGAAGATGGAACTGAACTTGCAAGCACAGTATCGATAGCACGCTATACCCAGCACCATGGTACCTGGTGTTCCGCAATCTCTGGAATCCCATACCGGTCAACATACTCTCGCTCTTGCGCTATATGCCGAACCGGGAGGCTAGCCGCTTCCGAACCTATATGGACTACATTCGGAAATTTGGACGCGAGCTCATCGCGCAGACTCGAGTCGATAATGAGGCTACGAGCAAAGACATCACGAGCGTGCTTCTGCGTGCTAATGGTGCTGAAGATATGAACATGAAACTGAGCGACCGCGAGCTCGTTGACCAGATCTCGTGAGTCTCTTTCTTTGTATTCAAGACACCGCTCTCGTCTGCTGAGCCCTGTACAGTGATATCATTCTGGTTGGTAGATATGCTTTCCTTATGGATGCTCGCTCAATGCACGCAGGCCGGCCATGACACCACATCGGCGACTATGGCCTTCTGGCTATGGGAGCTCGGCAAACACCCGGACTGGCAGACACGCGTACGCGAGGAGATCCGTGCGGCGCGTCGCAAGCTAGAGGAACGCGGCGACTCCGGATTCTCCCTAGCCGATCTCGAAGGAATGTCAATCATGCACCTGACACTGAAGGAGGCCATGCGATTGCATCCAATTCTTCAGTTTCTTGAGCGCGAGGCCGGTCAAGACGACGTGATACCACTTGCTCATCCCATAGTGACGAAATCGGGAGAGCAGATCAAATCTATTCCGGTTCGCAAGGGCCAGGCGGTTGAGATAGGCATAGCCTCGTACCAGCGGTATGGGCTATCTATCGCCACGAATTGATTGTATGTATGTTGACATTGTCGTACCAGTAATCCTGAGGTCTGGGGCGCTGATGCAGATGCATGGAACCCCGATCGGTTCATGAAGCTCGAGAAGGAAGGAATGACGCCCGTTGACTTGTATGCGAACCTGCTTAACTTCTGTATGCTGCCCTTAATTCAATACAGTGCGATGGTGTAGCTGACGATTGCCTTTATAGCCGCCGGAATCCGTGGTTGCATAGGTGATACATGGAGTGACTATCGCTCCGGCGGAAAGAAGAGCTGACATGATCTCCAGGGTGGAAATTTGCTGTGATTGAGATGCAAGCTATCGCAGCCACCTTGATCGAGAACTTCGAGTTTGCTCTTCCGCCGCAAACCAAGGAGAACGTCGTCAGGCGCAAACCGACGGGGATCATGGCGCCCATGGCAGACGGCCATCCTGGCGCTTGGATGGGGTTGAAGGTCAAGGACTGCAGAAACGCGTCATGATCGATTGCAAGATGTGAACCGATGAGCGCTACGCTGTAACCAGCTGTCCAGCTCTGACGAATTGTCTGATTTTGCCTTGTATATACGTACGCTAGGACTCGCAAACAGTACCCTATGTCGCGCGTGTACGGAAAAAGATCCGTCTCGTACATGGCTTAGCTTGCTCAACGAGGTCTTGCATGAGGGGCCTACCACTGGGCGGGTACGCGGTCGGGTTCGCGGGCCGGGTGCATTGTTGACGCGTTGTTGATTCGCGTGGAAGTGACGCGCGGCGTGCCTGAATGCGTCCCGAGTCGCGCGTGCTTCGTCCTTGACCACAACCATCACGAGCGATGAGGCCTGAGGACAGAGCGACCTCGAAGTCGGCCAATGCATGCTGCCCATCTATTCATGTCCATGAATCCGAGCACCCGATATTATCGTATCGTTTTGTTGAGCTTAAACCTGACTTCGTCGTCAGCGGAGTTCGCCCCGCTCCAGTCAAGTTGGAGTAGCCCAAGTTGCATAAGAGCTTCACCTACGTATTCAGCTGTATCCTGCCCTTGCCCACGATGCCTTCACCCCACAAGAAACCATTTCATCTACAAGAAAAGGAGGCCAAGCCTGGTGACGACGTGGGCGACGACGAGGTCGTCATCGGACACATCCGTACAGACCCGGGAATCAGTAGGCCCTTATGCATTCGGATCTTCTATGTCACGTTATTAATTGTACCCCGATAGAGTATGCGGAATATATTGCATCTGGAGAGGGCCTCGCCTCCTCCGCGCGTGTGCTAGAAGACGGACGCATATCCGTCTCGCTCAATCTCAAGAAGGCGCTGCCCGAACTTCCCGCAGACTACGCACAAGATGTCAAGGAGTTTGCCATCGATAAGAAGGACTACACCGCTGTACCCGCGTTGAGTATAGTGATCATGATCGTAGGCAGTCGAGGTACGCCGCTACTAGGCATCTACCTTGGGGACTGGTACTAACCCAGTCCTGCGCATAGGCGACGTGCAACCTTTCATTGCCCTCGGTCAGAGGTTACAACAACACGGACACCGTGTGCGGATTGCGACGCATGCTACCTTCGACAAGTTCGTGCGTGATGCAGGGCTTGAGTTCTTCAGTATCGGAGGCAACCCGCAGGATCTCATGAGTTACATGGTTAAGAGTGAGTCCACTTACATATAGATGCTTGGACAGAACTCAGCCCGAATCTGCAGACCCTGGACTGATGCCGGGTTTTGAATCCCTACGCAATGGCGATATCGGAAGGAAACGCACTATGTTGGGTGAGGTACGCGGGAGCTACACTGAGAGCGCCATCGAGATCGCTTATCATAGTCGACTGTGGCTCTTAGATGCTTGAGGGTTGCTGGAAGGCATGCTACCTCCCGGACGAGACGACAGATGAACCTTTTGCTGCGGACGCCATCATCTCGAATCCACCCGCGTTCGCGCATGTGCACTGCGCGGAAGCCCTTGGCGTACCGCTTCTACTCAGCTTCAGCGAGTCTTTGCTTCGTCCTGCATCATCAGGTACACGCATGCTGACTGATTTTCTTGTTGTATAGCTATGCCATGGTGCGCGCTCTCTCGCAATGAAAGTGGTCTCATGCACCGAAGCTGAGCCGGCGCCTAGGTGTCCAACCACTGCATTCCCGCACCCGCTCGTGAATATTAAGCAGTCGAACGCGCAGCAAGGTCTCACGAACTACTTATCCTATGCACTCGCCGATATGATGACTTGGCAAGGGTGCGTCGTACTTCTTTCACATTCTCGCGTCTGCGTCGAAGTAGCTCACGGACACTCCAGGATTGGAGACATCATCAATGATTGGCGCAAACGTGCTCTCGGAACTCAGTCACTCTCCCTGCGCTCAGGTCCAGGACTCGTAGACCGACTGAAGATTCCGTGGACGTATTGCCTCAGTCCATCACTTGTTCCACGACCGGACGATTGGAAGAACCATATCGGTAAACTCGATGCTACGATTTTCGATTACCAGCGCCCATCTGACTACAGTTGTCAACAGACATCGTCGGCTTCTACTTCATCCACCCCGACTCCGGATACAAACCTCCCAAGGAACTTGCCGACTTCCTGGCGGCGGGCCCGCCACCTGTCTACATCGGGTAGGCAAACTTCCCATCTGGCATCAAGATCGTGCTAATAGACTGCTCAGGTTCGGTTCTGTCGTCGTCGATGATCCCTCTGGAATGACCAGTCCGTTCTCTTCATCCACTCCACTCTTCTCATACTTAATCCATCGCCAGATACAATCCTCGCGGCGGTCGCGAAATCGAACATCCGCGCGCTCATCTCCGCCGGATGGGGCGGTCTGTCCAGTAGCACACCTGTACCGCCCAACGTCTTCATCCTCGGGAACATCAGTGTCCCGCACGACTGGCTTTTCACGCGCGTAGCGGCCGTATGTCATCATGGTGGTGCTGGGACCACCGCAGCCGGGCTCTACGCGGGAAAGCCGACTATGATCGTTCCATTCTTCGGTGACCAGCCGTTCTGGGGTGCGTCTCATCAGTTTGTGTGCAAGCGTGTACTCAAGCGCCTGTGCAGGAGATATGGTTCATAGAGGTGGCGCTGGTCCAGCCCCCATCCCCCACAAGGAGCTTAGTGCAGAGAGACTGGCTGATGCCCTGAAGTTCTGCACCACTGCGCGGGCAAAAGCGGCGGCAGAGCGGATGGGTGCGCAGATTCGCGGGGAAAATGGCGTTCATGACGGCGTCATGTCCTTCTATAAACATTTGCCTCTTCTTAACATGCGGTACTGTCACATTCAAGACGTGTTCGAACATCGATAATACTGACGGACTGTAGGTGTGACTTGGATCCGGGGAGAGTCGCTGTATGGTGGTCTACCAAACATGTCAGTCGACAAACTTATGTGACCGATGGATGACCTCCCGCTAACTATGACCGAACGGTGTAGTGTTTGAAGATGAGCGCGTTTGCCGCGCAGGCCCTGATTGACTCCAAAGAGTTACGGCCTGAAGACCTCGACCTTCATCGTGCGTCATTGACCCTGTATATCCCGAGCTTTGCTGACATACTCTCTACCCTTGACAGGTCCCAAAGAGTACAGCGTTCTCCGCAAGATATCGGATCCCATCACCGGCGGCTCGTCCGCCATCTTCCGGACGGTGACGCATTGGTACGGCGGGATTGCACAGATCTTTTAGTGCGTGCCGCCCATCACGCGCTAAAGAAGCAAGCGCTCACCATAACATCATCTATTCCTCTAGCAATCCAAAGAAGGGCATCATCAACACCGCTGTTGCTATCCCTAAGGGCGTTATGAAGATCGTCGTCAGCATACACGAGGGTTTCGTGAATGTACCGGCGTTATACGGATCCGAAGTGCGAGACACGGGTGAGATCACCGGTTTCCAGAGTGGGGTGAAGAAGGCTGGCAAGGTATGCTGAACGCATCTCACAGTTCTTGCAGTAGTCTGAAAGTGTTGCAGGACTTCTTCTATGGGTACTACGATGGTATAACGGGTTTAGTCAAAGAGCCCATGCAGGGTGCGAAGAAGGAGGTATGTACAGGCATCGGGTGTTGGCCACGGGAGAGCTGATGACAATACGTCTAGGGCTTTGCCGGCTTTGTCAAAGGGTCTGCTCGTAGTTGTGAGTGACAAGCCACATGCCGTGTTATGAGATACTGATTGATATGGTTAGTCGTCAACGCGACGATGCGCCCTGCTGCAGGTATCGTGGGACTTGTCGCCAGTCCGCTACGAGGGGCCTGGCAATCTGCGGCCTCGATGGGTGGCACTCGCCAAGCGCCGCACCTGCGCGTCATCTCTGACACTCGCAAGGAGGAAGGCGTACAGGCTGTGAGCCAAAGCACGCCGAAAGAGAGGAAGGATGTACTCCGTCGCTGGCATGAGCTGAAGAAGACGGTCGAGGAAAGAAAGAAGCGACTACAAGAGGACGCCGTGAAGGTGCTCGAGGAGGAGAAGGAGGATGGCGAGGCTGAGTTTGGACAGGCAGCCGCCGCATTTGACCCCAAATATGCAGACTCGCCTGATGGAGATGAATCGTCGGCCGCCACCGTTCAAGACGAAGATGGGTCCTCATTTGAGAAGGATATGCGATTAGCTTTGGAACGCTCCATACAGGATAAATGAGCCAATCTACTACTGGAAATGCACGAGCTTTGACAATGTCTGCTATGGCCGCCGGAGTTATCGTGGATACTACAAGTAACTACTCAATGTTTGCCCGACGCTGAGGAGCCAATAAGCGCTGTTCGGCAACATTCGGGCCGTTCTTCCGGGAACATTCCGAAGGGACAGAGTTCCCCTCTAGTTCCCTTCTCCCTCCATGTTCACGAGGGTGCCCACGGAGTCCGGACTCGCCCGAGCGATGTCAGTGCAGCCATATCTCAGTCGGCTGCCTGGCTCATACTTAATCAGTATAAACTACGCTGGATAAAGGACAGGGGCTCGTTGGTCAGCTGTTGCTGTCTACGATCCCTACTCAGAGCGACCGGGACATTTCGAAATGCTATACCCGTCTCTCTAAGCTCATTGCTTTGGTGCTTCTTGTGCGCTAAGAGTGTGACCCCTTGACGTTCACTCGGCCTCTTTGCACGCCCGGAAAGTGGTTAGAGTGCGCGCTCTAAGCTTCTGTGCGACCGTCATCAACTCATGTGCTCCGCCAATCTGTACAGTCGTTCAGACCCCCAATGACGGAGACCCACGCGTTCTTCTCGTGGGCGCTTTCTCAGTGTCATATATAGCGCGTGGACCTGCAGTACAGAGCACATATCATGGATATGCTCAACGACTGGCCCATATATTGTATAGCTTTAGTGACTGTACTGCTCATCGTCAGAGCCGCATTCATCTGGTCGCGGAGCACCCTTCGGGACATCCGCGGCCCCTCAAGCTCGTCGTTTTGGCTTGGTGAGTGTTTTTGTCACAGCTGTCTATATCAGGGCTAAAGAGGTTGCACAGGGAATGAAGCTGATCTTCGGTATCAGGACGAAGTGGGTGACGCAGAGTTTCCGTGGCTGCGCGAATATGGAGGGGCATGGAAGATACACGGACCTTTGGGTGTAGGTCGCCGTTATTACATTGCTGCGCGTCAGACGATCTCATCCCACTATCAGTCCGAGAGACTGATGCTTGCGGACCCAAAGGCTTTGCAATATGTGCTGCAAACATCGGGTTAC
Organism: Peniophora sp. CBMAI 1063; assembly: GCA_900536885.1. Lineage (NCBI taxonomy): Eukaryota > Fungi > Basidiomycota > Agaricomycetes > Russulales > Peniophoraceae > Peniophora > Peniophora sp. CBMAI 1063. The sequence continues at coordinate 9,839 of UWZB01000215.1, read as the reverse complement.
CGCTTCCCAAAACGAGGGGATTGGAGAGCGCAACAGCGCATGAGGCTAGGTGATGGACTCGCGTGGGCCCATGGTGAGTATAGTTCATTCGTCTCCCAGGCCGAGCTGACGTCGGCGTATACAGGAGAGCAACACAAACGGCAAAGGAGAATCATAGATCCCGCGTACTCTACGGCGCAACTCAAATCCTATCTTCCCCTCTTCTTGGGCTATGCCAATAAGGTGCATTCACTCACACATCGATGAGATCTGGCGCTGGGTCTGATCCATCGCGTATACAGTTGGTGAAGAAATTGAAGGAGGATGAGATGGCAAGCTCGACGGATGCAGAGCCTCTCGTCAACATGCATAAATGGCTTTCGCGTACTACGCTCGACATCATAGGGGATGGTGAGTCTTTGATCTCTGATAGTCTTCTGCATTAGAGTGGTCTCTGAGAGCATTTCCAGCTGGCTTTGGCTTCCGTTTTGGGGCACTGGACGAGGCCAACAATGAACTCTCTAAAGTGTACAGGGGGCTATAGTGCGTGCCTTCAGGCGGGCATCCGCATAAGCTGACCCCTTTCAGTGTCAACAGCTCTCTCTATCTTCCTCGCTGGGACATGGTCTTTCGCTATCTGTGCAAAGATCTTCCTCTTCGGGTGTCATACTATCTCCGCTATGTGCCAAGCCGCGGTTATAGTCGTTACCGCCGTTACCAAGATTTTATCGGCCCTTACGGGCGCCAACTCATTGCGCAGACACAGATGGAGACTAAGGGCGCTGGAAAGGATGTGATGAGCGTACTGTTGCGTGCCAATGCAGCAGAAGACGGCCGGCACAAGCTTAGCGAGGATGAAGTTGTCGCTCAGATCTCGTGAGTACACTCGTGATGCATGGCCTACCGGCCCGACAATGCTGATTACTGTCATACAGCACCGTGTTGCTCGTATGCGCTTCATTCTCCCGTGCTGTCTTGATCACTAATCCTGAATGCAAGGCAGGACATGATACAACCGGCACAACCATATCATGGTGGCTATACGAATTGTCTTGTCATCCAGACTGGCAGCACCGTGTGCGCGAAGAAGTGCGCGCTATGCGCAGCAAGTTCCGGGAACGCGGTGACGAGGAGCTCGCGATCAGCGACCTTGAGAGCATGTCTGTCATGCAAGCAACGCTCAAGGAGGCAATGCGGTTGCATCCCATTGTGTGGCTGCTCAATCGCACGGCGGGGCAAGACGACGTTATCCCGCTTTCGACACCAATCCTAACCCAATCTGGAGACAAGATCTCGTCCATTCCTGTACGCAACGGCCAGGACATCGAGATATCCATCTCTGCATATAACCGGTCTGTCTACTGACATCTTTCAAGTGCAGTAAGACTGAAGCTGACCACGCTATGTACCTCAGTAATCCAGACGTTTGGGGCAGGGATGCTCATGTGTGGAACCCGGATCGGTTCACTCAGGCCACCAAGTCAGAACACGCCGCTTCTGTCGGGGTATTCGCGAACTTACTCAACTTCTGTGAGAGGCGATTCTCTTACTTCAGTACTATCTTGCTCACATGATCTCTGACAGCTGGAGGTATCCGTAACTGTCTTGGATGGAAATTCGCGTATGTCGTGTCTTTTGAATCACTCTAGTTATCGTTGATGAGCGCATCTCTAGTGTCTACGAGATGCAAGCAATTGCCGCGACGCTCATCGAGGCGTTCGAGTTTTCTCTGCCTCCCCAAACAGAAGAAAATGCGGTTACAGCCGTTTTCAATGAAGTGCGGAATCGCGAATCGCGCCGCGACCTCCCAGAAGGCGTGGGCCAGCGCCAAATGCGCCTCCACGACGGAGCGGGTTCGATTCTCAGTGCTCCCACTCAACTGTATGATTTATGCCTCTCTCCTAGGCCTATAAATCTGCATGCAAAATTCACTCTACTGTCTCGAAGGGTTATGAAACCTATTGTCAAAACAACTAGGAGGTCTGAGCATGAATACGCTGCCAGTAATACTTCGTCGGCAGCTCGGGATCGAACCTGGGGACGCGTCGGCTCTGGGCCGTGCTTCCGAGGCGCGTCGACACGATTCGTGTTTCCGAGGCTCATCGACGCGATTCGTGTTTCCGCACTTCATTGAAAACGACTGTAATCGATGATCTCACGGTGATAGCCGATACCTTCCGAGACCACCGAGGTACCAGAGTAGGGTAATATAGGCAGTGTTTCCTTGTTAATTGACGGCATATGGAGATATGCAGGTGAAGAGTATGTACAGCTATAACCATCACGATGAACAGTCCAACCATCCATATTCTACATCGGCTCAGCTATTTACTTACGCTCCATGGGACTCGCACACTCAGTCTCATGTCTAGACCGCTTGCTAGCCGGTTCTGGATGAATAGCGGAACTTGGGTGAGGTCTCTCCTGCCAACCACACTCGCCATCACACTTTCGCTTTTGTGAAGTATGTCCCTCGTGTTGTGTCGTCCGAGTCAGGTGAGAAGTCAATTCCCTCTCGTTCTGCGCGGTCCGCACGATCCTCTTGATCTGCACACCCGCTGAGGTAAGGATGCGTTCGACTTGTGTACCACCTTCGCCACGCAATCGAACGGCAGCGCTATCAGCTGCATCACCGATCGTGTCCGCCGTGCGGGCAGCAAGTAGCGCAAGCACTAGGCCGAGTCAGCATTGGTCGACTGCAAGAAGACAAAGAGATGACCCACCATCCTCCCAAACGTGTGTTAACCGAGAATAGCTTTGTTCTATCTTCTCGCGCTGTTGTTCACGCGCAGCCGTGACGAGCTCGATCGACGGTATGATAACTTGCACTGCCGCAGGAGATACCTTGTCCAACGCCGAAGCAAGGCTGTTGTATGTTTTGAGCTTCTCCTCCTCCTTGCCATACGCCGCCGTATCCACCACAACCTGCGCCAGTGTCCTAAAGGATGTCAGTGTTGTCACAGCAAGAATTGCTCCACTCACTCTGCTATCATTCTGAAAGACTTGATAAACCTTTCAGTGACTTCGGTGCTGCTAAGTTTGGGCGGTGGCTGCCGAGTGGCAGTGTCGGTGCTACCAATGTCGCTCACAGGCACATGGGCCGGCATGATATGACGCTCGGGAGATGCAGCAGCTAACGGAGTTGGTCAGAATCACAAGAGGCGATGAATGAACAAATGAGGCCACACCTCTCACTGCCGGGCGTGACGTGTGTGAGTTGACGGAAACGTGTCGATCTCCTGGGAGGATTGGGTCGACAGAGCGCTCCTCCTTCGCATGATCTTGGTGCCTATGATGGGGATACTGAGATGCGTCAGAAAGGATGAAGATTTAGTGAGAGAGTTCGCCGTACTCTATCCATTTGATTTGGAAAGCGCCAGTTGTAATTCGTGGGCGGGGAACGGGCCCACTCTCTGCGCCGCGGGTCGATACCAGCGACCGACGCGCGCTCTAGGGACTGCCTGCGCTGGGGCTCATCATGCAATTCTCGCCGCACTGAGTGTTCGATGTGGATGTCAGGGTCAGGCTTGATTCCTCGAGGGCGCTCAGGCGGTGGACGTGATGGCACTGCATGCGTATTCCGAGTTGCAGGCGCATGCACGGGAATGGTACGAGATGAAAGCAGGGGTGTATGCCCGCGAGGAAAGTATGGCTTTGTAACTTGCTGCTGAGATTGATTGAGGGACACCCTACGATGCACCCATTGCGGATCGGTAGGGTGGATGTACCTGTGTGTCGCTCTTTGAGATGCCAGAGTAGCGACACTGGTTCTTCCTACCCGCACAGAGAGCCCAGATGGCATCGCGGATAAAGCTCTTGTCCTGTATAAAAGTCGAAATACTAGAGACCGTATCGTCGATGAGTAGATGCGTGAAGTGGTACGGTCAGACTCACCCTGCAAGGGACCGTCTTGTAGAATCCCGGTCGGTGCGAAAAGTCTGGACGATGCGAGAAGTTATGCGAAGACATTGCGACGGAGCGGATAGACAGGAGAGAGCAGGAGATAATGTAGTCGAATGCAAGCCGGACAATGTCTGAAGAAGAGATGTCACGGCCAAAAAGGGGGAAGGGGAGCCTTCAGCTTTAAGCAGCTCGAGTGATGACCTCTGACCCGACGCGCAGTGCTGATGAGAATCCTACATCGCCGGCGCTGTGCCTACTGATCGTTTGTACGACTTTGGTGTTTCACATCCTTCACCTATGTGAAAACGGATGTCGGTCGATTGAATTCCGTAAAGGCTAGATCGCCAGTTGCTATCATAAATGTCTAGACGCACGCGATCGTGTTCTCAAGGAACTCATGATCACACAAGACACTCCGGGTCATCGGATTGCACAGTTTCAGATCGGTTGTCTTTGTCTAAACGGGTCAGGTTTTACTTCGAAGCATCCTGGCAAGGCTGCATACATTGCACACAGTCTGTCCTTTGGTATGAACATGCTGGGTCCTCGAGCACAGTACACCAGCTGCATGCGGTCGGAAAGCTTACAATAGCTCCATGGTAAAGCGGCGGACAGTGCGTCGCGGTACGCATCGTCTGCCAGTGCGAAGCGACGGTGCAGAAAATAAACCATTGTGTAAGCCAGACATCGGTAAGAAAGGGATAATTACATTGAAGGTGCGCGCAAGGTGCACTGCTATACGACGACGATGATGGGCCGAGCGGAGATGGGGTGGTGCATGGTGGCTGAAGTTCCTGTACGAAGAGTAAACGAAAACATCAGCTTTGACCCTTCCGATTGGAAAAGACCTTGGGTATAGCCGTGACCTACTTTCGGGACGGTGGGTCATCAATGGTCGTAGAGATCAACCATACGATAGGAAGCGGTGACGAACAGCGTAAGACATGTCCGCTCAAATGCTGGTGTTCTGGGCGGCGATTGAAAGGGTATGAGCGTGAGCTATGGTCAGATGATTCAGTCTCACCTTTGCAGTAGAGTGCAGAGGATACGTTTAGATGGGGTGATATCGCCGCGGCGGTCAACGTCAACATTGAGGCCGAGAACAGGGTGGTTGCTGACCTCCGTCTCTTGATGCGAACACGCTGCGAACACGTGGGTTCCCGATCCGGGTCTTCTCGACTGCGCTGTGTTGCGTTTGAGCAACGACGACCATGTCTCCTTCGAAGATGCCGGTACCGTACCGAGGGTGTCGATTCTCAGAGCAGCTGTGAAGCTGTGCATGGGGACCTCTACTCTTTGTGCGTTGCCCGAGCACGCCCTTCCTCGCAATTTTCATCTACCCCTTGCCGATCTTCGACCGGTTTCTTCCCCGTCTGCTTGCAGTGAGCCTGCCGAGTCTCACTACTTCAACGGCGACATGTGGTCTCTATGTCTACCTTGCTCATCGAAATCTGAATGCGCATCGTCCACACGTCACCGAGACAGACGTCTTGATCTCATCATGCGCTCCAAATGTACGTTCCGGACATTTCGCTATGAGAGGCATTCACTGACTTTGTCCGCACAGAGGAGCAGACTTTGGCTTGACCTCATCATGCGCTCTAAATGTACGTTCCGGACATTTCGCTATGAAAGGTATTCACTGACTTTGTCCGCACAGAGGAGCAGACTTTGGCGCGCAAAGAGCTTTACTCGCATCGCGCTTTGAACTCGTACTGGCCGCCACTCTGGTCATCGACTAAGGTCTTCGCTGCTTGTTTATGCGGACGAGACTCGAACGGGCATCTATCAGGCGTCTATGGCAAATCTCTGGGAGGATCTCCTCCTTCTCGGCGTTGATAGAGACACTGAGATCGGCGAACCCGAGGTCAGGTGGTTTGGTCTCTCATCCTGACCGTTCAGACCATACTGAACTTTGCATCCGCAGGCTCCGCGAGACCCAGGTAAACCGGAACGCGAAATCTCGTTCCCTAACGCAGTGGGGAGAATCAAAGGTC
>UWZB01000214.1:0-39482 GCA_900536885.1 Peniophora sp. CBMAI 1063 | reverse complement strand
CCTCGAAGTTTCTTCGCGTGCTCGTGCTCCAGTACGAGCGCACGACAAGGGTGGGCATAGAAAACTGCATAGCGCCTCCAGTCAGTATTGTGCGATGTGTTGACAGAGTGGGGAGTGAACATATGTAGTCCAAGCTTTGGGACATAGGCGCCTCTCACGCGAGAGTAAGTACCCACTCGCCGAACGTGCTCTTGCTGTGCACGTTACAGATGCAGCCTCCATTCTCGGCGACGAGCCCAAGGCCTCGATCTTCGCAGCGACCTTCGGACATTCTTCAGTTCATCGTAGCACACCCCGTGCAGAAACCAAATGTTATACCGCGAGCCTTCGTTAGGGAGGTGAACGATGTCGAGTTCTTCATCCGGCATAGCTATGATGACGCCCTTATTCCAATGCTCGATGATTGGAGGGAGCTGCTAGAGGACGCACACGACAACGAGAAGACGCAGCCGGCTCTGCGAGTACTTGTGCGACAACAACGAGTTACACATATTGAGAGCCACAACGGCGTCAAGGACCGAGTCGGTCCCGGTGCGCACCGGGCGCATTCGACTACAGCGAGTGAGAAAGTTCGTTGTAGGCACCTTCACCGTCGTCACCACATAATGGGCGTGAACATCCTCCCAGTGTGCACCCTCCTCAACCATGAACAATGTTTGGTGCACTGTCTTTGCCGTATCGTGCACGTTCCAGTTGTTCACCAATACANACGAGCAGAAGCTGAGTACCCGGATGTGCCTATGTGTACCGAGAATAATCAGCAATCAACACTCGATCTGTGAGCACGAAAGAAGGGCCATCACTCTCCCTTGAACCGAAATATAAGGCGGCTCCAGACACAGGTGTCGCAAGATGCTATGAGAGCGAACAGTCCTTGAGGTGCGGATCGACGACAGGCTTGACTACCATCGTCGGGTATCGAGGTGCGCAAGAGACGGTGTGGCGCAGACACAGTGTCTAGAAGTCAAGGCGGGTGTCCACGGATGAGGGAAAAGTGAACGATCATCAACATGATATTGTGAGCCCGAAGGATGTAAGTACATGGAACGGATTCGCGCATACTGCGAGCGTAATCATGAAATTTGGAGTTGATCGGTGAATGGATGCCAATTATTATGCCTACACTCGTCAAATGGGGTCCTGAATAGGTGATTAGTGATACAATATTCGAGGATCCCAAGAATATGACACACAGAACAGCCCTCTCGTCACGGTACAAGCCCTATTCACCCTTCTGTAGATGCAGGCACATATGTTGTACGAGGTTCGCGGCTGATTTTTCCCTCGAAGCTCTCGCAGACGGATGCTGAGTGCTGGAAACTCCTTTGGCTCGCCGTCTAGGTACGAATTTGGTGATAATTTACCGGATCTACCACGCACTTGAGGACAGTGCTGAGAGATACCCACAGAGGATGCAAAGAGTGGCGAATGGAGGAACTGAGGGGGGTGCAGCCGGGAGGTCGTGATCGTGGTCGAGAGCAAGTCCGCTAGGCGCGCGCGCGGCGCGGCCGCGTCGACGTCTGTCGACGTCTCAGCCTCTATCCTGCAAATCTGGCCACGAAGCTCGAAACCCAGAGTATTGGACAAAGTTGATTGGATCGATAGAGAGACTGAAATTGAAGTGATTAAGTTGACTACCCCGGAGCTGGAGGGCTATGGTGGTAACATTAGGTGAAGGCCACCGTCAGGATCGAACCTGCTGACGCGTCAGTCGCTGGACCGCACTTTCGAGGTGCGTCGTCGCGCTGTTCGTTGCGCGTTGCGCGTGTACTTGCGCGTGCCTTTGAGAAGCTGGCTGTACTCGTCATGACCATAAGTCATGGCACACCCTCGTCTGGCGAATTTCATCGGTATCGCTGATTCAAAAATATTTGTGAAGCATCAGACTATAGACAATAGCTCGTATATACATCCCCGAGCATCCAAGCGCTATTGACGTACACTGAGGGCCCAGGTACTGGCGTCCTCCAACATGTTCCCACGGCTCGCCTGACAGACCCTTGTGGTTTTCTCGCCTCTGTAGCTTTCCCCACTTACAAGTACAAGCAGCCAGCTAGGGACAACACGAATCAGTACCTCATGTAGGACTTGAGGTAGTCTTACTCGTGCGAGACGTCTATGGAAGCGAGACTTTGGGTTTTCAATGGCAAACCCAATGGGTTGTGCCACTTTGGGAATATCCCGATACGTAGTGCTCTCCAGGGTCCCCAGATGGAGATCAGGTATCGAATACTTTCAGGAACCTCCAGTAATATTTTGATCGAGTGAATGTCTGTACTGGCTACCGCGAGTGCGGGTGTGCCATGACTTATGGTCATGACGAGTACATACCGCGTACTGAGATCCGTTCTAAGGCGGTGTGTGGGACAGCTGTAAAGTCCGTAAAGTCCGAGTTCAGGTTGGGGGAGAGCAAGCTATCCAATGAGAAAGCGTGAGAGACCGTGTGTGAATTTTTGAGGCCGGTTTGCCCTACCACCTCAACCCTTTCTTACTCACTTAGGTTCGTTACGTCAGGGAATCCTTGGCAGTGCCGACGTTACATAGGTAGAGCGGATACTATGCATGATGCCATTCTTGCAGAATCAAGGACATCAGTCGCCATGCCACTGGGACAAAGGACTGTAGATTGAAAGTACAGTAACGACTTTGAGCACTTGAGAAGGGGGGCTGCTCCATAAGGGCACAAAGCAAGCTTAAAAAGGGCTCGGTCCGGCCCGAGGCGCGCCTAAACCGCGTGCATTGTGGTTGGGTGGTTTGATTGCCAACCACCATGATACGTACAGGCGATCTCGCATTATATAATGTTTTACCCATCTCAACCATAGCGACTTGCGACGATACCGACACCGGCCTTTGTGCAATTTCTCTCGCCTAGCTGTTCGCCCCTCGACGCCGTGCTTCATACAGGCCACTGCAAGCCACCAGCCCTTGCCATTCGATCGACCACTCTGTGCCCATTGAATTGGCATATCTGTACCGTATCGTGAAGTTTTGTGCGTGATCACATAGCTCTGTCACTGAGTGTGCTGACGCGCTCGTCTTTGTAGTCGCGCCTCCATGGACCGCGCGCTCATTCAACAGTTCAATGCCTTGGCCCAGCGTACCAGGCAGAGACGCGAGCTCGAGAGACGTGGACTTATACCAAGTCAAGAGGTCGTCAGCGATGCGGATTTCTTCACCCGCGACGTTCTACCTCTCTACTTCCTTGCTGTTAATCGCAATCGCTCGCCCCTCGTCCGTCTTCCACCAGAACTCCTTCGCATCATCCTACTCGAGGCGATCTGGGAAGACCGTAAGCGTCTCAACAAATGGTTCCGTCACGGACACGTCTGCCACGACCTTCGATCGGTGCTCTTAGGCATGCATGCGCTGTGGGCGCCCGTCGTTTTCCAGTGGTATAATGCTCAAGCTTCTCAAGAGCTTTTGAGACGGGCGGGGCCGTCCCCGATCACGATTCGGATGTCGTACATGCGATCGGAGGAACAGATAAGGTTGGCTCTGGGAGTGCTGTTGAGAGCGCGCTCTATTGAGCTGCAGGCCCTCCTAGCGATGCCGACAGACGCCACGGTGAATGCTATCGTCGGCATTCTCCGGCGAGGACCGTGCCCCCTTCTCGAAGAGCTTACCCTCGGTATCGACCCCAGTCCTGAATCCCCGCCCGACCACCCCCTGCTGTCTTCGGACTTTCCGAACTTGATCGCCCCGCGGTTGCGCAAACTCAGTCTCAACAACGTGTTCATCCCAGTCGACCTGTCGGTCCTGACCCACCTGAGGCTCTACTGGTCAAGTGCGGAGACGATACCGGCGATAGCAGATGCACACACTTTTTTCGACATGCTTTCCCGTTGTGGTAATCTCGAAGAACTGACAATGCAGTGCTGGCTGCCGCTCCACGAAGACTTGCGAGAACTACAGGCGGAGGAACGGTGCCTCACTTTTCCACGGCTCACTCACCTCAACTTGAGGCACGACTTGCAGACCATCCTCGAATTCTGGAAGATCATATTCATTCCTCCGTCTGCGACACTGTACCTGGATGTGGCGGCCTTCAGCTCGCCGGACTCTGAAGATGGCCCCGATACCTTATTGGAGCACACGCGATTGCTGTGCGCATTCATCGCGCACACGCAGATAGGAGGGGCGTCGAAGATATCCAAGCTTGCAGTCTTCCAAGACGGCAAAGATCTCGAGGTACACCTCGGCGCTACAGAAGAAGGTCAACCGGCTACACCGGAGCTCGCATCCAGGCCCCGCCGCTCAACCGAGCCATCGTGGGACCCTCGGCTCGGACGTCCTACCTTCACGTTCCTTATCGACAGGAGATTGGAGCTCCCCGCAGACCTGGTCGAATTCCTACGGTGTCTCTGCGACGTTCTGAAGCTGCGCGCCCACAGCATCGACACACTGTATCTTGGACTACATGATTACTTCCCCCTCGTTCCGGACGATGTGGATGGCGATGCCCTTCACACCCTGCTCCCCGCCGTCGCTGAGCTGCGGCTCGAGTACATCGGCTGTGCGGACGTCGAGCGCTTGCTCGACGCTTCGAGCGAGCGGGGATGCCACTATTACCCACACGTGCAAGCTCTGCATTTGCGGTGCCCAATGCCGTCGGAGGAATTCGACACTTTCGTCAACGTTGTCGAGAGACGCGCGAAGTATGGAGGCGGGGTCTTGCGGTTTGTCTCTGTCAATGGGATCAAAGACATCGACGAAGAGTATGAGTTGGACAAGGAGGCGCCTCACTTGGAAAGGTTCAAGGACATTGAGCCGCACGTCCAGTTCGATGTTTATAAACGGAAGTAGCTGTCGTGTATCGATGTACATCGTCTCTCCTGTTCGGTAACTGTACACTCAAAATGCAATATTGCCTCAGTAACCCGTTTGACGTGGGATAATCTATCGGAGTAGGCAACTAGCGGTGATTGGATCTCTGAGGCTACAGTCACGGTTAATACACTGCTCATTCGGTAACGGGCGCGTATTCACTGCGGTTCACCATACCGTGCGTTTGATCGCATCGACGCCTATCGCACTGTCCTTCGCTATCTCCGCGGTACTGCCCCTTCCTTCATTGTCGACGATGAGCCTGTAACTCACTTCTTTCTCTCTGAGCTCTTCACGCCTTATATTTCACTCTCGACCCATCCCCTGTATCTCAGCGCATTGCGGGAATAGATCGGACCCTGTGCAGCCCCAGGGCCGGTTCATTCTTGGTGTCCGTGCACAGGCCAGTCTTATCTTCGTCTTGTAGACGTATGTGCTTGCGTCTGAGAATGTCTGAACGAGGGAGGTCATAGATAAACTCGTGGCACCATGACGGTCGAGAAGAACCCCACTGCTCGCGCCCTCCTTCGCACGCCTCGTGCCCAAACCTTGTTGATCCCGTCCATCATGCCAAACTATAACTCTCTTCATGCCATTTACCACCACACCCTAGCCCCCTTGTCGCGTCAGCATCATCTATACCCCGATACCCCATGTCGCTACTATCGCTAAGCTCAATAACGCCCTCCGTGTCCGAGCTGCGCGACTCGGACTTATCGGACGGGTTCACCATTGTCCTCCCGAAGTCTATCACGCCATCCACGACGAGGATATCGGCGCAGATTAGTGCGCATTTGGATAAGGCGAAGCAGAGGTTCAACGAGGGAGGGTTTAAGATTGGGTGGGATGACCTGGAACCTAAGAGTAGGAGCGGTGGAAGGAAGGCCGAGAAGGAAAGGGAGGAGAGTCGGAGGAGCAGGAGCGGCGAAAGGCAAAAGAGCAAAAGCAGGAGCAGAAGTAGAGAGCATACGAAAAAGAAACGCCGTAGCTCGTCGCAAGATACACTCTCATCACTCTCGGACGGGCCCGAACTCGACCTGTCGTCTTATACCCGCAACCTGAACTTGAAGCGTCAACTCAAGACCTCTAAACCACGAGCGCGGTCGCCGCCTCGGGTACGGCCGGAGTATAGGACTCGGACGTCCAAGCCTGTCATACCACCACGGTCACGAGAGCGGAGGAGTAGGAGCAGCAGTGTGACGAGTAGCAGTGAGGAGGATGAGAGGGCGGAGAGCACGAGTGAGAGTGAAGCCGAGTTGGAGAGAGTGGCGCGGCAACTTAGGGCCACGACACCCAGAGGTACATGCTTTCAGAATACACTTTGGAAGTATCGTATACTCATTATAAAGTTACAGCGGATAGTACACTATTCATAGAGCATGGCCGAACCGACGTCCTGCCAGCGCTCCCACTGGACCCACACTCGGCCTTCCTAGCTGCCTACCGCCTGACCCACCTGACCGCACCCTCCCCACCAAACGCCTCAAGCCCACACTCGCCCTCTTCGCCCTCATTCTCGCCCTTCAACCCTAACCCGACCAAACCACACGAACTGCCGTCCAACCTCCCGTTGCACCTCCTCCCAACGTTTACACCCTCCGAAAAACGCGCCCGTCGCCTCGCTCTATTGCTCGACTCCTCAGACCGCGCAATCCGCGACTGGGCAATGGAAGAATACATCAAGCTCTCGTCCTCCGGCCGTACACTCGTAGCGGAAGGCGTATTCGCCCTACCCTCCTCCCGGCCCTCCTCGCCCTCCTTGACTACAACCCTAGGAGACGAGCCGGAGATGTCCGACTTTGAAGACGCGAGTGTCAGCGAGGCGGGGTTCGGGATGAAGAGGAGGAAAAGGGCGGATACGTTTCAAAAGGCTGAGGATGAGGAGAGGGGGAGGAAGTTGGAGGCGCTGGCTGCTAGGTTGGAGAGCACGAGGGAGATGGCGGAGGAACGCGAAGAACTGGAGAGGGAGAGGGCGTGGGCGCAGGAAACGTTTGGGCGGTGGGTGAAGGATGGGAGGGCCGACACGGTGTTTCGCCAGGCCGCGAGTATTTTGGATGAGATGTTGAGGCATATGGCCAAGGAAGACGGTGAAGAGTGGGCTATGGTACCTGTCGCAGCGCAGATGGAGCACGATGATGGGAATGGGAGAGGGAAGGACGAAGAGAGCATACGCCCGAGCGAGAGCGCCAGCGTGGCCGACTATGGCGGACACGAGAGGACCGGCCAGCCGACGCCCACACCGGTCGAGGGTACCGTGACAGAGTCGTCGGGCATGGAGACGCAAGTCACGATGAAGCGCGCGCCGGTGGTCGAGCCTGTCGCAGCTGCACCCGTCGTTGCAGCCGCACCGACACCCAAACTCGAACCAGCCAAACCGGCGCGTCCTGCCGCGCCGATCACGACCAAACCTGAGGTATCCAAACCGGCGCTCCCTGCGACAGTCTCCAAGATACCGAAGCTCGCAGCTCCCGACAAACGTGATGTAGCGCCCGAGCCCAAACGTCAAGATTCCAGCAAACGCGATGAGAAGGTAGAGACGCGTGAAAAGGAGAAGGAGAAGGCTATTGCGCCTGACTTGAAGCGTTCAAGTAGCAAACGCGATGAGCCTGGCAAACGCGACGAGACCGGTAAACGCGAAGAGACCAAGCGCCCAAACGGCCCCGCGCCCGAGCTCAAGCGCGCAGACAGCTCTTCCCGCCCACAGATCAAACGCGCCGACTCAAACTCTAAATCCAAGCCGCCGGCTGCACCTCCCGCACCCGCGCCCATCCCGAAGTCCACGCCTCTCCCGCCCAAAACACCTCTCAAACCTCACCCGCCGCCCCAATCAACAGCCCAAACGACCTCCCAAGAATCCCAAGAATCCGGCACATCCACCATCGCCGCTCCTCCAAAGCCCAATTTCGTGCCCACGACCTCATCACCGGCTGTTCCCACTCGCGCTGAACCGCAGTTCGAGTCTTATGCGGACTTTTATGAGAGGGATCCGAGGCGGGCGAGGGATGATAGGCCTATACGTCCTCATCCGGCTTATGCGGGGCAGTTCAATGGGCCAAAGCCGACGCCTGAGGAGGTTTATGGGAGCTATGCGGATTTTTATAAGGGGAGGAGTGTGGCTGGGAGCACGGTCTCGCGGAGGTCGAGGAGATCAGACAAGGGGAAGGACGGGAAGCGGAAGGATAAGGAGCGCGAGAGTAGAGATAAAGACAAGGAGAAGGAGAGGCGGCGTCGAGAACGCGAGCCAGACGCGGAGACGCTCCCGCATAGTATCCTCATCCGCACTCAACCGCCCTCCCTCCCCCGTCGTTCATCAAAATCGAAGAAGCCGCTTTCGCCTTCGCCCGAACATGATCCGCTTGAGGATATAGCGGTGTCGTCGAGAATCAGTCTCGAGACGGGGAGGTTGACGACGCCTGGGCAGAGTGAAGTTGCTTCTCCCATCGAAGGTGGCGGGGCTGCGGGTGCGGGAGGGACTGGGAGGAGAAGACGAGGGAGAAGGGACTCAGACGGGTTGACTACACCTCCGCAATCGCGCGGCCCGTCACCACCACCTCGACAACCCAGCCCTCCCCCTCCACCACCCAAAGCCAGCAACAAGAACGCGACCACGAAAGGCGGTAAGAAGTCCGGTAAAGCCCAACGTCTACGCGGCGGTGCCCCGTCGCCCTCTCCACCTCCCATACGTCAGTTTGGTGCTATTGTGCCCCAACCACCACCGAGCGAAGCGACCGAAGGACCGCTCATACCGCTCGAGAGCGACGCTGGTACAACGACACAAGACGCCGCGGGCGAAGCCGCATTCGGCGTTCTCGATCCTCTCCCGCCGATCCAGTTCTGGATCCCTCCTCTATCCTCCACCCACAACCCCAACCAGCTCTCTTTCTCATCCGACTCCGAAACGGACGAAGACTTCCCCACCCCCCGCCCGGTCCCTCCGACTGTATTTTTGGCTTTGGGCGCACGGAGGGCGTGCGTGCCGTATACGCCGGCGTTCACGGGGCTGGATACGAGGGTTGTGAGGCCGGTCAGTGCGAGGGAACGGTTGGCTATTCGGGATGCGGGGGCTGTGCTTGTTAGGCTTGGGGCTAGGGTTAAGGAGAGTGGGGAGGGGGAGGTCGGGATGTGGAGTTTGAGTTGGGTTGGTGGGGTCTAGGTTGGGCGAAGTTGTATGTGCTGCTTGATTGTAACGCTGCTGTTGCTTGTACGGGACTTGTGTGTATGATCTATATTGTGCTACTTCATGTTCATACTACTACTATCGAATACCATGTTGTGGATCTCATTGACAGCTCTTACATTCTCTGTCCTTCGTGTCAGGAGTCGCTTTCAATCATGAGCACTATACCTGTGCACATGCTATACTGAAAAACGGTATGCGCGGACTGACCCGTGGTTCGCTCATTCGGACTACTTAGCTTGTGAGGCTCGCGACGCGTCGACGCGTCTCGGTTCGAAGTTGAAAGTTCGCGTCGCGGTGACGTCACGCGTCATGCTCTGTCATGAGAGCTTTGTCATGCTACCCCGTGACCGTCTCGACATCGTCTACCGAAAAAACATATGCACAAGGGGTATTTCTGAGTGGCTCATCAAGGTCAAGTATTCAACGTGAGTTGTATATTGCGAGGGTAGACGCTGGTGCTTGCGGCCGATGCCCGCCGTGCGCACCGCGACCCGCCGCGTTTCGACTTTGAGTTGCGCGAATCGGACTGAGGAAGCTTGATCCCAAACGACGATGAGCGCTTGAGCTGGCCTCGTGGACAATATACATCGCTTTCTTGTGCACAACTTCCGACATCTGCGGTCACCTTCACTGTGCCCGTGCATGGCACCGGAGCCGCGAAACGCGCGACACCCCACGAGAGCGTCAAAGTCCTCGCCTGCCTCGTCTTTTCACGTCGGCAGTTGTACTTCCGCAATGACGGTCCAGACTAGAAGCAGCGGCGACCTTCTGCTCAAAAGAACGCTTAAGTTAGAATGCTCTGATAGATGGGTGCCGCAACGGTATCATGAGGCCCTGGCTTCCATGTCAAGTTCAAAGTGCGTCGACCAATGAGAGCGAAGCGCGGTATTTGCCTTTGTCCTCTTTCAATTAACCGTATTGAAGCGTTGATCTCACGCTACGCACAGGGTAACGGCAGGGATACAAGCATCAAGTGTAGGGTTTTACCCGGCGTGCTCGCTCCGGACTCGGTGAATGCGAAAGCGCCGGGCTCATGTTCGAGTTCAAACTTCTCCCCAGCTCTCACCCTCACCGGGTACTCCCCGGGGCAGCTCAAACGCATTTGACTGCCCCAGCTTCCTTGGGCGCCCAGCTGCGTCCACCGTATAAAGTCTGACTCGCTGTTGGGATTATTTGACAACTGCCGGTTTGAGCGGTGTGAAGCCTGGGATTCATAGAGATGGATGCAGGGGAGACGGACTGGAGATTCGTTACGCACAAACTGTACGTTCGCTTCTTTGCAACATACGGCTGCTATAGGATGTTGCTAGCAGTGCTCTCACACGGTCAACCTAGGTTCATCAATTACGCCTTTCAAGCCGCGCCACTCGTACTTCTCTACTACGACTACCTCCTCACGCTCGGCGACGAAATCGAGAACTACTGGCCACCGCGTCGACCTCTGACCTGGCTCTCAGGCCTCTTCTTGGGAACGCGGTACTTCACTCTGCTCTCGTTTGTACCAATCCTGGTCACGATGGTGTGGGGTACGGCATCTGCGGTACGTGGATCAATAAGCTGATTGTGCCTATATTAGTATCGCTGATTGGCCTGGTCACAGGGGTGAGTTGGGTTCGTGTGCGTGCCGAACGGAGCGGATAGTTGTTGATGTCGGTCGTAGCTGTGGACCGGTCCAGTACTTTCATGCGGTGTTGGAGTTGTTCCTTCAGATACCCATCGGAGGTGGGTCTTCGCCTGTACTAGAGAAACAGCCGCATTGATGATTACAACAGTACTGTGCAGTATGCGGGTCTATGCGCTCTACTCAAGAGACCGGAGGATCCTCATAGGACTCCTTATCCTGGGCGTTGTACTCACAGGCATCACCGTGGTGAGCTCATACTCGGGGTGACGGGAAATGATCGAACGGTCCACCGGAAACCGGGCCGAATTTCCACGGTACGATGATACCGTACCTTACTCCGTGCAGCCTCTATGGGGGCCACCAGAGCCCTCTTTGCGTGTCAATCTCGATTTGGAGTATGCTCGTAACGAAAGAGCTGCACGACGGCGATCTTCGACGCGCGGTGTTCGATCACTTTCCGTCACCCCGAGTATAACGATGTTACCGGGAACACCTCTGATTGACTCGCAGTACATGGTAACGAGGCTGAACGACATTGCGCCAGTATACTACTGGCCAAGCGCTCCTCTGTGCACGGTCGCACGCACAGGAAGGGATGGCGTAGGTACGTAGCTATCGGGTGAGACCGGGTTGGACTATCACCTAACCAAGCCATATTCGCAGGCTACGCCGTGATGTGGGGAGCCGTGCTGCTCTTTGACCTCGTCATCTTCCTTTTGACCGCGTTGCGCGCTTTCCGGGTGTGGAAAGCCGGGCGCATCGTTCAAGTGGTCCTTAGGGATGGTGTCATATACTTCTGGTCGGTGCAATCTACCACGGTGTGCGCAAACGTTATCTGATCTTCACCTAGTGCCTTGTCGGGTGCCAATATCATCAACATTGTGGTCCTTCTGGTATGCACCCTCGCCTTTCTAACCTCAATCGGACTAGTTGAACTGACTGCATGCATAACAGGTAGCGACGGTGCGTGGCTATCCGCTACCCGTGTGGGCAAATAGGATTGACGCCGCTACTTTTGCAGCCTCTGCTCAAGACCACATTCTCGTCAATGACCAACATCATCTCCGTCGTCCTGATTTCACGACTTATGCTCAACTTACGATCGGACCTCACACCAAGTTCCGCCCCTACGGACGATACGGAACTTACTGCCACTTCAGCGCCTCTCGATACGAACATCATGGCCTCCGAGGGATACATTGGCACCCACCGGTCTACGGCTTACCCAACACGAACGCAATACGACGATATGGGAGTGTAGTCCGGATGTGCAAACAGAGCAAGGGCTGCATTGTCGGGCTACGACACCTCGAAGGCGGGTTCATCGTCAATACGCGCCTCAAGGTCCCCTCGTAACGCCGGCAGGACGAAAGGTGCGACCAGAAGGCAACACCGATAATATGCTCGCCGGCGACAATGTAGAGCTCGCGTTGCTTGGACCTGGCGAAACAGGCCGTGTGACCCACAAGATGGCTAACGGCAGTACAGGGCAGTACGTACCTCCTCGCTCGACGAACACCACTTTCAGCTGGTCGTGCATGAGGACGTCTTGGCCGCTGAGCGCTGAGGGCTGGGGGTGGGGTGATTGTCGCCGCATCTTCTAGTGCCACGAGGCGTGGGAGACCCAAGGAGGCTGGCAGGTTATAAAGGCTCATAGAATGATGTCCATATGGTTTTCACTACGTACTACGCTATGTACCTACACCGACGGCCTACATCAGTACAATTTGTAAGGGTTACCTACGAGGCGCGCGAACGAATAATGCCTCAGTTAGGCTCTGGGAAAACGCGTTGATGCAATCACTCGTTGACCGTCAGTCCGATGACGCGCGAGAGACAGCTTGAACATGAACGACCATCACGACGATCATTGATTATCGTGAACATGAAGAGGGTATAATGTCAACTCTTCCTCTGCGCGTATCCCTGTAAATCCTTTCCCTGCGGCACCCGGGTCGTAGTTATAAGGTGCCAAACCTGAAGCTATCCCGCCCGCGCGCTTCATGCCTACACCGTTTCCCCGTGTTATCTGTCCGATATACTTCTCATGACTATCATCCAGGGTTGGGCTGCTGCACTGTCACGACAACTATAGGGGCCGCTTCACGTCGGACATGTAACTTTGACGGACCTTCGTGGAGGCGCAGTCCATAAACGTGCTTGTCGAAGGCAGGCTATGGACGTGCGGGTCTTTCTGACAGATAGGCGCTGCCTTTCCTCCATCGCATTCCATCTATGTCTACATGTCACCATCCAGAATAGGCGCCCAGGACGTTTTGGGCCAGGTAGTTGCCTCAAATAGTCAAGACACCGCGTGTAACCTGGAGTTGCACCACTGCGTGCAACATCTCGTGCACAAGATAAGACTGAAGTTCAGGTTCAATCAACGTTACGTTCCCCTTTCCTGCCACTCTTGGTGTGGCTCTCGTGGGTCGATTGGTCGGCTGCACATCGCTACGCATCGGTACATAAGCATCTCCCGCGAAGCTGCTACTCACGTATCTCGCGCCCACACAGCTCACAGACACTTGCCCCAAGCCAGACGGAGAACATGGACATGGAGGATACGGACGGTGCATCCATTGCGCATGACCTGTGCGTCCATTCCATCTTTCATAGACCTTGACTGAGCCAGTCTCCCAGGTTCATGATCTACGTGTTACAAGTTGTCCCCATCACTGTGCTCTACTATGACTATCTTTTGACGATTCGCGACGAGATCGAGAATTACTGGCCGACCCATCGTCCTCTGAGCTGGCTGTCTGGTCTCTTTCTTGGCACGAGATATCTCACCTTGCTTGGCTTCGCACCAGTGCTAGCCGCCGTGCTGTGGGGGAGGGAGTCTGTAGTACGTGAGCTTATTCTCTAACCAGGATAAACTGCCTCACGAAAATGACCAGGGGTAACACATACTCATCGAAGACGAGCGTCAGAGCCGATTGACCAACGCATTCCTTAGGTGCGGGTTCATAGTTTACTATCATCCATCCTTGGAAATATTTCTGCAAATACCTGTCGCAGGTGTGTGACCGTGTATGAAGAAACAAAACATTCAATGACACTTCCGGCAGTCCTTTGTATTCTGCGAGTGTACGCCCTTTACGCACAAGATCGCAGAGTACTGGTAGGACTGGTACTTTTGTTTACCGGTCTGTTGGCAGTGGGCTTGGTAAGTCGCTATAGCTCTCGACCGTGATTCGAACCAGCTACTAGAACGGCCAAGGCATTATTCTCGACCGTGGACGCCCACCCGACCCTATATTACTGGCCTGTCGCGCCCCTATGCGGGACCTCGACTAACCTACATGACGGTGTTCGTAAGTTGATCTTGGAGATTGAAATGCGTTCGAAACCTCAACCTGACCGCAGGTTTGGCCATCGGCTGGTCCACTTTGCTGGTGTTCGATATGGTAATATTCCTGCTCACAGCAGTACGCGCCTTCAAGGTGTGGAAAGCGGGCAGGATTGTACACGTGGTTCTCAGGGATGGCGTCATGTATTTCTGGTGCGCACCTCTTCCCCTCTTCCCCCGGGTCATCAATCCACCCCATTCTAACAACATCTCGCAGCGCACTATCGGTCTGCAACCTCGTCAACATCGTGATCCTCGTAGTACGTGTCTAGTTCTGTAGCGTTTGCTACTATTGGTCAAGGGGTCTAACATGAAACGTAGGTGTCGACGGTGAGCGTCCTCGTTTAGTTGCCATTAGGGACTGAGGGATGTTGACAATACCGCTGCAGCCGTTGCTCAGGACGGCCTTCGCATCTCTCACAAATGTACTGTCTGTCACGCTCATCTCGAGACTGATGTTGAACCTTCGCTCGGATACGCGATCTACTCCCTTGGTTGGAGTGGATGATACCGAGCTGTCCGTCACACCGGCAGCAGACCTCGACTCGGACATCGCTGTATCCGAGGCGAACGTTGGGACTCACCAGTCCGCTGTCGCGGCAGCACCATCTGCACACGCTGATGCATGAGATCTAATATATTGTGCTCTATGATGAGCACGCTATACTATCTCCCTCTTGATGTGTAGTATCTCGAAGTGCGAGCCGCCGCAGCTGCGGGGAAGAAGAGAGCGTGCGCCTCGGGTTAGGGTTGCCGCGCCGCGCCGTGTCTCCCGCCAATCTCCACGGAGTTTGGCCTCGGACGATGATGTTCATTTTCCAGCGTGCGATCCTGTACATCTCGCCATGATTCTGAACTATGCTTCTATGCTCAGGAAATATACGACACGATGCTTATGAGTACACTCTACGGGGCGTTGCCACGATGCCGCCGGAGGCGGGCCTGGGGATCTGTCATTGAGATGACCACATAAGGCGGATCGTCAAAGTGGATCGTGGCCGCTAGCGGATGGGTAAAGGCAGGCAAGTGTATCTATTATGTATCGCTCTTCGTGGGGAATGTTGATGTAACGAACCCTAGTGCAGGCTAGAACTCGCTCTCATCGTTGCAGCGTGAAATAAGCGACTGCGTTTTGACAGATGAGCGCCGCAAGATGGCATTTGTCCCTGGATTCCATTTTGACCGCCGAATGAGCGCGAGGCACGGGTTCGCCTTCTATGCTCCCCAGCAACACAGAGAAGGCCCTGTGCTACAAGCTACGAGAACACAGACCGTAGTTGTGGTTCGGTCAACGGCTTCAGGTGGCCTACCCGGCGGGCTGATACCGGCACCGGCGAATGCGAAACTCCTAAGATGCGCTCATACACGCGCATCTCAACCTTCTCTCAGCGCTCCATTTCATCGAGGTGATTCGACGATGCTGCAGCAGACTGTATGGCGCTCGATGCGATGGGCATATAAGAGTTTCCGGTCGTTTCACGGCATGGTTATGCCTACGACGGTGCGAACCCGGCCACTCAATGGTTCCATCTGGAGTCATCCACTATTCGACAATGGCAGACGATGCAGACATGTCGAGTGAGTGGACTCGAATCACCCATGAACTGTAAGCGCGCCCAGCTCTACGGGCAAATGAGTGCTGTCGCAGCTGTGCCTTCTGGGTGACAATGCGGGCTCATCCATGGCACTAACAGGTTATTCAACTATGCTCTACAAGCAGCTCCACTTGTCCTTCTCTACTACGACTATTTTCTGACGCTTGGCGACGAGGTCGAGAACTATTGGCCACCGCGTCGTGCTTTGACGTGGCTGTCTGGACTTTTCCTCGGAACACGATACTTTACCCTTCTCGCGTTCGTTCCCATTCTTGTTACGATGGTTGTTGGGACAGAGACAGCGGTTAGTACCCTCGGTACTTGTTCATTCCGCTTCGCTCATTCGTGACATCGACAGGGGTAAGCGTGACTGATGTATGATCATCCGGGACCCGTAACCGCCTCTGACGATGCTTGCAGATGTGGTCCCGTCCAATACTATCATGCTTTCTTGGAACTGGTTCTTCAGATACCTATCGGACGTAAGTACGATCTCGTTGCCTTGCTGACAACGCGTATGCTAATATTGGTCTAGTGTTATGTGCACTGCGTGTGTATGCTTTGTACTCGAAAGACCGGAGAATACTCGTCGGGCTCCTTGTCTTGGGGGCCATCCTTACGGGCGTCATCCTAGTAAGCCCCGACCTCTATGCTGTCTACCTCGCGGTCATTAATGGTTTGGCAGTACATGGTGACAACATTCGATACTAACATACCCGTCTTCTACTGGTCGAGAGCCCCTCTATGCGGGAATGCACGCTCAAGAGTTGATGGCATACGTGCGCAACTCACGCTCATACGTTCATGATATCTGATTCCTTGCAGGGTTTGCCATCGTTTGGGGGGCCGTGCTGCTCTTCGACCTCATCGTATTCATTCTCACTGCTCTTCGCGCGTTCAAAGTATGGAAGTCAGGCCGCATCGTGCAGGTAGTTCTCAGAGACGGTGTGCTGTACTTTTGGTACGCATTTTCTGGATTGACGCTTCGGGAGTTCCCACGCTGATGCCACGCTGATGCCACTCAGCGCATTATCTGCTTCGAATATCGTCAACATCGTGGTGCTCGTTGTGCGTGACACATTGCATTACATCTTATTAGGCAAACCAATGACATCGTCGGCCAGGTTGTGACTGTGCGTGTGCTCACTAATAGCTTAAGTGACAGCCAAGATGAAGACGCCCATAGCCGCTCCTCAAGACAGTATTCGCCTCTCTCACGAACATCCTCTCCGTTGTCCTGATCTCGCGCCTGATGCTCAATCTTCGCTCAGACACAGTCTCCAGTTCTGATGTCTTCCCCGAAGATACGGAACTCACCGTCGCCTCTGCGAGCCTCGATACCAACATCCTGGTGTCCGAGGGGCGATCAGACCCAACGGTTCCCCGAGCTACGTAGTACCGTCACGAACAACCGAGGCAAACGCGCAACGCATGACTCTGAGAGAGCCACTCATAATGATAGGCAGTATGTACTAGTATTCACCGTCGTAGAATGACGAGCGTAACATGAGTTCAAGGAACGCGAAACACGAGGCCCGCGCGTGATGTAATCAGGCAAGTGGGAAAGTACGTTGATGTGATCATCTCCGTCAGTCCGAGACTCCGAGGACACGCGCGATAAGTACCTGAACAAGGACGACCACATCAATGACCGATTCCCGAAAGCATAAGTAAACCGTACATCTCGGGCTGGAGCAGACAGAGTATGCCGCATCAACAGGTCTCAGCACATCTTGTCCTGGGCGTACTGCAGCACTGGTGTCACCAACAGAGCCAAGGCCCCCGAACGTCTGACCGGCCCGGGAAGTGCCGCGCGCTTCTCTTCCCCGTGTTACATCTTGGCGGCTATAGAATCCGTTTCATGCCATACATGTATTGCTGGCCGCCTTTATTGAGGCACAGTCGATAATCAGCATGGGTATCGAAGTCGGGCACGGAGATGTGGGTCACTGTGCCAACAGATAGGTGCTAACTTTATCCCTCGCATTCCATCGGTACGCCCCATACCATCACGCAGGCAAGACGCCGAGAGCCTATTTGGGCTATATGACAGGATCCTTCATCAACTAACATCCCGCGCGTCGTCCGGAGCAGTGCCACAGCGGTTCATGGTACTCAGTCCCTCATATAAGGGTATTAGACCGAGATTTGATCACCGTTTGTTGCGTCCACTTCCCGTGCCATCCACCGTGCAGAGTTTCGTCGCTTGGCTGTACAGCTGCATGCCTAGTACATAACGTCGCCCCTACTCCGTCGTTGTGGCATGACCATTGCTGGCGCGTTGACCGTCCCTTGCGTAAGAGACGCCTGCCCACCTCGAGAAGCATGGTCGCAGAAGAGACAGACTGGGAATCGATAAAACGCAATCTGTGCGTTTACTTTCCGATCTCTCTCAGGGACATGACTGACCACGGTTTAGATTTGTGAACTACATTCTACACACCGTCCCGCTCGTCGTGCTCTACTACGATTACCTCTTGACTGTCGGAGACGAGATACAGCATTACTGGCCTAATCGCCGCCGCCCTCTCACCTGGCTTTCCTGTCTTTTCCTGGGAGTGAGATACCTCGCCGTGATCGGCTACATACCAGCGCTTGTTGCTCTGGTCTGGGGAACAGAGTCTGTAGTACGTGAGCCTTGCGTTCTTCCGTCAAAGATTAGCTGATCAGTTGGCAACAGGGGTGAGTGCGTCATCCAAAACCAGATCCTTCCAAACAATGACATCTGCCGATGCTAGGTGCGGGGCACTTCAGTATTATGAGACATTCCTGGAGCTATGTCTACAAGTCCTTGTCGCAGGTACGTGGCCCTTCAGTCAAAACACAACATGCCTGAACGTGCCCACAGCTCTTTGTATCCTGCGTGTGTATGCTCTTTACGCAAAGGATCGCAGAGTCTTGATAGGGCTCATTCTATTGGCTGTCGTCCTGTTGGCTGTGGCCTCCGTAAGTGCTCTCTTTCATCGTCGATTCCTTCGCTTGGCGTGCTGAGGTGTTGTAGTACTTCTTCGCCTCCAAAAACATCCATTCGCCCTCCTACTTCTGGTCTATTGCACCCTCTTGCGGGCTTTCAACTCCTCCAGAGAGAGGTGCCAGTGAGTCGACTGTACGGAGAGACATGTTAAGATTCCTGAGCTACTATTCGCAGGACTGGCCATCGCGTGGTCCGCTGTACTGATATTCGACCTGTCAATCCTTTTCATGACTGCGGTACGCGCTGGCAGAGTGTGGCAAGCTGGGCGCATTGTGCATGTCGTACTCAGGGACGGAGTCCTGTACTTCTGGTACGCACATACCTCCATGACGCTTATGCAGTTGAGCTTAATGATTACCTAGCGCGCTATCGGCGAGTAATCTCGTCAACATTGTGACCTTACGCGTACGTGAATCCAGCTTCCTCTACCGTCGACGCAGACTAAGCAACAGCATATCGTCTCCAGGTTGCAACGGTAAGTAGTCCATCTAGCTATATGCATGGCAGCATGTGATTGACCGTTGGCCCTAGCCACTCCTGAGGACGACCTTCGGATCTCTCACAAACGTCCTCTCCGTCGTACTCATCTCTCGCCTGATGCTGAACCTGCGTTCGGACGTAAATCCGGGTTCTGATCCATTCACCGAAGATACGGAACTCACCGCGGTCACTTCGGCGAGCCTTGACACGAATATCCTGGTGTCCGAGGGGCCGATTGCGACCCGACGGTCCGCAATGCGCTCCACGATACCACCGCGGGTCGAGGAAGAAGTCTGGTGAGCTGCCATATCAGAAAGCGAGTTGTGCTGTGCTGAATGGGTATGCAGATGTCAGAGTTTCGCCGTGACGTGCAAGGAACGAGGGAGGTGCGAGCGGGCCAGCCCACCTTCATGCTGTGCCCGACGATGTCTTGCGCGCAAGCGCTTTCACGCCATTTTATAACGATAACAAACGAGAACGGAACCATGTCATAGCCTACGATACGCGGATTGTACCAGTATAATCATCGGATGCCTCTCCTACCCATCCGCTTTCCAGTGTCAGTCGGGCGTCTATCATGGCTTGGAAGCCTCGGTATGTACTCGGCATCAAACTTCTCAGCAGCTCTAACTTCTATGGATGGCATATCCGAGCATGTATACCAGCCTCGTTCGAGCTGTTTTGAGAGTACGCGCAGAGCAGAACTGACAAACTCTGTCAGGCTTGAATCGATCGGATACATAGTTCACGAGCGCACTCCCCAGGGACACGACCAGGCGGGACGGGAGCGACTGATCGAGAAGTACTGCCCAGCCACGCACCACCGACCGACATGCCGAACGGGTAACGGGTTCTTATGTTTCCCATGTGTCTACTACGAAGGGATTCCTATTTGAACGCCGCTCGTGTGCAGGTATGGTCTTCTTCCCCCCGTTCTACCACCCTCTTCGAGCCGGCGGCAAACATGCGTCTAAAGCTTATACCCCTGCTCTTGTGGTTGTCTGGGCTGTCTTTCCAGCTTCAAGTTGCGTCTACAGCTACGACGACGCAACGTTGCTCTTCTGTGGCGTCCTCTGCCACGGCTACAGCTTCATTTAGCGGGAGTGGGAGCTCGGTCGCGACTGGATCTTCATCTGCCGCATCGGCGTGAGTATCGGTCTCTCATGCCACATAGGATCTCGGACTGACTTTCGCATAGGTCGAGCACGCATCACAGCAGCAGTGGGAACAATAGCGACGATGATGATGACGACAAGAGCTCTCCCGACAGCGGCGACAACGCACGTCGAAACCTCGACTTCATCCAGTGTATCGAGACAGTAGAGAGCGGCGGAAGCGGACTTAGCAAAGGGGCCGTAGCAGGAATCGTGATCGGTTTCCGTGAGTATTCTTCTATCCCCGCACCCACGCGTCCTCTCACTCTGTCGGATCCCAGTCGCACTCGCTGCAGCTCTGGCGGCCCTGGCGTACATGTACTGGCGTAAACGTCGCGCAGCACGTCGACAGGCCATCATGCTCGCTTCGGGCCAACCTAGTCCCAAGACCAAGTTCCTTTCCGCGCTGCCCAGCCACACGAGGGAAACGAGCCACGCCCATTCTTGGGCGCCTCTCTTGGGCGGCACGGCCGCAAGAAGGCAGGACCGAGAAGCCGCGGATGCCGATGCTGCTTCGCCCACCAGTGACACGGATAGAGAATTCATGTCGATTCCTGTCTTCGAGCGCGAGTTGCCTCCCACGCCAAGTGGGATTTCTGCGCGCACTACTGCTCCGAGCGCTTCGACGTCCGCTGCTCTGCTTGCTCCGGGATTGGGTTCTGTGGGCGGAAGCACGACCACGCGCCGGTCTGCGCTGCATTCGGAGATGACTGCGTATCAGAGAGATCTGAAGGGCGACTTGCGGTCGGGCGGGAGCGTGGGGCATTCGAGCATCGGGCATAGCGTCGTGCCGTCGACCACAGACGCTTCGGGTTCTAGCTCGGGACGCACGTCTGCACTCCACAACGAGATGGAGGTGTATCAGAGAGACTTGAAATCGGGTGTCGCCGTGCAGGCCGGCCAGAACGGTCTGAGCGCTGCACCGAGCGCGTCGAGTGCCGCGGTGGCGATTGCTTCGGGCTCGGGCTCGGCTTCGGGAGGTGGAGGCGCTTCGCGTCGTTCATCTCTGCAATCCGAGTTGACGGAGCATCAAGTGAACCTCAAAGCTGAGGCAAGGAGGGAGAGGGAGAGAGAAGAGGGGCCAGTTGAGCCGCCTCCGGAATACAGCTTTGACTAGAGCCACTGTAACCATCACGCATATCTCATCTGTTCATGATCACGATTATTATCGAGACGCTTCTTTCCACATATGCATGTACGAACGTACGGACTTTCTTCGCATTGGCCTGTAGGGATGACAACGTGTAACTTCATCTTTCTCACTCGCAGTGGATGGTACAGAATTTCCATATAGATATAAAACAACACCATGATGCAGGATACAAAGAGGTCCAGGACCGGGAAGCCATAGAATCCAGTATGCCTTCGCGATGTCATGCGCCAACTGCAGCAGCAGTAGCAGCAGGAGGCGCAGGCGGCGGAGCGAAGTCACTCTTCTCGGCGGCCTCAGAAGCCGCTGTCGCCTCCTGTGCAGGTGCAGCGGGCTTGTCTGCAGCCGACTTCGAGGTGGCGGGTGGCGATGAGTCATGGCTTGTCTTAGCTTTCTTCTTCTTCTTGAGAAGACCTATATCCATGCGTCAGCGTTACCGTGCGCGACAAGAGCAAGGAACATGAACATACCAGCCTTAACGGCGCTCTTCACGCTATCCACGATCTCCTGGCTTTGTTCGATATATTCCGTATCTTCGAGTCGGCGCTTCTTGCCGGTTTCGGCAGTTGCGCTTGACTCGGCCATGCCGAGCTTGCGCTCAAGCTTTTCCAGCTTCGCAGCTTTGGCCTCGGCAGCCGCCTTCTTGCGCTCTGGTTCAGCTTCAATGTACTCAGCCAGCCTATAGATTTACATAAGCACGGGCGCTAATGTGGTATGATTCGAGAAATATACCTTTTCGCCTCCTTGATCGTACTGAGCCTACGACCACTAAGATCACGGCAAGAGTCGTTGTTGTTCGTCTTCTGGCTGCTCATCCGTCCACCAGCCGCACGCAGCTGAGAACCGAAACCACCCTTTCCACCCCGCATCGCCGGCGCCAGCCTCAGCGACACCAGTCTTCCAGTATCCTCTTCGTCATTATCGTCTCCCAGTAGCGAACGGAGACTTGTCCCAGCCCGGGAAGGTGCACCGGTGAGTGTAATCAGACGTAAGTCATGAGCAGGGAGTTGGGGATAGCGCTCGAGTATATCATCGTAGATATCATCGAGCGTGGCGTCCAATGATGCAGAGAACGCGAGTGTCGAGAAAGGCGCGAAGGTGGAGACGAGGACGGTGGTGGACATGGTGGCGGTCCAGAGGCAAGATGCGGGTGCAATAAGCGCTCGTGATAGGCGCCCATTAAGCTGCATGCGGTGCCTTACATAAGCACAGACGTGTTACGCCCGCGCCAACGCACCTTCAACTCAAGGTCTCCTCTCTCCATCCCACCATGGTCAGTCGTTAATTCCTTTCCTTCAAATATCTGGAAGGCTAATGCGACTGCTATGTGAATCCATAGTCTGACTCTGACGCCGCCCCCGTCGCTGTTCGCTCCAACTCGTCCAGCGCCGTATCAAGGCCGGCTGGCACGCAGGTCCGGTGCGTCCTTAGAATATTCTGGCATATATGGTCTAGTGCTGACTGTATTACTCGATATTTGCAGTCGCCGCGCTGGTAACACGGCTGCGAAACCCAACTCTACGCGCGCGGCAGGCGCAGGTGGCTCGAGCAACACCATGCTCAAGCTCTACACGGACGACTCGCCCGGGTTGCGCGTGTGAGTGTTTGCACACTTGATCAATTCGCAAATCGTACTGAACATCTACTTCTAGCGACCCCTTCATTGTGCTCGTTCTCTCCCTATCTTTCATCGCCTCCATCTTCTTCCTGCATATCTCCGCAAAGATCATTCGTGCATTTGCGAAGTAGGGAGCCGACGCGGAGTTGCGACTGGAGATACTATCTTATATTTGGCGTACGCCTGCGGGGGCAAGCTGGGTGGATTCGTGTATGTATCAAAAGTATATCCTGCCGACCTGCATGGGGCTGCCACACGCAATGCACATTCTCGTTCCTTTTCTTGTTTGGATCATACGCGCGCGGCTCAAATGATAAGAGCACAGAGCATGTTTTTGCGTGACACCGTATCATCGCCTCAGTCACTCAATGCCCAAAGCCTGATGGTCAAGGAGGTGAGGGCTGCTTCGCTACATGAAACGACGTTCGCAAGACATGAAAATAACAATTGGCTCGCATGCTAAGCTGCGCACTCCTCCTGCTTCTCCTCCCCGCCCTTCCTCTCGTCGACGACGCTTACGAGAGCCCTGATCTCTGACCAAGCGCTCAACTGAGCCGCAGACTCTGTCCCAAACTGTCCCCCGGTATACGCCTGTGCCCTCAAGTGGAGGACTGGCAAGTGCAACCCGGCTCCTTCGCGCGCTTTGAGCCAAGACAACAACGCATCCGCGCCTTGTGAGGTATGCAAGACGTATAAGCATGCGTCCCCGCTCAGCGTCATCTTCCGTAGTTGAGGCCAAAGCGTGGGCACGCTGGGGAACAGTGACGACATACGAGCTTCACTGAACTGTCCATCTCGATCCGAGAAAGCAATGCCGTGCTCTACAACCTGAAGAGAGTTCGTGAACTGTGGCTTGCCGAAAAGCTCCGCTATCTGGGACGAGGGAAACCCCGTTTCCACGGCCTGCCAGCTGCGATGCGTTCTCAGGTAGCGGACTTGCGAGGGGGAGAGCTGATCGAGGAAGGAAGCGTAAATGGATATCAAGTCTACGTGCCTGTCGTCCAAGGAGAAGCTAGCAGCACGCTCCAGTGCCGGATTGATCGCGTCGACACCCACACCCTCGTCTGTCACCGTCAGAGCGGCGGTGTTCGTAGAGTCTACTCGACGCATGGCAGCGATATAAGGCTCTTTGTTAGGGTCGAGGTGCATGTACATCTCGTCGCGTGATGGTGTCTTCAGGTACCGTCGCATCGCCTGGAATAACCCGCCCAATTCGGCATGAGATGTGTCCGCCCATCTTCGAGCAGTGAGATGAGCACCACAGTCGGGGTTTCCAGGGTGTAACTGTTCTAAGAAGGCGGTAAGGGCTGCACAACCGTCTCTCAATCTAAACATAGTGAGGCTGGGGAGGTAGATTGGGCCTATGCGGCGTCCGTTATGTACGAATGAGGGAGGTAGGCAGCCACCCAGTCGAAGAGTGTTCAGCCTGGGCAGGCTGTTGAGCATGGAGACAAGATCCTCAGGGTTGATCGGTTGACCACGTAGAGTGATGCGGAGACTGCGCAGGTTTGGTGCCTCGAATGGGATACAAAAGCTCCTGAGTACGAGCTTTTGAATACGGGGCAGGATCATGGGTGCGAGCTCAGGATGATAGCGCTCATGTTGAGACCAAACCATGAGTCGAGCCGACTCCAGACACGGCAGGTATTTCCCGGCCAGCACCGCCGGATCCCATTGTAAGTGGTATGCACGCTCTAAGACTCTGAAGCGCTCCGGACTTCCGAAGAGAATATTGGCCTGCTCTTCGGATGGGAATATCGGTGGTAGGTAGAGAGGGGCATCGCGCGCGCGATCGAGAAGAGTCCTGAACACGTCCGGTTTATTGGACACGAATGCGATGTCGCCCCAAAGCTCGGGCAGGTCCAGTGCCAGTGCACGCCAAACACGACAGACGTGCGTCAGGCTCAAGAGGTTCGTGTATGCGTCCAAGGCGTCAAAATCGCCCTCGGAAGCACGAACGATAGAGTAGAATATCTCGGTCAAGCAATCAGTGTTCAGCCGATGGACGGACGATGGCCTTTGACGCGATGAATCGAATACGCGTCAGTGAAGGCGATCTTAGTCTCTTTCGGAGTCACGTACGACTCAAGTACTTGATGTCCTCCGTCCATCATTTGAACTGTAAATGACGGCGAGTTGTGGCGCAAGTCGTGGTTCGAGAGAACAAGATCAGATGATTGAAGGTGGTGGCATGGCCAGCGTGAGAGCAAATCTCCGGAAAATGCCCCGCTTATGAATATATGCGAAATAAGCAGTCCACCCTGAGAGCGCTACATCACGTACAACAAGCATGGGTGCTACGAGTACATTCATAACTGCTCATAATCGTCCATAGATAGACCTTTGGTCCTGACTGTCCACTCGTCGATAACATCTACTGCATCTCTGATCCGCTCCCAAACTTCCTGCTCCGCCAACGATTCCATCGCAGAACGGTCTTCATAGGCTATTTCGCCCTCCAAGCGGAGCCTCTCCAAGGGGTGCCCAGATACTATACGCTCCTTGAGCCATCTTGATAGATTGGATGCACCGTCTGCGACGGTAAGGACGTATGAGCATGCATCTCCAGATAATGTCATCTCTCGCAGTTCAGGTCTTCGTATCGGCTCGCCAAGAAGAAGAGGGAGCATGGTAGCTCGATCCAAGGAGGCATCGGGATGGGTCAGACCTACGTAGGTTTTCAACGTCTGTAGATGATCCGACAGCAGAGGATGGCGGTAAAGATCCGCCCAATCGTCCGGAGTAGCCCCCGCAGCGAAGTCTGCATGATATGCACACAGGTGTCGGATCTGAGAGGTATGGAACTGCTCAAAGAGAACAGTATGGAGCGATGCAGGGTTCTCGGCCGTCTCCGAGTTGATGACGACTGCGCCATCCCGTACCATATACTCCCCAAAGCCATGGCTGTTGGAGGAGTACACAGAGATACTTGACTCGCGAAGCGAGCTCATCAAGATCGAATCGCGGAAGGATGCGCTCAGATATGGCTGCAACGCCCGGGCTAGGCGTTGTACCTCGGATGGCGGCCTCTCAAAGTTGCGACTGAGTGTAAGCAAGACGGCGCATGCGGGGTCCTTTATGCGCAGCTGTTCGAGGAAGGCCGACATGGGCGTGCATAGATCTTTGAGATCAATGCAAGTGATGTTTGGGAGATTGATAAGCGCAACGCCTTCGCCGTCTTGCACATATGAGGTGGGAAGGCAGAAGCGCAGTCTGAGATGTTCGAGATTTGGCAGTGCATTGAGCATCTGCACGAGTGTCCTCGGTGCGAATGGCGTGGCCGCAGTTATCCGAAGCTTTCTAAGGTTTGGCGCAGCGAAGGGGACGCAGAAGAGACTCATGTAAAGGTCCCGGAGGCGAGGCATGACCACTGGATCGAGCTCAGAGCGGACTCCCTCGTATCGTGGACCGGCGTAGAGTCGAGCGCTCTCGAGATAAGGCATATGTTTGCCTGCCAGCGATGTGGGATCCCATCGTACGCTTCGTGATATGTGCATTGATCGAAACCGTTCAGAATGTCTAGCAATATATTCTAACTGAGCTTCTGAGGCGGGTATGGTGAAAGGTAGGTCGATCGGCGCCGTTCCTGCACGTTGAAGAAGCGTCTCGAAGACGTGCGGGTTGCCGGACGCAAACGCGACGTCACCCCAGAGCTCAGCCAGGTTCAATGCGATAGCTCGCCATGCGCGACAAACATGAGTTATTCTCATCAGGTTCTTGTACTTGACGAGAAGCTTTGAGCCTTCGTCGCGTACCACCCAGAAGAATATCTCGGCCAAGCTGTCCCCGTCGAGGTGGTGGACGGGTGAGCATCTATGTAAGTACACGACGACAACATCAGTATTCTACAGACGTAGACTATGTGGCAATCGGCGTACAGGTTTGGAGATTCCATTTCAGCTCTCATAGACACTGATGTGATCGTATGCGCGACGATGATCGTTCGAGAAGAGAGAGGTCACACAAGCCGTGGTCCTTGGCAGGTCCGCCGTGAGAACGACAATACGGAACATTCCGTACTATCCCGTAGTTCATCCCAGGCCGTTATACGCTAGTATATGAATGGAGAGTCATTTCGCTATGATTAATGCACGAGCGAGAGAGAATGATGCTATCGTATAGTTCATTTCTACCCTACTGGCTCAACTTGAAGAGAGCCTGTTTACGCCTAGTACTTCCCACTCGTCGACAACTGCCACGTTGGCCCGGATTGACCTCCATACGACGTCTTCAGCTAGCGCCTCAATCTGTGAGTTGTAGTATAAGCTGAAAAGACCCCG
This sequence comes from Peniophora sp. CBMAI 1063, assembly GCA_900536885.1. Lineage (NCBI taxonomy): Eukaryota > Fungi > Basidiomycota > Agaricomycetes > Russulales > Peniophoraceae > Peniophora > Peniophora sp. CBMAI 1063. The sequence goes on along the minus strand of UWZB01000214.1, from coordinate 12,248 downwards.
CAGGCGAAGCGTCTTCAAGGGCGAGCCTGCCGCTCTCCGATCCTTGAGCCACGAAAGTAGTTTCGATGCCCCTTCTTGATCGGTCAAAACGCACAAACATGCGCTTCCGGACAAGATCAATTCTTTCAGGTGCGGGTAGGTCGTACGTCCGTCGAACAGGAGCGTGCATATCCGGGATCTTGTGTGTTGCTGATCGAAGAGGGGATGCCGTATGTCATATCGCACGGTCTTTAGTGACTCGGCAAACATTAATGGCGCTCGCAAAAGTCGGCGGAAGTCATGAGTAGGCATGCCCTCATCCAGGTTTTCGCCGTACAGCAAGACCAGGTGTCGTATTTGAGAGATCGCGAACTGCTCGAGGAGAGAGGCGAAAAGAGGTGTTACGTCTTCGGCGCAATCTTCCACCCTGACACTAATCTCCCCCGTTCGCCCTGAATTGCGATTGCTGGTAGACTGGTAGACGGCAAACGATGGTTGCGGCGTATAGTCTGGTGGTTCGAAGTTCAGGTCAACCGTGTCTCGGGATGTTCCATGCATGAAAGGATGGAGTGCTGCGGCAAGATGGGCGTATTCTGCCTGAGACTTGGATGCGTATCCAATCGAAAGAGTGATGGAGATATCCAGCCCATTCGGTCGAAGCAGTTCGAGAAAAGTTATGAGGCCCGTGCATGTGCTTTGCCGGAGATCGATGTTTGATATCCGTGGTAGCGCAATGCGTCCCACGTCCTGACCATCCACAAGGATATTGGGTAGGCAGTTGTCAAGTCTGAGGGAAGTTAAGGTGGGTAATGCGTTGAGCATCGTCACGAAGACTTCAAGCTGGAATGGCACGAGGCTGTATATGAAGAGGCTGCGCAGGTTTGGCGCCACAAACGGAATGTAGAAGCGGGTCAGAGTCAACTCCTCAAGTCGAGGAATGACAAGTGGCGAGACATCGGGGTGGTGTCCCGTGTGGTGAAGCTTGGGAACAAGTAAAGCCCTCTCCAGAAGGGGAAGGGTCCTTCCCGCCAATACCGCGGGATCCCATTGAACACGGCGCGTTTCTATGAGTCGTAGCCGTTCTGGATGCTTGTTGACGTATTCGAGATACTCCGGTAAAGGTGTTGCCCCAAGCGTCATGCTCAGCGGTGCGTCGCATGCGCGTTCCAAAATGATGGGGAGAGCGAGTGGATTGTGAGATACAAACGCGACATCTCCCCAGAGCTCCGCTAGGTCCAGCGCGAGAATACGCCATCGACGGCAGATATGTGTGAGACAGAGTAGCCTTCTCAGCTGTATCGCGGGCCTTAGATCCTCTCGGACCACCTGATAGAAGATATCCTTGAGGCTGTCTGTGTCAAGGCGATGGATGCTGGTAGTCGACCTGAGATTCACGGTCATCAATCCGCGTGCATATAGCTTGCATTCATCTGGACGCACATCTAACGTGGTAGTTCTGATTTCCTTCCCATGTAAACTTGGTACGATGATGAACGTCGGGAAGAAGCTCAGAACTCGCGAATGATGGACGTGGGATTGTTTCGGAACATGCCGCCCAGAGGCGCTTGGATTGTTCTTGTATGATCGGTGACCGGTGTCTTCAACATACCATCATGGCAGATACTCATGTTCAACATTGTATGATTGTGCACTACCTAAACTCCAGAAACTAGCCTGATAGGTGCTTTCTTTCGAACATCGCATTTCAATGCCGATTCGGATCACCGTGACGGACTGTCCTCTACAACCTCAACGCTCACGAGCGCCCTGACGAGATTCCACGCCTCATCTATACACCCATGCATCCCATCTATATCGTGGTACGAATCCTTGTGCAGGCGAAGTCTCTGCAGAGGAACGCCGGCTCTGGCGCGGCTCTCCAGCCAAGACTGAACCCAGGCGATGCCATCGCCATCCGGAACAGCCTCCAAAGACGTGACCCAGACGCTTGCGAGCGTCAGCTCCTCCAACTTGGGAAGCGGAGTGGAGGAGTCCGATTGAAAGAACGTCCTTAATGTATCCGCGAGCCGCTGCGAACTGACAAGGATAGTGGCATGGTCACCCCAGATCAGTGTTTGCAGCGATGTAACGATTTGTGACATGCGGAGCATCTGCGATATGCTGGACGCAGGGGAATCCCAATCGAAAGGATCGGCGTCATCGTTGAAACCGTAAGGGTCGATAGTCAAATGACTGATTTGGGATTCGACAAAACCTTCAACCAGCGTTATACAAAGGCGATCAGGTTTTTCTAGCCATGTCTCTGCCTCTAAACGTAGTTTGTTTCGTATGTTCTCGCACGAGACATCACTCGAACTTGAATGATGGTAGGCGATGAATGGTTCCACGTTATCATAGCGAATGCGAAGTGCATCGCGGGTCGATCCAGCAAGGTACGGTCGGAGAGCTCCGGCCAAGCGTGTTATATCCACTTCAACATCTATGTCTTGTCTGATGTAGAGGTCTATCGAAGCATCCGGTTTACTCGGACGCAGCAGTTGAAAGAAGGTCTCGATCGCCCGACAAGACATGACGAGTCGGACTTCATGCAAAGACGGTAGTTCAACACATCCTAACTGGTCACTGCGCAAGGCCGGGGGTTCATTGGGCAAAGACTCGTGTAATGTCAGAGAGGACAGCTTGGGAAGGCCGCGTAGCATCTTGATCAGCTCGCCAGTCTGTAGAGGCGTCCTAGTTGTAAGCTCCAAGCTTCGGACATTGGGGGCGTTGAAAGGGATGTAACCGCCAACCAGAGAGAGATCCATGAGGATAGGGGCATGTAGCGGAGATTGCTCCGGTTGGAGTCCGGAGCGGGCGATAGGGAATATGGCGCTTTCCAGTATGGGAAGATGTTTGCCGGCGAGGGGCGCACATTCCCAGGTGCATTCCCAGGACTGTAGCTGGCGGAAGCGCTCTGGGTGATCGAGAATATACTGCCTCTGCATGACACTCAGATTCATGTCATCTGACGCTAGCAGAGGTACGCTGCGAGCGCGTCCCAGAATGGTATGGAACAATTCGGGCCGCATGCTGAATGCGAAAGCGACATCTCCCCAGAGCTCGGCCAGGTCCAGTCCAACGACACGCCACTCTCGACAAACATGTGTCACGTGAAGGAGGAGCCGAAACTCGTCGAGTGGCGACGGTTCCTGGCGCACTGCTTGGTAGAATACCGCGGCTAAGCTATCGCCATGGAGACGGTGGATAGGCGCCTGTGGACTAACGAGGACAGTGAGCGGTGATGAGATATGAGGAGGACATGATCCACGTACATTGTTGAGGCCATCCCAAGAACCCCCAATTGACGCTCGGTGGCGCTCGTCGATGTGGCCGGAGTCAACCAACGGTCCTGTTTCTGACGCCCTGTGCTGCCATGACGTCCGCGCGAAAGTTGCACGCTCGGCGACAGCCGCGGTTCACGCGTTCACGACCGTCAAGGTGAGGGAAACTGCCAGATAGGGCTGGAGGTAGCCAAGGCGCCATTGATATCTGCACTGATCCCAGGATCGCGAAGCTGGTGGAATTTTGACGGGTGGTGCTCGTCTTCGGAATAGCTTGTGGGATAGCTTGTTTCGCGCGCTACGAACTTAATGGCGCGTACAGCATCAGCCATGTCTTCACGAGGGAGATTTGCGCGTGATATATGCATTTCCGGTAAACGCAGGCACTGAACAATGATATGATACATGATAGGTTTGGGATCGAGACGTCACAGGCAGCAGAAGCACGACAAGAGATCCGCGATCGTGTATGAGATCACTGGCTTAGAATGGTGCGAACGAAGGATTCGTAGTTGACGTTTCCATCGCTGTAGACTAAAATCAGCATCGGTCGTGATATAGCGGGGTAGTAGGAAGGGATTGGGCATGAGACACGTACGCGCCGACAGGAACACCTTTAAGCAACTCATCAACTTCCTCATCCGTCATCTTCTCTCCCAGTTGTGTGAGCACGTATCTCAGCTCTCCAGCGCCAATGTATCCGTTTCCCTCCTTGTCGAACACTTGGAATCCGCGGATGAACTCCTCTGCGATTTCTCGGTTAGTCTGGCATCTACATCGCTCTGACAAAGGGCCAACCTGGTGTTCCAGCCGGCTTGAAGCCATCAGGGCGGTTCAAGATAGACAAGAAGGTCTTATAATCGACGTCGCGCGGTGCGGCCGCAACGAGCTCCTGGACCTCCGCCTGTGTAGGGTTCTGGCCAAGCGCCCGAAGGAGGTCACCCAGTGTCTCGCGTGGGACAGCACCGGTACCCTTCTTGTCAAATAGCGCGAATGCCTCCTTGTACTCTGCGTTGTCGCTCTAAAGTCCCAAGTTAGCGCTCTGCTGTCGTGTGCGTAGATGGATGCGCCGCACCATGATGTGGTCGTTGCTAAAGCACCAGAGCCGTTGCCGCTCATCGCGTCAAGCCAGATCAAAACACGCACGTGAGCGCGCGTAACTCCGCTATGCCGAAGTGCGCTCCGGCGCCACTCGCAGCCTTCCGACCGCCGACTTGCTCGGCGCTGAGAAATTCTGTTGGGGCAAACCCAGAAACTGGGAGTCAGGTTGAACTTGGACGGCGATGAGTTCGCTCTACCGGCACCTGCGCGTCCACCAGGTGTTCGGGGCCAACACCGACGTCGGCAAAACTCTTCTCACCGCTGGTCTCGTTCGCGCGTCGGCTGCTCTCGGGAACAGCGTCTACTACCTTAAACCTGTGTCTACGGGACCCATACAAGACGCCGACGACGAGTAATGTCTCCTCTACTTCTGTTCGCTCTTGCCATCTCATCCTGAAAAGAGCCCTCTGAAGGCACGTAAAGCGCTTCGCTGGACAACACAAGAACCTTGTCGAGGCTGCATGTCTGTTCCGATATGACGACCCGGTCAGCCCACATCTGGCTGCAACCATGCAGGCGGCGCGGCGCGGTATTGAGGTTTGTTTCGTCTCACACATAGCTCTCGTATCATATTGCTTACGCTCTCAGACCCCCTCGTATCCTTCAGATCCAGCGTTTGTCTCATCAGTAGCATCGCATATACGTTCTCGTGCAGCTCAAGCCTTGCGACCTGCTTCAAACGCGGCCCACATGTACGTCGAGACGGCAGGCGGCGTTCATTCTCCCGTCCTCTCTGGCAGCTCTCAGCTCGACGCCTATCGGCCTCTACGTCTTCCGACCGTCCTTGTCGCCGACTCGCGCCTTGGCGGCATCTCCGCCACTATCGCCGCATTCGAGAGTCTCCTCATGCGGGGATACGACCTGGATCAAGTCCTGATCTTCAAGGACGACTACTACCGAAACTACGAGTACTTGCAGCCATACTTCGCCGAGCGCGGCGTGCGGCTCGACGCTCTACCTGCACCACCGGAGCGACATGCGGACGATGCGGAGAATTTCAAGACCACGGACGCGTTCTATGCTTCGTTGACGCCGGGAAGTCGCAAAGGAGGGATGTTCGACGTCGTAAAGCACCTGGATGCCTGTCACGAGAAGAGGTTGGACGAACTCGAGAGTATGCCGCGCAGGACACTTGACAGTGTGTGGTGGCCATTCGTGCAACATGGGCTGTATGGCAAGGAGACGGACGTGAATGTCATCGATAGCGCATGGGGCGACTACTTCAGTGTATACAACGGACATCGATCAACGCCTAAGGAGAAGGTCTCGTCCGCGTCATCATCAACTTCAGTGCTAGACCCCCAGTTTGACGGCTCGGCCTCTTGGTGGACCCAAGCCCTTGGCCATGCCCATCCATCCCTCGCATTGGCCGCAGCGCGCGCTGTCGGACGCTACGGTCATGTCATGTTCCCGCTCGCAACACACCTGCCCGCTCTCAAGCTTTCTGAGCGCCTCTTGCAAGGGCCAGGACGTGGTTGGGCTGCGCGCGCGTTCCTCTCCGATGACGGTAGCACGGGAATGGAGGTTGCGCTCAAGATGGCCATTCGCACTTATCTCACTCGCAACCCCGACGTTAAGGCGGCTGTAGACGAGGAGGAGAAAACAGGGAGTGGTAAAGGAAAGAAGGGGCTGGGTGTGTTGGGTCTTGAGGGCAGCTACCACGGCGACACTATCGGTGCAATGGATGCGTGCGCTCCCGGTGTATACACTTGCGAGTGGCACGATGCGCGTGGGTTCTGGCTGGAGCCGCCCACAGTGGCCATCCAACGTGGCCGCACCGTGATCACGCTCCCTCCATCTCTCGGCGGCGGGTTCAATGACCCTGGGCCGCTCACAAAGGCGTACGATGTGAAGAAGCGACTGGACTCCGACCTGGCCCAGGCGTACGAAAAGCACATCACACAAGCGCTGGAAGGCTTAAAGGAGAAGGGCGAGAGGCTTGCGGCGCTCGTACTCGAACCGATCGTGCTTGGTGCGGGCGGTATGCTCTTTGTCGACCCGCTCTTCCAACACGTGCTCGTTGTCACCGCACGCAAGCTCCTCAACCTCCCCGTCGTTTTCGATGAAGTCTTCACTGGCCTATATCGTCTCGGTCACTCAAGTCCTTCGTCGCTTCTTCAGGTCGCGCCCGATATCTCAGTGCATGCGAAGATTCTCACAGGCGGACTTGTACCGCTTGCTGCGACCCTGGCGAGCAAAGAGGTGTTCGAAGCATTCTGGGGCGATAAGAAGGAAGATGCTCTTTTGCATGGACACTCGTACAGCGCGCATGCAGTTGGATGCGAAGTTGCGCTCGAGACGCTGGGAATACTCGATAAGATGGAGAAGAGTGGGGCGTGGGATGAAGCGCGTGCGGCGTGGGGTGTGCCAGCTGCTGCGTCGACGGGTGCAGAATCTGCTTCCTCGGACGTCGCCGTATCCTCGCCTGCTACTCCCGACCAGGGAGCGCCCATCTGGAGTGTCTGGAGTCCATCGCTCGTGGACGCACTCTCCAAACTACCTGGCGTACGCGAGACGATGACGATGGGCACCGTACTCGCCATCACATTCGAAGACGCTCAGGCCGGATACGCATCACACACAGCCGCGGCCCTTCTATCACCTCTCACGTTCCCGGACAAGAATGCAGATGCGGGAGAGCTGAGCGCTGCGCCTGGCGGCGCGCCGTTTGGCGTCCACCATCGCACACTCGGGAATGTTGCATACTTCATGACTTCCCTCAATACGCCGTCCGAGAGTGTGCGGGCGGTCGAGGATAGGTTGTGGGAGGTGCTTAACACCGGCTTGCGCGGATCTAAGTTCAAGTGGACGTAGTGATGTAGCCTTTAACAATGCAAGATGAAGTGCAAGCTTGATTAATTTGGACAAGACTGCAGGGAAACTGGAGGCTTCTTAGAACAGGTATCGACTTTCGCTCGCGAGGCTGGACGCGGCTTGTAAGTAATTCGGTCTCTGGGGAGGGGATAGTCTCTATCCTTTTCCAGTTGGACACTGCCGAAACGTGTACGAGGGCTGCGAGTGTTGCGGTTTTACTCATTCCCCTATCATGATATTGCCTAGGGGCTACTTTCCGGACCATTACCAGATCCGTCTGACTGATTGTAGGGTGATGATGGCCTCTGCATGGCGACTATAATGGATGTCCCGTGGCCGACGCTCTCTCCGGCATTGAATATCAATTATTGCCGCATCGATATCCCGGTCTTCTACAGATAAGATCAGGAATACTGCCGGCGGACAGGCGTGGTCATTTGGCAAGGGCGCAAAAACAATTCAGCGCCCCGTCTTCCAGAAAGGTATAAGACCCGCGCAGATCAAGCTTCTTCCCTGTTTACCATCTGGTAGCGCCGCTTGCACAGCTTAGAGCCACTCAATTCCCGGGATTGTCCATGGCAAGCCTTATACTTACCGGCGGCCGGGACATAGTTCGGTATCGCTTGATTGCATGAGTGCATATACAAGGCCGTTCAGATCGACCTGCGCGATGGCCGTTCTTCCCTGCCATGCCCCGAGGCGACGTTCATATTTCATTCGTGTTCACCTCCTCGCATTGCGCATCGATCGCTTCTGATGATTCTCCCCGACTTACTTCAGAGCAACTCGAGCGCCATGCTCGTGGATGCTCAAAATCAAACGTGAAGTCGCTTACCCGGCAAGTTCCAATAAGCAACATGGTTTGGCCTCCTCTGCACTCAAACAAACATCTCCGCTGATAAGATCTCCAGATGGGGCCATCCGAGCATCTCACCCCGAACACGTTGTCGTATCTCCGGTTCTCACGACCAGGGGCCGCAAGTCCGCCCATGGATTCGACCGCTCATCCTGATCCTCCTACTTCAACGCCTCTCTCGCAGAACGATGAGCCCACGGATGCGAAGCCTGAGTTGGAAGTTCCATACAGCGATATGTTCACCCAGTCGACGCTTTCCGGCTTCGCTGAACTCGTCCACCTTATCATCACCAGCACCTTCTCCGCGACCCCGCCGTCGACTCCCAACGATGAGATCCCAGCATTCGCATTCTCGACGACTCGATTCGGCCTTGCCGAGCTCACGCATAGTATCATGTACCCTGGCATAACTCGGAGCAACTCGCCCCGTCTAGAAGACGCTGTGCCCTCTCAGAAGCGCCCTTTTGGGTCTATCGACGAATATTGGGGAGGGGCGGGTATGGCCGATCGATGAACTGTAGACGTGCACCCCGACATCGGACGGCCGGCGCAGCCGCGGCATTTTCTCGAGAATGGTGATCTTTCGGCGCGCTCCGAGATGTGGTGGATCATCCCAAGCACCGGCCAAGGATTGGGCAGTCAGGTTAAGGGGTTGGTCTGTCTGTTTGCCAGTCCGGTGCGCGACTTGCGAGGTGGGATCATCTTCAGCCGGACCTACAAGGGAGCGCGCGAGCAGCTATCCATCTGTTCGCCTCCGCAGACGCGTGACGTCACGCGTCAAAGTCGTACAGCGCATAGTTTCAGATACAGTAGATCGCGATTTCGCGCTACAATACATTCCTCGGGCCCAACACCTTTGTACTCATCACCACTTGATGTAAGGGAGGAACTTTCCGCTGTGTATACTGTTAGCCGATCCGGCTCGATATGATGTGGCATCACGTACTCGAAAGTGAGGATGACACGGTCGCCCTTCGGGTCAGGCTTCTTCTCGACGTGCACCCTGCAGTCTATCATAGACATGATTCCATCACCAAACTAGAAGGACTCAGTACGAAAGAGCAAGCACGGGCAGTATGGGCGCACCTTCTCGTGAATCAAGGCCTGTAGATGATAGTCTCCCGTCAACGAAACCGCCCGGGTAGAGGAAGTGAAGCACTCGCCTTGATCGGCTGTCCATACACCATGATGCCTTCGTACAAACGGTATACGACAGGGTCACTCGGCGGAGTGGTTCCCAGCCCGCGCTGCGGCACCCAGTGGGCTCCGATCTCATTTGTCACGGCTTGAGGTGGGATGTCGAGCGCCTTCGCGATGCCAGAAAGCTCTTCGTCAGAGCCCTTTGCCTGAGACGAACCGTGAGTGAACGTGCACAAGCGCTCTCACGGACTGGCGTACCTGGCCATAAAAGAGTGCCGCGACCCATACTTCGTCCTTGCCGATAGCCTTGCCGATGTCAGCGAAGGTCGCGCCTGAGCAGATAGATTGGGCGTCTGTATGCTCGAACAGAGTTCAGACACATACCCTTGCGTGCCTTCGCTTCAAGCAACTGAGCGAAGATCGGTGGAAGCTGATTCAAAGGCGCTACAGTGGGTGCGACGGTCTGTGTCGACTCTAGTCAGGAGAGATACGAGCAAGGAGAATAAGAGGTACATACCGCGGATGAAGACATGGTCCGACGTGCAAGTGTGATAGCTGGTGCCGGGCGGGAGACGCGTGCACCTTTATAGGCGATACTAGCCAGGGCGCGACGGGCGTGTACGGAGGCCATGGGAGGGTTTAGCAGGTGGTGGGATGAAGCAAGTGAGCGCGTGAGCCACAAGCGTCTCTCATAAGCCCGAGTGGCGCCCGAGAATACACACGTGATAGAGGTTCAAGAAGCTTTGAAGGGCAACGTGCGATGGCTCAATAGATATGGGCCTTTCGAGGCGCACGCGACCAGATGATGAACAGTATGTACGAGTGCTGCGATTGAACTGGTCTCGTAATGAGGATCCAAGTTGAGCGATTGAACGTCGCACAGCTTCCAGTGGCGTACTTCGCCCGGAAGGGCGCCAAACGGGTCGATCACTAGCAGATGGAAAAGTAAGGCAGGCTTGGGCAAGATATCAGTGCGTGGGCAATTGCTGAGTGGTACATATCGTGAGGAGTCCGCCTCCATGTACTCCCGAAGGGGCAGCATCTAGAATTTCAATGTTGCGCCGGTCTACGTTGATTGCAATGTGAGGTGTAGGTTACAGGTTGGTCTATCAAAATGGAGAGTTTCAATGGACGGCAAGGTCCAGGTGGGGAAGCAAGCTGTGGGAGCATCATGAGCTGGACTCCGAGTCGGCGTCTTTCTGTAACTCCTCTGGGGATTTCCAGATGTCCTTAGTCGCATGCATGAGTTCGTACAGCTGACCCAGTTGCTCCTGTGACAGCTAGAAATATGTGTTCAGACGCCTAGCTTTCACACTCGGGCATGTCATTACGAACCTTCTCAAACTTTGTCGGGTCAAGCCGCTTGCCCCTGAACGACGATCCACCCTCGGCATCTGGTAACGAATCAAGGTATACCTTCCATTGCGAGAGGAAGCCAATGATCCAAACAGGGTTGTCTACCCTGACATGCCGTCGAAATTCTAACAATACTCAGACCGGGTTCAGACGTTGCGATATATAACGGCGCACCTGCTTTGACGTAGTCGTCGCCCATCCCGCGCATCTCAGCAGGTAGATGCCGATGTGCCCGCAGAATCCCACGGTATAGCCTATAGTATCCTGAGTCGAGTATTCAGGTCCACATAAATAGTATACACACGGTATGGGAGGGAGTAGGGTTGCGCTTTGCTCCTGTAGATTCAGCGGTCGACTCGTTACTGACTCCGCAAGACGAATGAGTGTACGGCGCATAGTAGCAGCCTAGCAGATACAAGACCACAAGCTCAGCCGCAGGTCCTATAGGCGAATTAGAGGGTGGTGGTTCGAGGTAAGGTATGATACGCGCTTGACGCGTTCGGACGCGTCGTCGCATGTTCGACGTGCTTGTTGGTTCTCGCCACCATCTGAGTTGCGATCCACTTCGTGCCGCCGTGTGTTGCCAACGCATCGACCGCCTCACAGACTAGGCCGGACTATGCTAGGAACACACTCTTACGCATGCCATTCAGTTTGCTAGACCCAATATGCGGGGAATGGCTTGTATCAACCGCTATATGGCGATCATGACAGTGGTCCGCGAATTGCCGAGCTCGCATCATGAACGCGCAGTGACGCCTTCTGTCAGGCTCGGCAACGGGCATCTTCGCAACTTGGCCAGTTTACACGCAGAATACCCTGTACTCGGGCGGATAGACGCTCATTCTACAATATAGAGTATGCAGAGTCCGGCAGCAGATGTAAGCGACGGGAACCTGTGCAGCGAGAAACCAACCGTTTGATGTCTTGCTCTTATGGTTGACCCCACTTCGCGGGGAAATTGCATTGGCCGGCTGCCGCGGAGATGGACCAGCGGGTTGAGCATCACGACCCTCGTTTACAAGCAGTACCTTTGGCTCTATTCACTTCAGTACTTGTGAAGGGTTCCTTGTACTGTTCTGAGGCCACTGTCGCCCCAATGCGCCACGCCTTGATGAACGGAAAACAGGATGTTTTCTAGCGCGCAGTCGAAGCAGACCTGGTACAGCCCCTGGTCACCACCTCTCACACTTTTCAATAGGTCAAGCGAACCCCAACGAAACGTAAGATCGGTGAACGCGACAATCATCGGTAGCTTCGGCTCGTGTGGACCTCCCCTTGATGCCTTTGTACGTCGTCGTAGTGGTCTATTGATGAGTATAAAGCGGTAAACGCTCGCAGGTTGGTTGAGGCTTTCCCCCCATCTCCACGCCGCTGTCCCTCTCTGGGCCGGTACCCTTCCCTTTTGTTTCCGACGCGTATCATTATTAGAACAACATGACGGATTGGATGAGTCTGGAGACCCAGGCCACAAATATGGGTGCGTCATATTCATATGTCGGTACTTGCTTAGACTGACGGGCCTTCCAGCGACGTTGGTCAAAATCATTCACCTGCTGGCCGGATACTTCATGTGCGGACCGATATTTCGTAGCGCATTCCTATCACTCATCCCCCACAAATAGCGGCGAATACGTGACACACTTTCAGTACGAGTGGGCGTTTCTCATCTGCAAACCAGGAATCCCTTAACAAGTGTTAGTAACACTCGGTAACAACGA
>UWZB01000213.1:25933-38877 GCA_900536885.1 Peniophora sp. CBMAI 1063 | reverse complement strand
CCCTCCCCCCTCTCCCCCTCCCTCGCCTCCTCCCTCCCGTTCGACTTGATCCAGAGGCCCGTCGTCTTGATTGCCAGGGCCCTCGTCCATAGCGCCAAGTCCGAGATCGCGCAGTGCATCTTCATCATCGTCCTGATCCTCCTCATCCTCAAACTCGTCATCCTCCACCTCTTCCTTCAGCGCATCCTCCTCGTCCTCATCACCCCAACCAAATGGATCATCTTCCTCGTCGCTCTCCTCCTTCGGATCATGCCGTCCGCTCCGAACTGCTCTGAGGTTCTTGAGCGGTCGTGGTTCGAGATCCTCGTCGGGGATGAGGTCGTCGGGCGGTTCAGGAGTTGATGCGGGCGTTGGCACGGGCGTGGGTCCAGGAGGCGGCTCAGGAGTCGATGCAGGCGTTGGAAGAGGAGTGAGGTTGGTCGCTGGAGCGGGACCGGGACCGGGAGGCGGCTCAGGCGGCAAGTCAAGAGGCGGATCAGGGATTGGCTCGAAGTCCAAGTCGAAGTCTCCCTCCGTCTCTTCGTCGTCGATGATCTGCTGCAGAGTCGCGCGGGCCTCTTCGCGTAAACGTTCGAGTTCGTCCGGAGCCGCCATTGCTTGCCGGATGTCTTCTGCTTCCCGCTCCTCAGCCCACTTCTTGCAATCCGGGTTCCCCTTCGCGCGTAGGTGCTGAACGAGTCCACCTTCGCGCTTGAATATCCGATAGCAGGCGGGACACTGTATCGGCGGTTCAGAGGGACCAGCTGCATTACATGTAAGCCCACAGTAGTTCAGACAAATAATATCCAGTAATAATACACACCTTCTTCATTGCCGGCACCGCCGGGCAAGCAATACCGGAATTGCAAAGTGCAATTGTTGACGACTCCAGCAGCAGCGAGAGTGCCATCGTGGAGTAAGTCGAGGGGACGCGGACGAGAGCCATCTCCGGGATACAACAGAAGTTCATAAGTAAGGCGAGCGTCCTCGCGGAACCCAAGGATCAGTTTGCGATTCTCGAGTTTGGTGATAAGCCAGGCCGTCGTTGCGGTGGGTGGTGCCTCTGAAAGAACATGAGACTACAGCTAAGGGGAAAAACGATTCCCAACTTACGAAGAACGGCGACTTTGACCCGAGTCCCAAGGACGAATATATTGCAGACGTGATGGCGCTTCTCAGCTCTTCTCGGAGTGGGGGATCGATAATAGCCATAGAATCCGAGCAAGACCACAAGCGCAAGAATACAGGATATTATTTCGAGCACGAAAAGGACGGGATCGGAGAAGACTTTGCGAAAAGTGAGGTAAATTGACCGTATGATCAGAAGGAGCCAGGCGAGTGCAGTATAGATGGGATGTAGAACAAGCGGAGTTTCTAGGATAGTGTAATAGAGACCATAGTGAAGCGCATACACTGAGACGATAGGCCGAACTAAGAGAGCGTGCACAAAAGGTAGAGCGTATCGTAGGAGTCCTTGCATGCGGCAGCTCATGAGGATACGGAGGCAAGGCCGTGCTCGCTTAACAAATTAGCTGACAGACGCGTGTCGCTCGAGACGCTTGGGGAACCCCTGGAACTCCGAGTGAGCGGGAAGACTCAGACGCGAAGCGGACCCGCTTCTCACCTCTACCACCACCGTTGACACCATGGCCTCCTCCACTCGCTCTACTCGCTCCAAGAAGCCCGTCCCCGAGGCCAGCGACGTCGACGAGTCTGCTCAGCTCGAGTCTTCGAACGCTCGCCCTCGCAAGAAGAACGACTCCTTCGCTCAGGATATGCTCCAAGCTCATCACGAGGACTTCGTCGCCGAGGAGGCCGAGCGGGCTGCCGACGCTGACAAGCGTAAGTTCTGTGCTCTTATGGCGGCAGAGCACTAGGGCTGAACGAGTTCTATAGTGCGTTCAAGCACTCGCACGGCGAAGCTGAGGTCACAAGAGAAGAACAGTAAGTTACACGTCATTTCAATTAACTTTATACTCACTTACATTCTTTCTCAGAGGCGATAGCGTCGCAGGGCAAGCGCGCGCGGAAGGCCACTGCCGAGTCCGAGGATGAACAGGAGCCGGCGAAGAAGAAGGGTCCTGCCGCCGCTGGCAGGAAGTCTGACGTCGACAAGAAGAACGCCGGCACCAAGGCCGGCACCAAGGCCGGCACCAAGGCCAGCACCAAGGCCGACACCAAGGACAAGAAGAACGCCGGCACCAAGGACAAGAAGAAGGCCGGCGGGAAGGGCAAGAAGAAGGCCGCCGACGAGGAGGACGAGGAGATGGATGACGACGACGGCGGCTCCAAGGCGGACGATGAGGAGGACGACGAGGCTTTGTCCGAGCCCGACGAGACGTTCGTACCCTACACAGCCAAGCTGAAGGAGCAGATCGAGGAGGCCGTCAGTATTCAGTTCAACTTTGCCAGCGTCGACATTAGCTTACCTTGTTTAGGTACCGGTCGCCCTCGGCAACTCCGAGGTCATCAACACTGCCGCCAAGCGCGCGAAGGATACCCGTCGCATCCCGGACGGGTCCGACTCCGACTCCGACATGGGGGCGGACTCGAAGGCTGGTAGCGGTGAAGAGGCTGAACCGCCTAAAGCGTCAGCCAAGAAGACGGCGAAGAAGGTATGTTTAACATACCGTGTATGGTTGTAAAGACCGTGACTTATACCAGAGACAGACGTCAGCAACGCCGCCCACTACCAAGACCGATGTGAGTACACTCACTTTCAATAGTTACTGCTAGCGCTAACGGCCCCAGGCAAAGGGCAAAGGAAAGGAGAAGGCTGTCGAAGACGTATCAGCCTCGCCGCCGCCTTCTGAGGTACGAGAATTATGCTTACGGTCCAGCCCCAGTATACTGACAGAGCCCTAGGTGCCCGCCGGAGACGTGCCGATGGAGGTCGAGGAGACCAACCAGCCGGAGGACGACGAGGCCAACGATCAGCAGGACATGGAGATCGACGAGCCGGCGCCAGCGCTGGAGGATATCGAGGTACGTTCGTTCCCTCGAGTAGCGCGGGCAGGGCAAGGGCGGGGCAAGGGCATGGGCCCTGGATACCGAGGACCGAGGTACGTCGTTCCCGCAGAGCACGCCGGCTCTACAGGCTGACGCCCATCCACAGGAAGTCGAACGCGCCGTGAAGATACCCCTAGGCAGCACACGCAGCGGAACCCGAGCAGTAAGGCTGCCCGGTGAACCGCCCCGTGGCCGGGGACTTCACGCCATCGTCCGATGTCGCCAGTATCCGAGTCGCCAGTCGCCAGAGCCGAGTCGCCAGTCGCCGCAGAGAGTGGTGGGAGGGAAGAGCGAGGGATGGTGGGGGGAAGCAAGTTGAAGAGGGAGTCGAGTCGTGGTGGTGGGAGCCGCGACTTGATTGACGCTCGCGCGCCTCACGCAAACCGCAAGGCGCGCGCGCGTCAATCAGACTTCTCCTCCCACCACCATGACTCGCTCGTCGCCCCGCTCCCGCTCCTACTCGCTCTCCGCCGCGGCTGGCGCCGCCATTGGCCTCCACTAGCGTTGGCATCCCGGGCAGCCTTACTGCTTGGGGTGTACCAAAGCTATGGGGCTTCGTTCGACTCTGCGCCCGTCGCGGCTTAGGCGCCTTCTGCCAGATCAGCAGACAAAGCCTTACGTCTCGACGGCCTGCGCTCTGATCTGTCCTGCCCTGCCCGCGCTGGCTGTCTCGGGATTCCGCCGATCTGCAAGCTGATCCCTTTACAGGACATCGACCCCATCAATTCCGACGTACAGGGGAGCTACGGGTACGCGTCCCCTGCGGAGGTGAGTTTTCCTGCGTCCGCGTTTAAAACAGGCGTTTTTGCTTACCGTTTGAATCTCAGGACGATATTCAGGCTTCCGAGGACGAAGAGCAGGTCGCACCGCCGCCGAAGAAGGCGCGTATACGCTCATGTCTATGCTGCTTTCAGAATAAACTAACAATGTCCTTAGATACGCGGGTTAAAGCTCGCGACTACCTTCCAACTCAACCGACCGTCATCAAGCAAGCCGAAGACTCCAACGCCCGTCACCAAACTCAAGTTCCAACGCATCTCCACCTCCGCGCCGTCTCGCGAGACGCAGCCTCAGCCGTCGGACGGCTCTTCTGAAGAGCAGGAGGAGGTCCAGGAAGTCGTACCGCCGCTGAAGTCCAAGGTCAGTTGTTTTTCTTTGTAACTAGGGTATCATCACAATCTAACCATCGATGCGCTCGCAGAAGCAGCAGAAGCTACCTGCCACTCCGGCTGCCGCTCCCAAGCGCCGGGCTACTGTACGACTCGAGCCGGACTCAGAACCATCGGGTGATGAGGTCGTGCGGGTTCCCCCGCAACCCAAGGTACGTTTGCACTCACCGCCTAACTAGCATATCGTTAACGCCACTTCGCAGAAGCGCAAACCGGCCGTGGTCGCGCCTGCGCAGGACGGACCGATCGACCCCAAGCGCATTATTCCGACGGCGCGCAGGCGTAAGGGAGCTGCCCCCGACGAGGTGGGTTTCGTGTTAAAGCACACCGTCCGTATCCTTTCGCTAACCCGTGTCCAGGAGCGCTCTGCCTCCAAAGGTCATATCTGGTACTACCTCAAACCCGAGGAGGTCCAGGCACGGCAGACGCAGATGTCCACCGTGCAGTACGCGCTCCTCAAGGAAGAGGCGAAGGAGCATCACACGACGTGGCTGCCCTTCGCCGCGGACGGGCACTGCAGGTTGAAGACGGGCATGGGCGTCGAGCTCTTCAACAAGCTCACGAACGCCATGAACAAGCAGTACCCGGTCGAGCTCTTTACCTCCACAGCTGGCGCGTATCCTACATCCAACGACCACAAGCGGATTTGCAGCGACGCCTTCACCAACGCGCTCAAGGACGACAACGAGAAGATTCCGAAGATCATGGCGCGTTTCCGCTCGCAAATCAAGTTCACCAAGGTCGTCACTGACATGGTGCGTGCTCTGACTTACCGTGCTTACACGCCATGACACGAGTGTCTAGATTTGCGAGAGACGCCACCAAGCCCGCGGGAAGGTCATGACCATGAGTCGCCACGCGCTCTTCAGCATGTTCGAGCTTGGGCCACACGAGGGGAACCCGAAGATCCTCAGGAATGCGGTCGTCGAACTGCTGCGTGCCTCGAACTACCTCTTCCCCGGCAAGCTAGAGGTATGCCTGGTCTGGATTTGAGTTCGATCCGAGCTGACTAGTACACCGCAGATTCAGCCCGACCGTAAGTCGTTCAAGTACACAATCGAACCTGAGGATCGTGAGCGGGACTACTGTGGCGGCGCCATCACGCAAATCGCGGCCATGTCCTTCTTCGGGCGCGCTAGTGAAGTCAAGGATCGCAAGGGCAAGACCGTTCCCGGGTACGACTTCGAGGCCTCGGTGTTCCCCGAGGCGAGCTTCCTGCGCCGCTCTGCGGATCCTGAGCAGGCCAGGCCCCGCGAAATGCCCGTGGGCATGCTGGCGATTGTGGCGACCTCGGTATGTGTCCGTTTGGGTGCTGTTAAATGACGAGACTGACGCTGCACTTGAGGTCGAGCACGCCCTGATGGAGTGGGAGGGCGGATCGTACAGGGAAATTACCCTGATATCCGACAACGTGAAGCACAAGTACGAGACTCACGCCCGCGTGCTGAACCAGAAAAAGCCGCGCGCGCGCTCTCTACTGCTACAGTACACGTACAAATTGGCGAGGTATGTTGTCTACCCCTCGCACTGCCTATATTGCTAACTCACTTTTATCAGGGAATGGACTGTCCCCACGATTGAGATCACGGACGACGAACGCAGGGACATCGGCACGTCCGAGGCCGAGGAGCTCTACCCCGAGTAGTTCTACCGTGTCGGTCCCTCTTCCTTTCTACGTCATGAAATTCACTGACGCTTGCCGATAGCTAACTGTTTATCACCCTGAGTGGGCTTCAACAGCCCTTCCGTATACCCAAATATCACGCTCTGCTTATCTCATACCGCTCTCCTCGTCTCACCTCTTGCTTACGATCACCCCCGCTCTGCTATCCGATGTACCTATGCTAGAATCTCCCTGTCCGCTTGAGGTCCCTGAACCCGCCCCAGGGCTTTTAATAAAAATGCTGTTTTTGGCGCTATTGCTAAATGTGGGAAAATGCGAAAAATATTACCTGTAATCTGCGTGAACTGGGCGCTCACAACAGTCTCACGGTATACTTTATAGCACTCATGGTGGTCTCACGGTATACTTAATCACAGTCACGACGGCCTTAGGTTGTACTAAATATCACTCAGGAAGCCTCAGGCAGTACCTACCGACGCTTACGAGTCTCTCGGGCACCTACTGATTCATTACGAATACGATATCCTAACTACAACGTGAGTACGCCTTGAGTACGTGTTTCTATCCATAAGTCCCACTGAGCACCTACTGACTCTACACTTGCAGACCCCTCTCAAGAAGCCTAGCGGGCCCCTAATGACACTTGAGTCGGCCCTTAATGACGCTTAAGTCGGCCCTAAGTCCAACCTGGCTTAGCGCCTCTCAGCGATTCTCAGCGCTCAGCGATTCTTAGCGATTCTCAGGGCTGCTAAGCTGACCGCCCTGAGAAGCGCTAAGAGGCGCTAAGTGGGGGGGCGTTTCCCAGATGACTATTGTTCGAGCGAGGTGCTGATGTGAATACTCCTACTCGGGACGGTGACACGCCTCTCTTTTTGGCATTAAGTGAGGTGAAACGCTGTACTGATCGCTCCTGGAGCTCGAATAAAGAATGGAATCGCTTGACAGCGGAGGCCTATCAGATATTAGTGCAGCTTCTTCTGGACTGGGGTGCCATACCGGATGAGAGGTCATCTATGCTTCTGCAGGAGCAACCGGGCTGGTTTGAAAAGTCATTGGGTGGCATGTCCGATACGGATATACCGGGTGCATGGCAAGAGGACCCCTGAAGGTCAGCAGATGGTGAACTCGGAGATCGATCTCTGTGATCGTAAACATCGTGGCGAAACGTTGCGTGCTTCTTGGATCGAAAATCAAGCTTCAAGTGTCGTTGTATCAGTATATATAGAAGAGGTTTTGTTCGACGCGACGAGAAACGTGAATGATCTTGTAAACATTGAGCGGTTAGACTCACACCTGAGATCGAACGAGGAGGGTTAGTGCTTGATTATTTGCGTTTACTTTCACTTCGGACAATATATGCGCCCCATTATATCATCCTACATATCACATGACATTGGCGAGCTACGCTACAGCACCCAAGCCCGGCGTCCTAACCCTCTGCTCAAAAACCCACGGTGGCTCCCCTCCATCCCCACCCAACCCCGGCGCCGCACCGCTGTACCTCTCTCGATCGTCCAGCACGACCTCGTCCAGCACCGGCGTTCGCGTGAGTTAAGGTGGAAGAGTATCGCGGGGAAGAGTATGGGGAGAACGAACGGTAGGAGGAGAGAGGATTCGTAAACAGGCGTGGATGATCGAGTAAACAACGGGCGAAACACGATTAGGAAAGTCATGTGGCCGTGTTCCCTAACCCTAACCCCAACGGCGTCCGCCTTCCTGTGAACCATCTTGTGGGCTCCTCGCCACCGGTACCGACCATAGTGCCGCCGGCAACCCCCATATTTGCTCTGGGGTCGTCATAAGTCGGTTTCACGCGATCAGGTAGAACAAGGTGTGCGGCGAGACGACATTGGACGGCGAATGTTCGCCAGTGATGTCCAAGTGATGTCTGCCGTCCGCTACACATTCGGCGATCTGCTGTCCTCTTCAGGGTACGCCAAGGGTACGCTAAAACAATAGAGATAAGCTTGAAAGATAGAACGCGCGGTGACTGAGGTGAAATCTCCGGCTGGATCCTGACCCGTATGCGTGTAGGTGAGGGCTAAGAGGGCCGCTTGACGTTCGACGATCTCTGGGCGTAGATGTCCCATCATTCGCTTGAAGGCCTCAAGTAGTTCGGAATCCTCATAGTTCATGTAGAACCCTGCGAGCCTGGGCGATGCATCAGATACAGGTATGAGAATGGACGAGGAAGTCAGAGGGGAAGCCGAGGGGACAAGACGCCGTACCAGCTTGTCTACCAGCGTCGATGCGCGCACGCTCTTTTTCTTCGCGTCCGAACTCGCAGTCCACGCGTCGCTCCTCCGCGCCATCAGCTCACTCTCCACCCTAGGGAAGTACAGCGCAGCGAACGCGAGCATCCTCCTCCCGCGCAACATATACCGCTTTTTAGCAGCCCACTCGCGAACAGGCCGATGATGGAGAGCATGTATTGCGGCGGTGCATAGCGCATGATAAAGCGTGGGGCCCTCCGCCGCACAGCTCGCCGGCCCAACGCTGACGCCCGCGCACGTTCTTGGGCTGTCAACGTTCCAGCCCGATTGCACGGGCCGACGACAGCCGACGACGTCCAAGACCGGGGCGGTCGAGGGCGGTTCTTGTTTTGGGGGAGGCGAGGAGTGAGGGGAAGCCGTGCATGTAGGAGGAGGGGGCCGGTTGTGGAGCCGTATCTTGCGTAGGATCTTGTGCGGCCGGAGGGGAGGGAGGAGGCTAAGGCTGTCCCGGCTTGTTGTGTGGGTTGACATGTTGCGCGCGATGGTGTGTGCGAGGGTGGTGGAGGATGGGGGATCGCCGGAGGATGAGACGCTGGGCCGGCGATCCTGCGATGAGGGTGTTGAGAGAGAAGAGGTCAAGAGAGTAGAAAGAAGCTGACCTCGAGCACGAAGGCCAATCCACCGGCGTACAGTACCCTTGCGGTCTACGCCAGAAACTTCGGAGAGCGAGCCAACGATCACATCCGCGCCAGACGCAAGGCGTTATATAGACTATAGCTTAGTCCAAGTCATGAGGTACAAGCAATACATTTGCATTATTGCCGCATACGGCGACCGATTGTTGGCGTCGCATGTGCTGGTTCGCTCGAGAGGAGCGCGAGTGTCGGTTGAACGCGGAAAGCGCGCCGGGTTTGTCCGGTTGGCTATTGATCGAGCGAGGAGGCTCAAAGGTTGCATATATGCGACATATGCACCCTAGAATATTACATCTCGCGTCCACTACTCTTCAAGTCACACTGCATCGCCCCATTGTATGGTACACAACATGTCATCAACGAAGTACTGCCAGCACCTGAACCCGGCGTCCTCCTCAGCTTCTCCTCAACCCACAGCGGCTCCTCCTTCCCACCCGTCCCCGGCCCCGGTAGATCCGGATCCAAGCCTAACAAACACCTCAGCGCCGCACCGCTGTACGTCTCCCTCTCATCTATCACGACCTCTTCCAGCACCGACGTTCGCGTGGTTCGAGATGGCTTGAGCGTGAGTTGGAATAGACTGGGAGAGAGGGGGGAGACGGGGTTCCCAGCGGCGTATACACCCCACAGCCCAATCCATCCCCGTCCGCCCGAACGTGTCGTCGTCGGGGAGCCACGAGCCGATCTTGATGCGGATTCTCTTCGCGCTTCTCAGAAACGTCCCGATGCCCTCCTCACCGCGCTCATGATCGTACTCCATATCCCGCACATGGCACCCAAACTCCTCGTGCGGAAGCGCGACACCGCACAGCGTAGAAAGTTGAGGCCGTGAGCGCGGAGCGCATGAAGTCCAATAACGATGCACGGCCGGGGCTGTGCGGGGCGGAGAGGACGCGTTCGGGTTCGAGG
Organism: Peniophora sp. CBMAI 1063; assembly: GCA_900536885.1. NCBI lineage: Eukaryota > Fungi > Basidiomycota > Agaricomycetes > Russulales > Peniophoraceae > Peniophora > Peniophora sp. CBMAI 1063. The sequence continues at coordinate 29,279 of UWZB01000213.1, read as the reverse complement.
AGTTCGAGCGTCGGTTGTTTCTTTGGGGAGGAGGAGGGGAGGGGAAGAGGAGGTGTAAGCGCGTACGGAAAACTCCGTCAACCCGAACGAGACCTCCAGCCTCTTGATGACCCCAGAGCGAAGTTAGGGCGGGATCGCGCCGGAGAGCGTGCATCTTGCCAATATTGACGGGTCGGTGGTGAGAGACGAAAGAAAAGACGATAAGGCCGGCGTCGGCGCGTGCATCGTCACTTCTCTGAGATACAGCAGGGAGATGTGGGGTCCGGGCGGGTCGTCGGGGTGATCTTCTTCGATCGCGTGTACGAGCAGCAGGCGTCTGAGTTTGGGCGTATGTTGCAGTACGCGGAGAGCGTCGGCTACGCTCCACCGCGCCGGGCGGGGGATACCTAATAGCACGAGCTCGGTGAGGTGTGCGGAGCGCGTGAGGAGTGGTGCGGTCGGCGGGATCGGTACACCGAACAATATCAGCGCTCTCAACTCTGGCGCGCGCAAGTTCGCCACGCCGGGCACCGCGTGACCCTCTCCGGGTACATGCATCCCGTCCACCAAGTCAATATGCAGCCGTCTGAGAATGGGCGCTTCAGAGGGGAGGCGCGCGGCGAGGTGCGCGAGTGAAGCGCGCGTGACGTTGAGCCGGAGGCGCGATGTGCGTCTTAGATGAGGCGGAGAGAGCGCAGTGTAGAGCTGCAAGGGCGGCATACGCGCCAATCGATCGCTGTACGCTATGTTCAGCTCCGCGTCGCCTGATCTTGCGAGCATGGTGTTCGCGAGATCGCCGGTGGAGCGCGAGAAGGATATGCGCGTCCAGAGGAGCGGCGAGGAGAGCGCGAGGGTCCTCCAGGTGCGGCAGACGTGGGTGACGGAGAGCCAGAAGGGGGAGTAGGTCCAGTGCGAGCCGTAGTCGGCGATGGAGTGCGTTAGGAGGATGAAGATTGAGAGGAGGAGCTCGGGCGGGAGCGCGTTGTTTATCAGGTTTGGGGGGACGCGTTTGAGCGGGATTGGTGAGGGAGATGGTGGGTTTGGGTCTTGAGGGGCTGGGAGGGTGCTTTGGCGGAGGAAGGGGGGTGGCGGGACGGGCCAGGACGAGAGGGCGGGCCAGGACGAGAGGGCGGGCGGGCGGCGCGGGTGCGCGAAGGTGTCTTCGTCCAGGTCTACCAGCCCTGCGCGCGCGTGGCCGTCCATCGCGCCGGGGAAGAGTGTAGCGCGCGAGTGGTAGACAGAGAAGTGGTGGCAGAGGTGGTGGTAGTGGTAGTTGAGGGTGTACGAGCGAGCGCGAAGGGTCAGTGCGGGATTTGTGGCGAACTCTCGGCGTTCGGCGATGACGTTCATCCCGGATCAGGATAGGGCTTCGGGGCGCCCGCACAAGCGCTGGCTAGCTTTCGACCACCATCACTGCCTATGCTACAGATCTTTACCCCAGCGGCGTGCGCACGTACGAGCTCGAGCTTCCCGGATCCGTGAAGATCATGAATACGTCCAGTCTGAGCTTCCGCGTTCAAACCGGTCCCTCACATGTAACACCAACAACGGCCGACGCATGCCGCCGGCAGAAGGCAATAACGCAACATTATTGCTTGCACCTCATGGATTGCTCTACATAGACTATATGCTATAGATTCCTCGCGTTTGCGCGAGACAAGCGCGTACCTGGCGCAGACCTCGAAGCCTTACGCCCGTGAATCAACCTCCATGCTTGAGGTCAGTCTCTATGTGCTCTCTTGACCTCTTCTCATTCAATACCATCTACTACAGGATCATCGTCTCAGCGCCCCCATGCTCCGGAGACCCCCACCCTCTATCTCCCTTCCACACCCCAACCGCGCGCGCCAAATGACGGCCGCAACCCTGGCACCACCCCGCGACAGCCTCACCCTTCACCCGCCCTCCGGCCGTACCCTCGGCTACGCAGCATACGGCCCCCAGACCGGCCACCTCCTCCTACATGCACGGCTTTCCCTCCTCGCGCCTTGAAGCTTGAAGCCTGCCTCCCCCAAAAATATCACCCCGCTCGCCTCTCCCAAAAACGAAAACCGCGCTCGACCGCCCCGGCTTCGGACTGTCGACATTCCGCGCCGATGATGTGAACGAGTATGTGCGGGTGTTGGGGATGGGACGGTTCGCGACGGAGGGCGTAAGCGGTAGAGGGCCGTACGCTTTGACATGCGCGCATGCGCTACCGCATGACACACTCTCCACCGTCGGCCTATCCGCGAGTGGGCTGGGAAGCGGTACATGTCGCGCGGGCGGGGAGCGCTCGCATTTGCGGTCACGTACTTCCCTGGGGTGGGGAGGGATCAACGCGTGGATCGGGAGGTTGTACGCGAAGAAGAAGAAGGACGGCAATCCCGATCAGAGCTCGGAGGACGAGGAAGAAGAATATCATGCAACACCCCACCGCCGTGCCCGCAGCTCTTCAGACCCTTCGCCCGCGGCACCCCTGGCTTCGTCCACCAGACCCTGCCCTAATCGCCCTCCTTCTCCGCCGTACACGACGGCAAGATCCAGATCTGGCATGGCGCCGAGGACACGTTCGCGCCAGCCGTGATGATAAGGTAGATGGTCGAGAGGTAGATCGAGGATTCAGACGCGAAGAAGACGAAAGTCGAAGTCGGCGAAGAGAGCCTAGCAATACCGCACCGCCGCGCCCGCCTCCGCCTCGCCTTCGAACCCTTCGCCTAGGGTGCACACGGGCTTCGTACACGAAACCCGCCTTCTAATCTGCTTCCCCCTCTCCGCCGTCACATATGACAAAGGCAAGATCTGGCATGGCGCGAGAGACGTTCGCGCCAGCCGTGATGACTAGTGGCTACACCCCTCCCGATCGTCATGACGCGCGTCCCTCCATCACGGTACACATCCAGCTTGTCCCACCTCTGTGTGCGTGGGGATCTCGAGGTCGTATAAGGCAAAGCGTCACTTAACCTCGCCCGCACGCTCCTGTACCATAGGCCTTCCAGACAGGATACGCGCGCCTGAAACGGTTGAGCACACGCCGGACTCAAACTTATCAGGATCGGGCCTCCGCACGCTTACGCCTGCATAGCCGATGCGCTGCCGAACACGGCCCGGAGACCGCCTCAGCGCGTGTATGTTGCGCAACTCGCGCCCAAGCCGCACCCCTCTTCAAGCTTCAAGCACGCTTCCAGCGACCTGATGAAGGAGATGTGCGCACGAAAACCCCAAACATGCGTATGGACTCAATCTGCCGGAGCTGAACACGTCGCTGCTTTCAGGACGATGTACACGCGGGATGCGTGTGATACATAGAGGACATCGAAGCGCCCTTTCCCAGCTTTCGCTCACCCAATCAATTCGGGCGCGAGCAATCGTGATCCTAGTCTCGACA
>UWZB01000213.1:244-25899 GCA_900536885.1 Peniophora sp. CBMAI 1063 | reverse complement strand
CAAGACCCTACACGAGTGCGCATCAGGGGTTTGTTCCGAACCTAATCGTGATCCCGCGGAGGTTGAGTGGAAAGTTGAAGCCCGATTCGCGCGCGTATGGTCTCTACAGCCCAACGCTGCTCTCGCCCAGCCCCGATGCACTTCAAGCTCTGGCTCAACACCCCACGCGCCATTTGGACACATCGAACCGCGTCTCCCTCCGGATGCCTCCTCAACGAGATGCATGTCGACTTGGCGCGTGCAATGCTCGGGCATGGTCCTCATACGCATGCACCTCTCTGCACGGATATACACTGGAGGCGAAGCGTCAGATGAAGTACGACCACAATGCGCACATAGATGGTGGTAGAAATGCTAGTACGTCGTGTTGTCCCCCCGGCTTCCCAGGCGATGCAGGCCCAAACTGCTCGTTTGACCTTCCCCTCAATCTTCCTAGTCCATATTTATACACGTTTCTGATTTATTTCCCAGACTCGTGGGTGTCGCGAGGAACCAGGAGGATACCAAGTTACTTGGGGACCTCAGACAAGCTCTGTAGACACCTACGCCCAGAGATCGTCGAACATCAAGTAGCCCTCTAGGCTCCGATTATCCCTGATCTACATGCGAACCGGTCAGGATCCAGCCGGTGATTGCACATCAGTCGCCGCGTGCTGTATTTGTCAAGTTCATCTCTACCACTTCCGCGCACCCTGAAGAGGACAGCAGGGCGCCGGATGTGTAGCGGACGACAGACATCACTTGGACATCACTGGCAAATATCCGCCGTACCATGTCGTCTCGCCGCACACCTTGTTCTACCTGGTCGCGTGAAACCGACTTATGACGGTCCCAGAGCAAATATGGGGGTTGCCGTCGGCACTATGGCCGGTATCGGTGGCGAGTAACCCACATGATGGTTCACGGGAAGGCGGAGGCCTTTGGGTTAGGGTTGAGGGACGCGACCACATGACTTTCTTAATTGTGTTTCACCCTTTGTTTGCTCTGCGAAGCTTCTCTCCTCCTACCACTCGTCCTCCCCATACTTTCCCACGCGATACTCTTACGCCTCAACTCATGCGAACGCCGGTGCTGGAGGAGATCGTGCTGAGCGATCGAGAGAGGTACAGCGGGGGCTGGATCCGGATCCGCCGGGGTTGGGTGGGGATGAAGCGAAGCCACCGTGGGTTGTTGAGCTGAGGACTAGGACACCGTATTCGGGTACTGTAGCGCAACTCGCCAATGTCATGTCATATGTAGGATGATATAATGGGGCGCATATATTCCCCCGAAGTGAAAGTAAACGCAAATAATTGATCAAGCGCTGACCCTCCCCGCTCGATCTCAGGTGTAGAGTCTAACCCTCAATGTCTGCAAGATCATTCACGTCTTTTGGTTGCATCAAACAAAGCCTCTTCTATTACATGCTGATATAACGACACTTGTTCTTCGATCCAAGAAGCACGCGACGTTTCGCCGCGATGTTTACGATTACAGAGAACGATCTCCGAGTTCACCATCTGCTGACCTTCAGGGGTCCTCATGCCATGCACCCGGTATATCCGCGTCAGACATGCCTCCCAATGACTTGTTGGACCAGCTGGGCTGCTCCTGCAGGAGCATGGATGACTTCTCATCCAGTATGGCACCCCAGGCCAGAAGAAGCTGCACTAATCTCTGATAGGCCTCCGCTGCCCAGCGACTCCATTCTTCGCTCGAGCTCCCGATGTAATCAATATGGCGTTTCACACCACTTAATGCCAAGAAGAGTGGTGTGTCACCATCCCGAGTAGGAGCATTCACGTCAGCACCTCGCTCGAGCAAGAGTGTCGCAGTTTCGTATCGCAACCAGTTACTAATGGCCAATGTCAGCGGAGTATGACCGAAATGAAACCACAGATTGACATCAACCCCAGTTTGTAAGAGTGTCTCAATGAGCTTGTGAAGATTGGTGTCAATGGCTGCTTCTAACAGGTCCACTCCTTCGCTGGGCCACCATGCAGTCCAATTGAGCAGAATGCTGTCCATGTCTCCTGGCGGGACGAGAAACTCAACCCAGTTACGATCCCAGTTCTCTATGGCAATTGATATAGGAGTAACGCCGGTGTCAGAGCACGCGCGTATATCTGCTCCGTTCTGCAAGAGCAATTGAATGATTTGTTCCCTGGGCGCCTGAGACATATCATGTACCTCACATGCAGAATGCAGTGCTGTCTCGCCTCTAGCAATCGCCACGCGTGTGTTGACATCTGTGCCGAGTGAGAGCATAATCTGGACCACCTGAATATGACCGGACATCGCAGCATAATATAGAATGGTGGCTTGCGAAGGTGGCGAAAGACCGGAGAGAGCATCTCGAGAAATGAGTAGTTCCGCGACTGCGAACTTCATGCATGCCAAGGCACATGCGACCGGTGTCAATGAATTCACCGCAGCCACGTTGACAACGGCGCCATAATCGAGCAGTAATTCGACAATGGTGAGATGACCGCCCATAGAGGCAGAGTGAAGCGCGGTGTGACCCGACGGGTCGGCGAGATTGACGTCTATGCCCCTTTCGAGAACGTCACAGACGATGTCATAGTGACCATTCAGGGCAGCCATGTGGAAGTCAGTAGACTGTTCGCGAAGAGAATCAAGAGGGCCATCGGTGGAACAGAGGTATATGCGCCTGAAGACTTTGATCTGACTCTTCCAGTCCAAGTGTGGACGCCTAGTGATACTTTCAGTTGCACCGGTATGGCGTAGAGTTGATCGAGAAGCCCCAATCTCGGGCGTAAATTTCCCCGGTCTGGCGGTCTGGGTTTGAACTGAAAAGGTGGGTCTGAAGTGCAGGTATGTCAGGAGTCAAGCGTAGAGATCTGAGGATCACGAACTTGGCAAGCGGAAAGACCACTTTCTTATCGTCGAACTCAGCACCGTAGTCGTATAAAACACCGCACGGGAGAAAAAAGACTGTCTGTTGGCAATATGAGCTACCGTGAAATCAATATTGATAGAAGATGCATGAATTTCAAACAGCTCACCACATCGAATGGTCATTGTCCAATGACTCCAAGAAACGAACCCAGCTGGCAACACCTGATGACTGACAGATTGGACACACGACTCGTAGGTTGTTGTCCCATATGGCGACAGCCATTACAAGTTTGACATATGGTCCATCTAACTGTGGTTCATCACCGAAGAGAGGCAGAAGACTTCTACAGCCATCCTGATAGATGGTCTGGATCCTGTAGTTGCGCGAGTGGATGAACCAGAAACCCGAAGTCGAAGAGAACAGGGAGACGAGGGTCGCATGCAGAAGCTTCTGCACCGTCAGAAAACGAACATCAATGTCCAGTACAAATACGGGCGTACCTCGACTGTCGCACATAGCTCGATCGGTAGCACCAGTTGGCGACCCATTGCGTCATCCAGGAGAACCGAGTTAGACTGCCCGTATCCGACATCCGATGAGATGGTGCACGTCTCTCGCTTCATGTTACTCATCAAAACACCAAAAGCAGCCACGAGCAGCAAAGAGTGAAGTTCACGCGAAGTGCCATGCACGGTGCATATAGCGAGGCAGAGAAGAGCAGCGGCAGCAGCCTTGCCGCTATCCAGGTCATTGAAGACGTTCCCGAAGAAGCCGGGAGGCACGATAGTACTCTGCGAAGAGAGCTGAAGCCCTCGTCGCGATTCTATATGTCCGTTCACGGTGCGTGAGCGTCCAGCGTCGCGCATTGCGACGATCTCGAACTGCTGTAGTAGCAAGGTACAGATCTGCGCAGACGTGGCGGTGAACTGTTCCGTGATTGACGCGCCAAGGCTGTGTATCTTATCCCTATTTGGCACAAAGACGTCAGGGTCTAGTCCTTCGAAAGGTGTAGTAGGAGAACGTACGCGTTGGACACGACCAGGTAGGCTGTCAAACGGTGTGTCGCCGCTGCAAGTTCCGCGCGGATGCTCTCGGCGCTGCCGTGGTAACAGAAGCGCCACTTGAGCTTGTACCACTGACGCTTCATTCTAATGCTGCAAACATCGTCGGGAGACTCATCGCGCCCGAGCATAGAAAACTCGGCCACGCGCTCGAGCGCGCGGCGCACATCATCACTGCACCGATTGACCTCGCGCACAATCTCATCGTGGAGAAGGGTATCCGTTGTATGCTCGGCAACACGGGCCACAGATGCCAAAACGATATGCAAGGACTTGAGCTCTGAGTTGAGGGCACGCCATTTGGCAGGAGAGCCGCGGGATTCGTCTAGAGCGCGAGCAATGTCGAGGAAGAGGGTCGCCAGTGCGAGAATATCGCCCACGGCGTTGCAGGAGATCGGAATCATAGCTGGCTGGGTAGGGATTGAGGACGGGGTAAGCGAGGAGCGTGATGGCGGGGCGAAGGAGACCCCGGTACGCGCGTGCGGGTTCTTATCGTTTGAGAAACCAAGGACGTGTTTCCTAGGATCGTTCTGGGAAACATGGTTACTCTTTCAAGTGCGTACCAGAAGAAGATCAAGCGCCAGACGTGCACAGGTTGGGAGGAACAAGTATGGCAATTGAAGCGCCACCATGGTGGTCGAAAGCCAACCGGCGTTTTGTTGAGCGGCCCGAAAGCCGACGCGTTATCGCCGACCGCCGAACGCCGAACGCGAGACTCGAGTTCGCCACAAGTACATACGCCGGCGGACTTGCGCAGACTACCATGACGGTAATACCGCCACCCACTGACTCTTGCTATCCCCGGATGTTCACATATCGGCTCTCCAGATAGGCCAGACGGACGGCTCTGCGCGAGCTAGGCGTACCCATAGGTTTCAGCAACCAGTACACTTTCGCGCTATCCCCACAGGCACTCTTCGGGCGGCCATACCAGTACTCGTCGTGCAGTATCCACCGCCCCTCAGCATCCTATCCTTCCACTTCAATGCTTCAAGACACTCCGAGTGAATACCGTCCCTTTGAACGCCAACAATCGCGCCCCACCCGCTTCCTATAGTTATCTTTGAGTTGTTCACGCCCGCCCGGTCGGCGTCGCGGATCAGGGCGCTACACCCCATCCAGCGCTCGCCACAAGCGGCTGCATCTCCTGGGGCGTGTTCATACTGTCTATACGCGCGCTTTCACGCTGCATCTCTGTATATACTTCACTCGCGGACACCGCCGCCTCGCGGCGCGCCTACACACAGAGTCTCTCGTTCTACACTTCTCTCCTGCGCCTCCATCGCACAGCACACCTCCGACTGAACGTCACAAACGCGTTACTCAAGCCTCGCCAACACCCACATACACGCTCCATCTGCGGGCTGTACGAGATGCGCGCGCATCCTCAACAGCTCGATACGCCCCATCACGTCTCGCGCGCCGGGATGCGCATCTGTTCTAGTGAACTCTACCCCACTCCCCGTACTATAGAGCGGCAAGCCGACACGACGGGGACTGGGAGATGCACTCAAGTCGTGATGACTATATACCGCCATCTCGACCGCGGTCATCGTGCGCACATACGCCTAAGGATGACGACGACCCGCTAGGATTCGCCATCCCGCTTTTTGGCCTCAAGCGGCTCAGGATCAGTATACGCGCCGACGCTGTGCTCTTCGGCTCTATCGCAATTCATGGCGAGCGTATCATTGTCAACTTGCTATCAACGCGACACACTGTGCGCAAAGGCAGGCGCGAATCTTTCGGGCAAGCACTTCGCTCCATGTGACTTATATGCTCGCCGCGCGGTTCACGCTCGAAGTACCGCACCACCAGTACCTGCGCATTCTCACACCCTACCGGAGGGCCGCGCATGTAGTGGGCATCCACCGACGCTGAGAGTTGCCCTCTCATCGCCGAGGGACAGCGCGTGCCGTATACTCGAGCCAGCCGGCGATGCGGCCTGTGTATATTTTGGTCGTCGGATGTTGGAAAGCGAAGAGGGCGCGGATAGAGCTCGCAGGATCGGCCGGGTGCGTTCAGACGCTGGTGGTACATTTGCGAGCCTTGAGGTGGGTCAAGAGGCGGTAGTGGAGGTGGTCAAGCTTGATGTGCGGGAGACCTTCCATGGGTGAGGATTGGGGGGGTCCTGAGCTGAGATTCGCTCTGCGGACCCGGATGCCGACTTTGAGGATAGGTTAGCAGCTGCGAAGCCCAGCTGAACCCTAACACACGTAGATGAATGATAAAAAATTCCATTTCCAAGATTTCCCGGGGAGTGCGATGCAAAAAGACAGATTATAACGAGAGTATTGCGTGAAGGATGAGGAGCGGGTGGTATGTGAAGCGGATATGGGTAGACTATACTGGGGAGAAATGGCGAGTAGAGAAGGAAAGGTGATCAAAACGTCTCCTCCTCGTCTGCTGCGACGCCGCCCTCCGGTACCTCAAATCCGTCCTGCTAGCTCCGTCAGAATGATGTGAAAGTTAGGAAAGGAGGAGAACGCACCTCGGTAGAGTACAAGATCTGCTGGATCGCACGTAACGTCTCGTCATCCTTACCCTCCGCCTCCATCGGCTCAAGCTGAGCCTGCACCAAGATCTCGATATCGCGCAACTACACCTCACCCACATCAGCACCCATTCTCCCATATCGCGTTAACACGCCACACACCTTGGCAAAATAAAAATCGCGCTCCTTCTCCAGCCCCTCCAAATGCGTCGACATCTCCCTGACCTGCGCCTGCAGATTCAACACCTGCTCGTGCGCCACGGCCGCCGAGCTCGCCGACCGCGGGCCGCCGACGGGCGTCTTCCCGCGTGCGGCGAGCCCGAGGCCGCCGGCGGAGGGCGTGCCGCGCGAGGGCGCGAGCGGCGCGATGGTGGCGGGCGTGTCTGCGACTTGGCCTTTTCGGCGGCCGATGGCGTCGTAGGGCGTGCCGGGGTAGTTTTGGTCCCAGAAGCGCTTTATCCATTGCATGAATTCTAGGTTGTCCCTGCGCGCCGACGTGAGTAGTATTAATTGTAGAAGAAGGGGGAGACGCACTGCATCTTGCACTTTACGAGCTTCTCGACCGGCACGGGCTTGTCGATCCGTTTGGCTTTGAAGAAGTTCTGCAGCACTTTATAATTCGCCAGATACTCGTACTCGTGCTTCGCGCCCATCTTCACCCGGCTCATCTGCATGTCGCCTGTTCCAAACCACACACCGATATCAGCGCTCTGGAGAGGGTTAAGAGGCGCGATGGGGAGGCGCACCGTAGATAGAGTCCATGATTTGGCAGTAGGCCGCGCCCGTGCCACACTGCTCGATCTTGGTGTAGTTGATCTGCAGCAGGTCGTTGACCCATGCTACGAGTTCGCTGCGCGATTCGCCCATCGCTGGTAGTCTTGGAGAGTGGGGAAGAGAGGGAGGGTGAGGTGGAGGGTGCGAGTTGACGTGCGTCAGACGCGTTCAACTCGCTTCGGATGACCACGTGCAGACGCGCTTGCCTCTTCCGGCCCGTTCGAGAACGCGTGGCGGCCTGTCCCGTACCACCATGCTTGTGCTGGACGTACGCAGACCATCGAGCTCATCCAGTATTTCCTATACGATGTTGCCAGTATGGCTCATGAGCCCGAGGAAGGTACTATTCGGTGCACCGAGTCCCGATCACCACCGAGCCTGCTTGCGCCGCACTATACTGCGCGTTCCAAGGCGCATCCTCGCGATGCCATGCTCCGTACGGCCCTGCGAGTGTATAGTCACGACCGCAGCATCTAATTGATATTGTCTATCGTGCTTTGGCCCCGAGATGACCCACAACATGGCGTGCGCGCAGAGCAGCCTTCGTCGTCTAGTCCTAGAGCTCAGGACGCAGATAATACTGATTCTACCTCTTCCTTCTTCATCTCTTGACAGGTGCAACAACGATGCAGCTCACAGGCGATGTAGACTGCTCGCTTTGACGGCCATACTGATGGAAAGAGCGCGTACGGCTCCCCGTGTGGCTTGACTGTTCGACGCCGGTAAACGTCGGCATCGGATGTTGGGAAGCGCGCGTGGTTCATTCAAGATAGGCAACTTTCGACTCACAGAGTTTTCTGACGAAGATGGTCGCGGTGGCTCAGCGAGATTGCGCCTTCCTGATCCTCATACCTCCAACGCCATCACCTTTTGCATACACATTTACCGAGACGCGTATCCTTCCTAGGTATCCGCTCGCCCCGACTGGTCTACTCACACAGCTCAATGTGCTCCACGAACGCCCGACTGATCCAGCTCGCGGACAGGTGTTCAGCAAGCGGCGCTCGCCATACCGCCAGACTGGCTGCAGGTACTTAGTGTAACCTCGTATGAACCAGTCGAGCGGAGGTCCTCAACAATTCTCGCAGAGCTCGGGCTCGAGCGCCCGACGCGCCGCTCGCGCTGGGCGACGCTGGGCTTGTTTCCTGCACTCGAGAATTGCAGATTGGGTCACCCGAGAATTGCAGATTGGGTGCAGACAGAAGCGTGAGACTCGAGATTCGGCAAGTGCCGAAGGACTATATAAGCCGTTTCGCGTCGACGCGACTTGAACCGCAACCACCACCATCGCACTAAATTACGATTTTCTGAAATTCCGCATTTATGGCTGATACTATCGTCCACGGTGATGATTCGGCCTCGGACACGCTCACCAATGGCGATGTTGCCCAAGTTCCGGTACTTTTGACCCTTATACACGATATCATTGCCTGTGGCCACCGAGGCTTAGTCAGCATCATAATCACGGTCTACGGTATCGTCCGGAGCGCATTTATGGCCGCCTTCGCATTATTCCGAGATGTGTTCAGTGGTGATCAGACGGCCTTCGAGTTCGAAACGCAAGACGGTGTACCCGTGTTAGAGCTTCCAGATAACCACGACGATGCCGGCCATCTCAGCATGATGGTCACACACGGATGGTGGCCATATTCCTCTGCCTTGTGCACGTTGTGTTTTTCTCACACGATTGCTAGGTATCTCCAGGAGCTAAAGACGCCGTTCAGTGAACCCGGGCGCGGTCTGTGGCGGATACCACCTGCTTACTACGAGCTACTTGCTCTCACGAGGACGCACCAATTCCTGCCCGGGCACATGGCCCAGATATTCGATGCGTTCCACGAATTATGGCCCACCGATCTAGGTTCGTACTTAACTAAAGAGACAGTTCAGCAGCAGAGGGTGGACGAGTCTGCACCACCAGCGCTAACCGCCGGACTACACCCGGCGTCCGAATGGGATCAAACCAAACTGTGGGCAGATCCTGGTATGCAATCACTCTCCTCTACCTGGGTACTAACATGACCTCGACTTATGTAGTCGAGGCTTTCGCCGTCGCCCTTGAACACGAAGGATTACACGACATACTTGCCGTGCTCGCGTACGTCATGGTGCGCTCTCCTACGGAGGATACTCCCTTATTCAAGGGCGGGTTCCGTCGGATAAATCTGGATCTTCTCGACGAGGAATATAGATCCAACATCCAGGCCGGCGCCGACATCCTGCGGTTGGAATGCATCAGGAAGATGAGCTGGGTAACGTTCACAAGGATCACCCTTCGGGCTGAAAGGTGTGAAAACACACCGGGTGCCAAATCCGTCGGCGACCTCCAATGCTACAATGGCATCGAGAAATTCTGGGAAAAACATGTTGACCCGTTGTTCGCATCTGCGAAACAACCGATCGACTTGTCTAAGTTCCCCTCGACTAAGACGATCTACCGCAACTTACCTGAAGTTTGTGATCGGTGCGTATCGGCAGTGGAGACTCACATCCACAACACGCAATTCGTGCTGTGGACACAGTTCCCGCTCTACTTTGGTCTGGTGAGTCGTCCCTGTCATGCCGCACGGTGTATCGCCCACTGACTCTTGCGACCGTACATAGACTAAGTATACCTCCCCGGAATGGGGATTCGACACAAAGGCCGCCCGCGTGCGTCTCGAAGCGCTGCCTCAGCAGTGGAAAGACGAAGTGCGGACAATGTCCGCTATCGCACGCGAGCCGGATGCGGGGCTTCGAGCCAGTAAGTGGCAAGAGCTATACGAAGAAAAACGAGTAGGACCTTGCCCTTGAAGCTTGAAGCTTGCTTCCCCGACCACTCGCTGCTACATACGTCGAACTGACGACCAAAAAGAATTCCGACCAAAAAGATTCAGAATTCGCGTCTCAAAGACTCTCAAAAATATAGCCCCCCAAAAATCCCTCAGCTTTCCGATAGTCTGACTGAATGCGTATCATGTTTGCTTTCCTCATCTTGATGTAATATACTCGTAGCACTAGCTATCTTGAAATCTATGCACTCAAATGAACGTCTGTTAAGTCCGGTCTGGTTGAGATGAAGAGCGAACGAAGGAGCTCGGTGAAAGAATTCAGAATTTCCGTGAGCGACGGTTTGCACGTGCATCTGTCCCGAACAGCCCACGACGCGGTCTTCCTCGTACCACCGCGTTCGGTCGCGCTACGCAACGCACAGCAGCTCCACGTCGGGCGGCATGATCTGCCTCGCTTCTCATTAGAGGGAACATGACTCGTGGGATGAACGTTTGGTTGGCCCATGGATCGGGAGGGAACACGACGGTGCTCCAGGCGTGCATAGCGCAAGACATTGGTTCTGCCATGGGACGGCCCCGCACCGTCTCAAACTCTTTATGATGTCTTTATCGTGGAGTAGGTGCACGTGCCGTACGCGTTAGGCACACCTGGTGGATCGAGACAAGGTGTAGGGTCTCAGACTGTACTCTTTGTCTCCGCAAGTCATCAGCGCGCCATGGGCCCTCCTAAGTGCCGTATCCGCTCCCCGCCACCATGTCCGGCCCTCAGGCTCAGATACCAGTCACTCTCAAGAGCGAGAGTCTCTGGAGAGAGGATCGCGACATCGTTCTCTTCACCGTCCAGCATCGCGACGATGGCGCGGAAGTGCGCACCTTGTTCGGTGTGCGGAAGAGCACGCTCGGCCTTGGCTCTGAACTCTTTGAGAGCACGTTCTCCGGCACGCAAGACGTTTTTATGGATGCGTCCGAGACGTACGAGGGTTTACCCATGATGCGGCTCTACGACGATACAGCGGACGTCGACGCTTTCCTCCGTGCCATCTACTTCCCCGGGTACGCGACCTCGGTCCCCTCTCCAAGCTCGTGTCCGCTCCTGACGCCCAGCTGCCCAGATACCTTCACAAACTGGCCGAGGACCAGAAAGACCCCAAATACGGCCTCCTGCGCGTACCGCCGACCTGTTTCGGTATACTTCGTCTCGCCGATAAGTTCGTGGCTCCCCCCGAGTTCACGAGGGCCGTCGCAAGCGTATTCGAAGAAGCGTGGCCGGCAGATCTGTCAAAATGGAAGATGAAAGAGCGAGCGTTCATCAACGACGCGTACAGAGAGCTCTTTGTGCCTCCAGGTCAACAGGACGACGAGCAACACTGGGATGTAACGGAGCATTTCCCCGATACTAGTGCGTTCATCTCTGACATCTTTCGGAGGTCTGGTGCTCCCGTGCTGATATGATGCTCAGTATCCATGTACACGTTGGCGCGAAAGCACACAGCTCTCAGCGACATTCTACCGACGGTCGCGTACGATCTCGTACACGCCCAATCCTCTCTTGACCCCTACCGCCAGTTCCCGTTCCGCCGCCTCGATCTTGCCCGCCTCAACGAAGCAGATGCGCTCAGACTACGGCACGGCGCCGAGGCTTACCGCCGTGACTGCGAGGACAAGCTCAGCTTCGAGAGCTTCATCAATAACGGACTATATGCCTCGCATTGTAAACGCAAGCTCGTGGACCCTGTGCGCTCAGCTTGCGACCTCGGCTGTCACCCCGGGCTTCAGGCCTTCTGGGGCGCCAAGGTGACGCCGCTTCTTGCGCCGGACAAGCCCATCGACTTCATGCGGTTTCCCATCGAGTGCAAGGATGACGGGATCTGTGAAGCCTGTGCTCGTGGTGTCATGCGACATCTCGCGAACGCGCAGAATGTTGTATGGGCTAAGCTACCTGTATACTTTGGCATCGTGAGCGCACGCCGCCTTCCATCTCACGTTTTTACTCAATACGTCTCAACAGGTTGATCGCGCAACGCCGTACTGGGGACTTCACCCCGATGTCTATACGAACGAGTGGAGGGACCTGCCATTTGGATGGCAGGTAGAGATCACTGAGATATGGGAGCCTAAGAAGGCGCGCGAGATGGTCGCCGCAAACGAGAGGGAGATGGTCCTCTAGTTAAGGAAGTGCGCCTGTAGTTTATGTACAAGTAGCCAAAGATTGTACTATTCCAGAGTCCTGGTGTGATAGGATGTCGTTTGAGACAGGCATGATGTTGGCGTCGGCGATGACTCGGACATATCGCCTGACGGATCAACGACGTCCTCCCGATGCGCGGCTTAACCGCCACCCACCACCACCGCCAACGCTCTGCATGTCTCGGAAAGTCGGAAAGTCAATCAGCGCGGATCTAGATAGGCACGTCCACGCAGTGCAGATCGTTGTGGCACCGACTCTAATGTCCCGATTCTGCAGGCACTGAACAGGACCTCAGCCCACGGACGTCGGAGGCGTATCAACTTCGTGAGAGCTATCATGAGGCTAGCTTGGTGTCCTTCCCAGGCGCCCTTCGCTTCCCATCATGATCATGCACAACCATGTCCACGCCTGCGCCCGCGGTCGAACCCCGCGCCACCGCCCTCAAGAAGGTCGTTCACAAGAGTACCGACTTTTGGCTCGATGACCGCGACGTCGTGCTCTACACCGTCCAGCAAATCGACGACGATACCGAGGTCTACACCATGTACGGCGTGCGGAAGAGCACGCTCAGCATGGGGTCTGGTATACTGGACTTCACGTTCAACACGCGGCCGGACGTGTTTACTGCTGTTTCGGAGACGTATGAGGGTTTGCCGACTATGCAACTCGTGGACGACGATCCTGCGGACGTGGAGATGTTCTTGAATGCTATTTATCGACCTGGGTGCGTAGTATTCAGTATCACATGCGCATACACCAGGCTGACAAGTCGCGTACTCTGGATAATAGCTATTTGCAACAAGAGATCGACGACCATACAGACGCTGAGCTCGGTTTACTGCGTATCCCACCCAGTTTTCCTGGCGTACTGCGTCTCGCTGAGAAGCTCGACGCGCCCAGAGGTGTATTGCGGTCCGTTGCAAAGGCCTATCAAGAGTTATGGCCGTCGGATATGCACAAGTTCTTCGAAAGAGAGTACGCGCTGGGTGCAAGGGCTTGGGACAATCTTCCTCACATGGGCGAGGACACGCCTCTAGAACTGGACGGAGAAAACACCAGCGATATCAGCAAGTACTATCCTGATCCCGGTGAGTCTGCTCGTCCTCGCTCTCGAGTCTACCGTACATCCATGCTTATATACTTCCACAGTGACGGCTTATACACTGGCCAAGAAACAGCCGGCCATACACAGCATACTCCCCGTTTTGGCCTACGACATTGCGCACGCACGGCGGCCGCCCGACAGCCCGCCCGAACCGCCCTTCACCCTCTTCCGGCAGTTCGACCTGACGCGTCTCTCGACGGAGGACATGCAGAGCATCGAGCGCGGGATCAAGGCGTACCACGAGGACTGCAAGGACAAGTTCGGCTTTGGCAGCTTCATGCTCGTCGGGTGGCCCGTGGACCGCTGCCGGCGCTCGCCGTACGCTAGAGAACCCAAGGAGCTCACTTGCTTCAACGGAATGCAAGAGTTCTGGGCGCGCACGGTGGAGCCGTTTCTCGAACCGACTAAAGCTATCGATCTCAGAAGCTTCCCGAGATCGTGCAGCGAACCGGACGTATGCGCGTCGTGCGCTTCTGCGTTCATTCAACATCTGGAAAACGCGCGGTACGCGGTGTGGCACAAGTTACCTGGGTATTTCGATCTTGTGAGAGGTTCTCTGCGTCTGAGTGCATCCTGTGTACTCACTTGGTGTGTATTAGGCTGGATACGTCGATTCTTCGTGGGGAGAAGTTTCAAGCTACGCGGAAAGGCCCGATGGTTGGGAAGATCTTCCTACGGAGTGGCAGATCGAGATTACTGCAATATGGAATCCGGAGCATGCAGAGTATCTCCGCACGTTTATGGAGAATGCGGTGGCGCTGTAGCATGATTCGTGCTATGTACATCACATCTAAGGACTTGTATGAATACCTGTATGTATTGCTGGCGGATGCCATTCTTGTATACTATACACTTAATCCGCGTATCGTGCTCATTTGCCAGTGGCTCGCACCCCCAGCCGTGAGAAATCCGCTTTTCCACATATTCAGGTCCAGGATAGACGCGTGTCGTCCTCTCCTTCGTACCACCATGTCTAACGTTGATAATCCCACCTCTACGCCCCGCAAAATCGTGAATAAGAGTCCCGATCTATGGTTAGATGACCGCGACGTCATCCTGTTCACCGTACACGAGACCAAGTCAGACTCGGGAGTCGTCGAGCGAGTCCACACCCTGTACGGCGTGCGGAAAAGCACGCTTGGCCTCGGGTCTGAGATGTTCGAGAGCACCTTCCGAGGCCCGCAGGACGCGTTCCTGGTTGCGTCCGAGACGTATGAGGGACTCCCGATGATGCGCATGTTCGACGATCATGAAGACGTCGATGCGTTCTTCCATGCCATATACATCCCTGGGTATGTACTCTACATCTGCGAGCGCTGTGCAGACCGCCTACTGCTCACGCTTTCTTCTGTTACGCAGATACCAGCGCGCGCGGTACGAAGAGCACAAAGACCGCGAGATCGGCCTGGTGCGCGTTCCGCCAAGCTACCCAGGCATACTCCGCCTCGCGCGGAAGTTCATCGCGCCGCCCGGCGTCGCGGAGGCCGTCACGAGCGCGTTCGATGAGGTGTGGCCGTCGGACATGCACAAGTTCATGCGCCGAGAGAGCGTGTTGGCGAGGCGGGCGCAAGACACCCTCCGATCGGTGGAGAATGAGGACGAAGAGCTCGCGGCTGGGGAAGAGGTCTTGGACGAGAATGGGGAGAATCCGTGGGACGTCACTCGGTTCTTCTCCGACCCTGGTAAGCTCTGCTGCTGAACGCTCTTCGAACCCGTCGCGAATATCAGGAGGACTGACTATCAATCCCCTTCGCGCCTCTATCGAACAGTGAGCGCCTACTCCGAAGCCGAAGGTCTTCCACCCCTGCTCAACGCGCTCCCCACCATCGCCTACGACATCGCGCACGCCAAATGGGCAGAAGACGACATCCCTCCCCCAGGCATCCCCTTCCGCCGCATCCACCTCTTCCGCACCAAACTCCCGCCCCAAACCATTCAATCCCTTAACTCCGGCATCGCAGCGTACCGCGCCGACTGCGTCGACAAGTTCAGCTTCGAGAGCTTTGTGCTATACGGGTGGCCCGTGAGGAGGTGTGAGCGCACGCCGCACGGCGGCGCGACGTCCCCGGCCGAGCTCGCGTGTTTCGCGCCGTTGCAGGCGTTCTGGGAGAGGAGAGTGCGGTCGACGTTGGACGACAGTGCGCCTATTGATCTGGGAAATTTTCCCGTGAGATGCCATGAGCGGGAGGTATGCGCGTCGTGCGCGGAGGCGTTCGTGAGGCATATGCAGAATGCGCGGTACGCGGTGTGGCTCAAGCTTCCGGCGTACTTTGACTTGGTGCGTCTCGCTCTCCCTGTTCTGCTACAGTTTCTGTACTGGGGCTAATCTGTCACGATTCTGCGCGTAGACGGCGTATGTCAATCCGTGGTGGGGAATGGGACCTGGCGACGCCAATAATGGCTGGGCGAGACTTCCGAAGCCGTGGAAAGCTGAGATCACGTCGATATGGGATCCGAAGCGCGGGGAGGAGATGTGGGCGGAGTTGGAGCGTGCGAAGGACGATAAGATGGCATAGGTTGCGCGACGATGAAGACGCAAAGTGATGTATGTACGATATGGATGCTTTCGTGTGTATTTGCGTGGTGTATTGGTCTATGGGCCTAGCGTCGCTATCTCCTTGTCATTTCCTCTGGTTGGGACAGATTGTCGGTGGTCTACGCGCCTGGTCATTAATGTATTCTTGAGGTTTTCGTAAACGCAAGCCGTCGTGAGAGCCCACACAAGTTGAGCTGCAGCCTCTCGAAGGTGCTGACTCAGCCTAATTACGTGAGCGCATGGATCCACAAGCGACGCGACGCGGCTTATACCACCACCGCCATGTCTCAGAAGGTCGATCAGCATGCCGACACCGGCCCAGGCACGGCCACAGTCGCTGTGGCGCGGAGCGTTGACTTTTGGCGCTCAGACCGTGACCTGGTCCTCGAAACTACAGAAACACAGGGCAATTGCACGGTGCACACCATGTACGGCGTGCTCAAGAGCATGCTCACTACGATATCCGAGTCCTTCAGGGACGCCTTCGATGGCGGGCCTCAGGATGCCTTTTTGATAGGCCCCGACTCCTCTGGCACGTACGAGAAGTTGCCTGTGATGCATTTGACGGATAATGGCGAGGATGTCGTGGAGTTTCTTCGCATGACTCACTACGGATGGTATGTTTCCATACGCTTTCTCGTTGCTCGTCGACTCATTCATCCTATCAGGTACCTATCCAAACTCAAGCGCCTTGAGAGAGACCCCAGACACGGCCTTCTCCGAGTCCCAGGTGCCTACTACGGGCTTCTCAGGATGGCACAGAAGTATATGGCGCACGAGTGCACTGTGGAGATAGTCGATACCTTCCACGAAGTATGGCCCACCCATCTACACACATGGCTGAACAAAGAAACCGCCCGGCTTCGGAAGGTATACGAGTCGGCGCCTGCCTCGCTCACCAACGCGCACCCTGACACGGAGACGGGAACGGAGCCAGAAGAATGGGACCAAACCGAGCTACTCCCAGATCCTAGTGCGTGTACGCATCTCGAGCATAATCATCGCTGATCCCCTGCGCGCACTTGATTTCTCCTCATAATAGTCTCGACGTACATCTTCGCCTCGCAGCACCACCCGCTACAAGGCATCCTGCCCGCGGTCGCCTACGACATCGCTCACTCGCACACCGTCTCCACTCCCCTCAACGACGGCGGCTTCCGACGACTGGACTTCACCCTTCTCAGCCCTCAAGACGCCGCGGACATCCGCGCCGGTGCCGAAGTCCTGCGCCTAGACTGTATCCGCAAACTCGACTTCGACCTCTTCGCGGGTATCAGTCTCCGCCCGGACCGCTGTCTCTTCACACCCGGGGGCGCCGCGTACGCCGACGACCTGGCCTGCTTCGACGGGCTTCGGAAGTTCTGGGTGCTCTACGTCGTGCCGCTTGTCTCTCTCGCTCGGCCTATTGACTTGTTGCGGTTCCCAACGGCTGAGGAGTGCTTGGATCATCTGGAGGACGTCTGTGATGCGTGCGCGTCTGCGGTGATCGACCATCTTGAGAACGCGAAGTACATGCTGTGGATCAAGCTGCCGATCTACTTCCGTCTCGTGAGCAATCTATTAGCCCAGGTCCTACTTCCAGATATACTAGCTGACGCGTTCTTGTGATTGCAGGTACCATACGTCTCTGCTAACTGGGGTTTTGGCCCCAACGCAGAGGCGCGCTTCGAGGCGTTGCCTCGTCTTTGGCAGCGCGAGGTTCAGGCCGTGTCGAATCTTGCACAGAGGATGGACGAGGGCGATGCGATGTTCCAGCAGTTGAGGAACGGGCCGCTTCTGTAATTACTAGTACACGTTATCAGTACATTTCGCGTTGCTGCGTTGTATGTACTATCTCCTAAAGTATGTAGTCGTGCTACGTCCTGGCGTAGGGCTATCGGCTGTGTGACGGTTTGCGAGCGTCGACTGTATCATAGTCCCACGCGCTCATTAATGTGAGCTGCTGAAAGCGACAGGGCGCGTATCACGATCGTGAGCAGTGATAGACTCCGCAAGTTGTCACTGACGCGACCTTGCTCATGTACCGCAACCAACTAGTCTCCCGTGGGCAGACTGTAGGGTGGTCGCCTGTGGTTGCAGCTCGCGCGAAGTGCAAACGTGGGGTGGTGTGGGAGGAATCAACAAAGTCACGTGGAAGGTAGTATATAAGGAGGAGGGCGGACGCGCGCGCCGCTACCTTCCCCCGCCCCCCATGTCGGAAGTTAGCAATAATCATATCGCCGCAGTCGCGCCCCCTGCATCTCCACCGGTCGTTCACCGGAGTGTCGACCGAAACATAGTTTTGTTCACCGTCGAACGCGCGAACGACGGTGTGCCCCATATCACGTATTTTGGCGTCCGCGAGAGCACCATAAGACGGATGTCAGTGCACTTCGAGAACATTTTCAGTCTCGACCAGGGCCCTTTCATGCAAGCGTCTGCGACGTATGACGGGCTACGCGCGATCGAAATGGTGCAAGACGACCCTGCAGATGTGGAAGCCTACCTTGCTGCACATCATACAGGGTACCACATAGCCCGCACAAACCTGCCGTGTAGTCACTCATGTAACTTCCGCAGGTACTTGGACAGCGTGATAGAGTCGCGGAGCCACCCCGTTCACGGCCTACTGGATGTCCCAGCGATTCATTATGGCGTATTGCGCTTGGCAGACAAATATGTTGCGACGGATACCTTCATGCACGTCGTGACGAAGCCTTTCTGTGAGATATGGCCGTCGCATCTGTCGAAGTGGATTGAGAGAACACATCGCTTGAGAACGAGAGCGTACAGCGAGTTTCAGCCTGCAGATGCCTTCCTCGATGAGGGCGCACTTTCATGGGATCAGACGGCTCTGTATCCCAATCCCGGTGCGTGTGCCTCTTGCCTATCCTCACCTGTATGAGAGTACACGACTACTACTAATATATCTACAGTGCCCATGTACGTCTTCGCTCTCAAGCACGAGATACTCCACGCTTTGCTCCCCGTGCTTGCCTGCGACATAGGGAGCACTTTTCAGCGTGACCCGGATTCTCTCGAGGATTTCGTTGGTGGCGATGGTAGTTACCGGTACTTAAAGTGGTCACCGCTGGGGGAGTACGACCAGAAGGAACTGCAGGAAGGATGTCGAGTCATGCACCTGGATTGTGCGCGGAAGCTCGACTTCGAAGTGTTCGTGGACCAGCGCATTCAAGCTGCCCCACACAGATGTAGATACAGCACCAATGGCACTATTGATGGCTATGAGCTTCCGTGCATAAGCGGCCTTGACAGGTTCTGGACGCGCCGCGTCTACTCGGTACTGAACTCTCCTACTTGGTCCATCGACCTCCTGCAGCTTCCGACGGAACTCACGGCTGACACTTTCCCTGAGGGCGCTTGCGCGTCCTGCGCGTTTGCGATGATCAACCACATCCGAGACGCTCAATATGTCATCTGGGTGAAGCTCCCCATTTACTTCCGTTTGGTGAGCAACTCGCTCATGCATCTCTAACATCCTGACATTCACTGACTCGTCCTATCTACTTAGTTCGGGCTGGTACCCGCAGAGTGGGGCTTTGGACCTGATAGGGTCAAGCGTATCGCTATGCTGCCTAAGATATGGAGAACGGAAGTCACCGAGATCTTGGAGAGAGGTCCGGGGGAGGGACAAACGATATACGATCAATTGAGAAACGGGGCCCCGCGTTAGCCGTACATAAGCGTTCTATCGAGGGGGGTTGCATACTGTGTGGACGCTTTCTTGTCTGTGAAGACCCTGGCGCAGTACGTGCCGCTACGTTTGGCATCAACGAGACTTCATATGCTGTCTGACGTACTACGATACTTTTGCTTTCGGGACCATTGTTACATACACATCTGTATATACCATTAAGCTCGGAAGTTCGGACGCAGCTGACCCTTGTGAAACCTTCCACACTGTTTCTTATTCCCTCCTTCCCTCCAGTCCCTGACAAGTCGAAGTCAGTACCGTCGTCGTGACCATCATTGGGCTTGTAACAGCGTATGTACAGATGATTCTTCGAGTATCGAACCGCATAAAAGCGCATCGTGCAGCGCATCGTCGAACTTGAGGTGCAGCGTAACAGCCCATATCTTCAGTTCCAAAGGGTGTGTATCCGGTTGGCTACAAAACAAGTCCAGATGACCAGTCCAATCGCTGAGATCAGATTGCAGGCGATCGCCTGTCGCTCACATCTAGCAAGCATGATGTGCTAGGCGGAGAGTAGTCTCGTAGTAGGCATAGCTCCGCGAGTAAAGGCTTCCGCCATCGAAAGTCTCATTTGGCTGGTATCCGGTACAGACATATCGTGCCCGCCGAGTCCATAGAGAGAGGGCCGAAGGCGGCTTGATGCCTGTTGTCAAGATGGTGGCTAGAGGCAAGAGCGCTCAGCGCTCAGCGATCATCTTGCTGACTTGCGCAGTTCGGACCTGACTAACTTGTCCACGCCCACCACCATGATCAGGTTCATCCTCGTCCAAGTACGCGCTTTCACAGTAGCATCTCAGGGCTTGGCTGAACTACATCTCAGAATAGGCAAGGAAAGACCCGGCTGTCTAAGTGGTACGTCCCGTATGACGACGAGGAGAAGGTTCGCGCGTTGTGCGCGTGAGACGGTCTGGCTGAGGCTCACTTCGCTCGCAGGTCCGTCTGCGTGGTGAAGTGCACCGGCTAGTGGCGCCGCGAGACCAGAAATATCAGTCGAACTTTGTGGAGGTGCGTGTAGACCCCGGCTCAGCATGGAGTTCATATTGACATGATGCCGCAGTTCCGCAACTACAAAGTCGTCTACCGCCGTTACGCCGGCCTCTTCTTCTGCGTTTGCGTCGATGCCAACGACAACGAGCTCGCATACCTGGAGGCTATCCATCTCTTCGTTGAGATTCTCGGTGCGTGGCTCACATGATGTTACGGGTTACGGACTGACCCTCTCCCGCTTAGATTCGTTCTTCGACAACGTCTGCGAGCTGGACCTGGTATTCAACTTCTACAAGGTATGTCAGTGCACCACTTGATATCGCGTATACGCTCTGACCCTATAATAGGTGTATGCCATTTTGGACGAGATATTCCTTGCCGGCGAAATCGAGGAGACGAGCAAGGACGTAGTCCTTTCACGGTTAGAGGAGCTGGAGAAGCTGGAATAGGTTATGAGCACTGTACGCCTTGTTATTGTACTCTTTTTTGCTTCGCCTGTGTACTTTTAGCTATACCTTATCCACGGATTTCGCTCCTCTACCCGTTGGGCTTCAGAACACCGAGCTCTGATTATGCATCTCATTGCTCGAATCCTTCGCATGCCCGCTCTGGTCCAGTAGAA
Organism: Peniophora sp. CBMAI 1063; assembly: GCA_900536885.1. Classification (NCBI taxonomy): domain Eukaryota; kingdom Fungi; phylum Basidiomycota; class Agaricomycetes; order Russulales; family Peniophoraceae; genus Peniophora; species Peniophora sp. CBMAI 1063. The sequence goes on along the minus strand of UWZB01000213.1, from coordinate 4,828 downwards.
ACGCCGAAAGCTCTAACGCTCTGCTGACGGTATTCATGTGGTCCTGCAGCCAGTTTGCCCTCTATATTGCAGTATCTTGCAGCAGCTGTGGCTTCCGAGGTCTCGGTTGATGCGACGGCCCCGGCCGCCTACCGGCCGCGATCAGACGCTCGGCCGGCCGCAACCGAAGCGCTCGCTGCTTTCTTCCAGACCACCACCAACTACTGCTAGCTTCGTTTGGTATATGTGACCATGACAGAGGTACCGCAGATCGGGCGTTGCAGAACTCGTACTCATTTGACCTTTGAGGCAAAACCTATCAGGTGAACCCTGCCGCAGCGATTAGCATCCGGCCGGTATCGGCGGACGACACCATTCATATTCGCCACACGATCTTGTGGCCGAACGTCCCGAAGGACAGCAACATCATTCGCCTGGCAGAAGACGACAACGGTCTACACTTCGGAGCCTTCCTTTCCGACGCAGATTCAGAACCTATCGCCGTCATATCGCTGTTTCACGAAGATCTTCCATTGGACTCGGGAGAAGGCGCATCGCACAAAGGCAAAACTTGGCGCGTACGGAAGTTTGCGTGTTTGAGCGAGCACCAAGGCAAGGGCGTAGGTTCGAAGCTATTGGCCTTCGCCATTCAGCACGCGCGCGATAATCTCGGTGCGGAATGTATATGGTGCGACGCCCGGCTGACTGCTGCTGGGTGGTATACGCGCCGAGGCCTTACAACTTTTGGCGATTTGTTTCTGAAGAACGGCGCGGAGTACGTCCGGATGAAGATAGTGGTACAACACACCACCTTGGCTGCGGAGATAGACTGTGCGTATCCCATTTGTAGACTACGGTCGTACCGTGACTCGCGTTGACGTGGTTATACAGTATACAACGAGATCTAGTTTGGGATGTACGCTAGGAATACGATCGGAATCCGCGTTCTTTGCTTCTGGTGCTGTGCGTCCGTATAACCGATCTCCAGGTGATTGCCTCGGACTTGCCTCTATTCGGACGCGACGGGTCTCCAGACCCCCTTTTCACCAATCAAAAGCCCCGTTACCGCTACCTACTCGCATGCTCCTATCGCAGCACGCGCACGGTCTTTCATCTCGCGGTGTCGTGACATAACTTCTCGTTCTGTTGGGCTCTACTAGTTGGTTTGTACCGCACTTGCACTCGGCATCCGCGGTCGAGGCGCACCTCGCCTATTCATTGGTCTCGAGCTTGCTCGCGATGCTAAACGTTCATACGCGAACAAAAAGCTATCACACTGCAATGTTGATCCCAGACTTTGGCGAGCGGGGCGCGGAGGCCGGTGGTGGGGCATATCGCGAGCGCATCTGCCGCACAAAGCACTTTATCGATTGCAGATCCCCATTGCGCAGGTCGTCTAGTTGACAGGTAGCTCTGAGCTCACCGCAGTTCATAGCCTACTCGTGCGGTATAAGACACGCATATGGTCTTTGCGCAAAAGGTACGCTCTCCTGATCATGCCGTCGAGTCGCCTCTCGCTCACTATTTCCTATGCATCTAGGGAAGAAATGCTGCCCACGCAGAGTTCTGCTGATGGCTCGCCTCTTTCGATTCATAGCCGAAATAGGACGAGGGCCCATTCGACGCTGTTTTGCTCGGGCTTATTGGATAAATGGGCTGTCTGTGTTGTCCATCCGTAGTCGCAGAGGATACGCTATTCTCGAGACTGAAACATACCCACACGGCGAGCGATGCACACTTCATTATCTCGTATCCTGAAACGCTCCATTACTGACGCATATATTTGCAGATGAACGTAGGCATTGCTGGGTACGGAGGCATGGATATTGTGTCACAGTACTCGTCATGTAACATTCAATGTACCTATCGTCACCCTCACGTGTTTTGATCCGGCGCGAGCGCTTTTGCGGGCTTCTATGTACAGATTTTCCACAGCCTGTCTTCGGCTTTCACGGATGATCAAAGGGTAAATGGATAACGTAAGATAGAGAGCTGAACGTCAAGTCCATTCTCGCAACCCTAACTTCTTCGTTGAGAGCTATAAGAGCTGAATGCGGAGATCCGGCGCGATGCAGGCTGGGAGCGAAAGATACAACAGCAAGAGCGACTAGCAGATACGATGCGACAGTACAGTGCGAGAGAACATGTATGCAATCAGTTCTTCAGAAGTTCCTCCACTACTCTGTTCTCATTGATCTTGGCCACATTCGCGCCGCGGTAATTCAACCGTCGCAGAACATCGATCTGAACCCGATCGTCAGCGTGAAGCTAGCTGTGGCACCGGATCGAAGGCACTCACAACTTTACTGCGTTCGAACCCCATGCCCTCGAAGTTCTCCACGTGCGCCTTCTCCAGACCCGCCATCGCAATCTCGTCACGCGGAGCTCCGGCAGTACCCTTGCCAGCCTTCCCACCTCCAGGCGCACCCGCATACGCTTGTGCCCAGTACCGTGCCGTCTCGTTGAAGCTGGAGCGGCTGGTCATGTAGTGCTTCGCGACCTCGGCGTCTTGAGGGTCATTCGGTTCTGGACTGCAGAGCAAGGATTGGAGGGAGATGAGCGTGGACTTGAGTGTGAGGACCGGCGACCATGCGTCCTTGAGGATGTCGAGACAGATCGCGCCGGATGCAGAAGAGATATTTGGATGATAGACCTTGGTGATGAACTTCATCTTCACCGGTTGGAAGGGGTATGAGTCCGGGATAACGATATCCTGGGACTTGTGATCAGTCGTGGTTGGTAGGGGGAGAGATGTACCACAAACCACTTCGTAGTGGCCGCCCTCGTACGGCGTATCCTCTGGCCCAGTGAACGAGCCTCGTAAGTGATACGGAGAGTTATCAATCAGATCAATGTTGATGTTCGAGGTCTTGTCATTCTTGCAATCTGGAAAGCTATCAGCATTGCGCTTTTCGGAGAAGGTGTGGCTACACACCTGTGATCTCCTTGTTTACTCGGCGAAGGCGCGCATCCATGGTTACAGATTACAATGGTGGACAGAGAGATGCAGAGTAGATGTCTGAGGCTATCCGACTGCTGATCGGGGTAGCAGTCTGGTGTTAGGAGGGATGAGGGTGGTGGTGAAGAACAAGGCGCAACCTGCGGCAAGGCGAGATCATCGCGCCAATCGCGCCCACGTGTGAATTATCTGGCGCGCGCTTCGCGTCGACGCGTCGCCTTCGCGTTTGACCTGGCCCACCATGTACTCCTTGCAATCGATATACCCATTCACGCCGCATCGTGCGGCACAGTTGCGAACAGGGTATATGTTCCATGAATTGAGTCTCTCTCAACCCGTGTCTTTGTGGCTTGAGCTTAGATCTACGCGTCGAGCTCGACATGTACACTGACAGAACGCCCGACCCACTCGCCACACCGACAAGCCGGCTGAGGCCGGCTGCCCATCAGGAATAGGCGCTTAGCTCGTGGCGGCTCGTCGACTGGCTCTCTTCCGTGACCGCTTTTTCTACTTGGGAACACTGTGATTCCCAGACTGCCACAAGTACCTGCAAAGTAGGTGCTGGCACTACCGTGGCGAGCATGTCCTCTTCGTATAACCGTTCGTACAGGCCGAACTGCGGCATCCTTATCCGCCTCGCCGTGGGATGAGCGGAAGGAACATCGGCCACGGACCGCCGACGATCGCCGCGACAACTTGACAACACTTGGACCCATAGCTATGGCGACATCCCGTCTGGTTGTGATACCACCGCCCAAAGCAGCACCTTCAGTAACATCACGCCTCTCCGCATTGTCTTCCATCTTGTCCCAAGTAATTTGACCTCTGTACCGCTGTCTTGAGCTCTATACGCTCTGTTGTCTATTTCTGCGCGATGTCGGCCCGATGAGCCGGCCTCGGCAAGTCCGAGTCATCCGACAGAGATAACACACGCCCAGCGCGTTGCCCCGCTTATTTTCGGTGCCCCCGCCCCGACAGAAGCAGCGCAGAAGACATAAAGGCGGTGCGTGCATGGGGCCTGCGGGTGCTTGACCCTCCCGTCTGCCCACGCCATGTCCGAGGTCAAGCAGGACGCTTCCGGCGACGCCGAGCTTGTATGCCGGAAAACCCAGGATTTCCTTGTCAGTCGTGACAACGCGTAGTCAGGTCTTGCCAGGCCTGATAAGAGATGGGGCCTGATAACGTTCCACAAGGGGAGATCAGGCGTAGCGAGGCCTGGCAAGGCATTGTGAGCGTGATAAGGCATTGCGAGCGTTGCAAGGCGTAGCAGGGCATTGCGGGCATTGCAACGCTTGGTTAGGCTATCTAGTAGAGTACTGCTTATACACCTCGCACTTCAATTTTCTTCCTCAATAATCACGCAACACGAGTATTGGGCAAGATATAGAATACGGATCTAAGACATATGTATGTACATGGAGGACACATCGGAAGCAACGTAGTGTACCACAAATACTAGTACTAATACGAAAGCATACAGGCAAATGTACATACAAGGCACAGCGGCATAAGTACAATACGAGCGTGCAAAACAACCGAGGAAATCACGCTGCACTACAAGACCTCCTACTCCGACTCGACGGTTCAGGTACAAAACAATCGTGTACCGGTAGTGCCAGCGCCAGCGCGCACGGGCTAAGATGAAT
>UWZB01000212.1:161895-247295 GCA_900536885.1 Peniophora sp. CBMAI 1063 | reverse complement strand
GTGCGGCGAGGCAGATGCGGCTTGCCTCTCACCACCACCATCCCCGCCATGGTGCGAGGTATACATCGCGTTGCTCTTACTTACCCTTCGTATGTACGTACCCTCTGTGCGCTCGTGCACATGGGCATACTCATTCATTTGTCTTCTAGCTGCTCAGGTGACGAGTGACGAGCGCGCCCTGCCGACCTCAGCTACCAGCCGTCACGTCTTCCTATCACCCATCCCGGCCCTCAGGTTTCCGTTATTGAATCAGTATAAGCCCGAACCGGAGGGAGGTGCGTGTATTTTCGCTCGTACCCCATGTTCTCCACTGACTTCCTTTTCAGTCTCTTAACGCCTCTTTGTCCGAACGAGCACAGGACGCATCGAATGCTCTGGCTCCATCTCCCGCGGAGAATCGTGTACGTCCTGCCTCCCACACCACTTATTCCAGCTGTGCTCACGCGTACCTCCGCTATGTCGGACCCAGGCTCGAGCTGCTCCACAACGTGACGCCCGCCGCTGGCCGTAAGCGGCACCGCGCCCTTGCCCCGACGAATGTGTCGCTGGACTCCCCGCTGACAACTTTGGGCCGAGAGCCAGACACAAAATAAAACATTTTACTTGCCAATAATAAAACATTTTACTTGCCAATTTTTTTTTCAAGATAAATATAATCATTGATATCATGGAAAATCGTTCACCCCAAATTCAACTAAATCAAAACCTTTTGTGCTTGGGCTTTCACTGTTCCGAATATATATACACTTCATTATGTTTTGCCAGGGTAAAAAGGTTTTTTTTTATGTGACAAAAATGGTTTGAAAAATGAATCATTTTCATTCTGGCCTTTTTAAGGCGGTTAAATCCATTAAAAACTTAAACATTTATTTTCTATTTTTGACCCATTTTCTCCGAGGTAAAAGCAGCCCATGCGGGCGGTGAGATCCGGAAAACGTCTCTTTCAATTCTGCAACCTGCACTTTCGCTTCTGCTTTGCTTCGCCCCTGTTCTCCTGCTCTGATCCTGTTTTCGCTTATCGTCTGATAAAATATGGGCAACGTACGCCGTGACGAGCCAGCTGATGAGGTCACGATGGCTGAAGGTCCGAGCGCAGGGTGCAAAGGCTCAGCAAAAACGCGAGCGCAACGCGGACAAGAATGGGGCGAAGGGTGCGAGCAGCCAGAAGAAGGTCAACGAGGCGGCCAAGAACATCATATGTACCGTCTGCAGACAGCCATTCGTACGTGCGACGATCCGTCAGCCTTCAAATCGATGTTCACCTCTATCCATATAGCTCGTCACCACACGTGCCCCGGCGTACGTTTTTTTCAGTCAAGTCTAAACGTTATCATCACTCACGGCGAACATCGCATAGGCTTGAGCAGCACGCGTCTGACCGGCACAGCAAGACCATGGCCGAATGCTTCCCGACCGCGGGCAAGTAGACTCTACTTAGTGAGTATCTCACATCCGTATCCTAGGTTCATGAATTGACCAGTCGGATACAGCCTCACGCTCGACTGCATTCTTCCATATCGTCTATGTTGCCACCGCTGATTGCGCATAGACCTTCCTAGACACTTTGTAACTCTGTATTTCTTTTGGGTTTACCAGTGGATTTGTATCTTTGATATTACTGCCTCCTTGGGTGCACAACACGCAAATGTGACTTTCTTGGTGCTTGGGAATTATTATAGCAGCTTAGAGATGGTGCATAGTATTAAGATATTCACGATTCGCCTCGCTGTCCACGCTGCCCCACCCCACCACCTCACATGCCCAAAGGCCCAGAACCTGCCGCACCACCTGCCTGCTGGTTCAGCTTGTTCAACTCCTCGCCGACGATCTTGTTTGCCTCGAAGTATTTGCCGACGCAACGGTCGATGCACACGCTCTCGCCCTTTGTGAGCTCGGCGTCGGTGTACCGTGTGCTAATGCACTTCGCGTGGCAAGAACTGGAATAGGGACGTGAGTACAAGTTCTATGAATATCAGAGGCAGAGCTGTGTGCGCACGCAATCATGCGGTTGAACACGTCAGAGACCATTTCCATCCTGTGTACAAGTCAGAGTTGTGTTGCCAGCGCAGGGGTACGTGAATACGGACTCTGTCATCACAGCGTCGACGCGCTCGGGGCTCATGCCGCCCTGTGACCTTGCCGGACCGCCGAAGAAAGACATTGATTATAAAGTTGAGAATGAAGGGTGAGATGGAGGTGTGAAGGGAAGCGGTCACTCGGACGCGCGTGGCGCGCGGCTGGACGCGTCTGAGGCGTGAGCAAACTTTTTCGCGTCTCGATCTCTACTTTGTACCGCGACGAGCAGGATGGGCGAATCTTCGAGCCGCACGCTGCTGGTGCACAGGTGCCGCTTCGTGGACTACTCTCCCGCGGCAATCACCGCGCTCGCCTTTCCTCCTCTACCCCTCCCTTCCCCCAAGGGCAAGAAAAAGGCGTCTTTCGCGCCCAGACGCGTCGCCGAATTGGTCGTGGGACGCGCCAATGGAAATATCGAGCTCTGCGAGTGGACCGGCTCAGACGACGCCGTGGAGACTCCCCAAGCATGGACAGTCCGGAAGGTGTGTATCGTGCTACTTATAAAATGATCTCGTCTAAAGTCCCGCAGACGCTCGCAGGACCCTGTCCGTCCAAGGTCGACTCCCTGGCTTTGGCAATCCGTTATCCTTGGAAGTTCGATCAGGACGGCGTCCCCTCGCTGACCGATCTCAGATTATTCAGTGCAGGAGGAGGGACGGAGCTGCTAGAATGGGATCCTGTGCGGGCCGAAGTGAAGGTATGTGGCGTCCTTATACGCGCTTCACCGGTGCTGGTTTATAATGTCCCTAGCGTTCTCTCTCTTCTACCGGCGGATCCATCTGGTCCATAGCCGTCAACCCGTCTTCCTCAAGGCTGGCATTAGGCTGTGAGGATGGCTCAATTCAAATCATCTCCCTGGAGAACGACTCGCTCTTCCACCTACGCCGACTGGACCGGTCGAAATCCCGCGTGCTAAGTCTCGCTTGGGGACCTGCCAGGCCCCGAGAAGCCCAACCTTCCCCTGCGGCACAGGGGAGTGATGAGAGCGATGACGAAGGCAGCGATGCTTGGACGGATTCTTGGCTGGTCGCCGGCTGCTCGGACAGTAGTTTGCGCCGTTATGATGTCGCCTCTGGCCAGATACTGGAGCGTATGGGGACTGACAAGGTTAGAGGGGAACGAACGTTGGTGTGGACTGTGGGCGTGCTTGGGTATGTCGCGGTATGCGAAATCATCATACGCCGTTCTTACGCCATTTCAAGGGACGGTACCATCGTTTCAGGAGACTCTCTAGGGATGGTCAAATTCTGGGACTCCCAAACCGGAACACAAATGCATAGTTTTCAGTCTCACGGTGCGGACGTGCTATGTCTCGCCATCGGCTCGGTCAGTGACCCTAGATATTATGAAGACCGTGTTCGCTGATATTGCATTGTTGAACAGGATGGTAGAAGTGTTTATTCTTCGGGGGTAGACCAACGTACAGTCCAGTTCTCCCTTGTCAGAACTGGGTCTGCGGAACATTCCGTCTTGTCTGCCACCAGCAGATGGGTACAAACTGCCATTAAACGCATGCACTCGCACGACGTAAGGGCATTGGCTGTTTGGCCTCCTTATACGCCGGTCTTGCCATCGCATCGGCGCCTCACTCCCGCCGACCTTGTTCCCATCGTCGTGTCTGGCGGCCTCGATATGTCCGTTGCCGCCACACCCGCTGCCTCCGCGCAAGTCACAACGAAAGCAAAGCTCGTCAACCCACTCGCTACGAGTGTCATCACTACTTTCGAGGACGCATACCATCGGCGATTAGCCTATAACACGGGCTTCAACGGTGCCACTGCTGTTCATGTCGCAAGACTTGCGCGCCTGGTGTTGTGTGTGCGGGATACCAGCGTGTCTTTGTGGCGCATACCAGCTCACGGGTCGGAAGAGGCTGGAGAGGACGAGGAGGGCGAACGGATGTACGAAGAAGTTCTGGAAATGAACTTGAACGTGCGGACCAACCTCGTCGCCGGCGCATTATCTGGCGATGGGAAGTGGTTGGCCGTCTCCGACCGTTATCAGGTCAAGTTATTCTCCCTGGCGACAATGGCCGACGGCGAGCTCAAGCCCAGGCGGGTGCGAGACTTCGCATCTATCATTGAGAGCGACTCGACATCATCCATCACCGGCGCGACTTCTCTCATGTTCTCTCCTGATTCAAGCAAACTCATCATCGGCGATAACTCGGCAAAAGTACTGCTCGTTGAGCTAAGCTCCAATTCGGGCTCGCCTCGACTACTACGTTGCTTTACTCATCATCGCATGGAGGACGTCCTCATCGGCGATCGTGTCGTCAAAGGGCGCAAGCAAAACGACGCCGACGGCGTCGATATGGACGATGGAAATGAGCCACCGGCTTCCTCGAGACGCGACGTTGTCACCGCCATCACTCGGATGGCCATTAGCTCGGATGGGCAATGGCTTGCCACGACTGATGACCGTCGGCGGACGCACGTCTTCAGCCTGGATGCCTTGCAGCATCACTCTCAGCTACCGTCCTTCACTCACAGCGTACAGGCGCTTGCATTCTCCCCGCTATCACCAGGTCTTCTCGTACTCGGCTTCACGAACAACACTCTCGAGCTTTGGGACGTCGAGACGCGGACGACACCCGGTTGGGCGCGCCAATTTTGCAACTCGCTGCCCAAGCGCTTCACACACTTGCACGACCCGCTCATTGGCATCTCCTTCCCAGACCCCTCACCCTCACTGTCCATCCACTTCGCGTTCATCTGGGGCTCAACATGGCTTTGCAAGGTCGACTTCTCTGCACAAACAGGTCCCGGGAGCTTTAACAAGAAGCGTAGGCGGCAAGGGAAGCAGAGCCAGGCGAACAGGCTACCCGTCGGCGAAAACTTCAAACTTTTCACACAGTACAGGCAGGTGCTGGCGGCGGATTTCGTTTCAGAGAAGGAGATCGTGGTCGTTGAGCGGCCACTGGTGGATGTGCTCGCGCGTCTTCCGCCTGCATATTTCAGAGCCAAGTACGGTAGCTCTTAGCGTACCGGACTCGCATATGTAACGTTGCTCTATCTCTTTCCACTGCATTTTTATTGGTTCGATATGTCACAGAAATGCGTGATTAAGAGCTATGATACAACGGTATTACAAGGCTGGTACAGTACTGATGAACCGCTCTACTAGAGTTCCCAATATGGTTCACGACGAAGCCTGGTGATATGCGGACAGTCCATAATGATTCCTCCAGAAAACCTCGACTTAATGGTTTACAGTACGGGCATTGCCGTCTTCGAAAGATGCCCGCGCCTCCTCCTTTGAATTGAGGATGGAAAGGTAGAGAGTCCAAAAGACACCACATGTCTGCTGGAAGGGCACGCGATACGGTAAGGGCATGAACCTGAAGTTCACAAACTGTTGTACGCGCCCATCAGAAGGTAGGCTGTCGACCCAGTACGAGAGAACGCACCTGCGCTGCCGGCCACACTTGCCAATTCGTTTTGAGGGCAGGCCAGTACAATTGACGGAATTTTTCCGCGATATGTGCGCGGTCGCGGCCCTCCATGACACCCATCGAGCCCAAGAACAGGGTAAGCTGAGGAGAGAATCAGTAGACTATCACAGATCGACGGGTTGCGTCAACATACACCAATAGGAGCCCTGAGCCGTTGTCAGTAGCTGGGATATAGGGGGAAATGCAGTACATACATGATGATTTGGTCGGCCGCTACACGTTTGGAGAGCGCTCTGAAGCTGACACGGCCCGTGCCTCCAATCGCCCGTAGAGGGAACCGCGCCTCCAGGAACTTGTTCCATCTGCCGATGACCGGACCTTAGACAGGTCAATCGACATTCGCAGAGTTCATGGAAGTTGGACATACTGATTCCAGCACCGAAGAGGAAGAAGCGCATCGTTCGCGTGATGTCGTATTCATGTGGATGGCGGTCCTTCTCGTCAGCGAGCTGAAGCGTTGCTCAGCAGTCTGAAAGAGTGATGGGGAAACCAAGAGTGGGGCGCACCAGACGCTGGGAGGTTTGGGCGACTACATCTCCTAAAGCGTTGAGAATGCCGCCGGCAATAGCGAGTGTGAAATTCGGATGGCTATAATGGTCGTGAGCACCTTCATCTCTGGCTTCGGTGACGAGAGGGCGTACGTTTCAAAAGAGCGCTGGTATGCGCGGCCAAGAGCGATACTAGACATAATGGATATGAGGGTTAAGGATGGAAAGTTGTCTCAGCGCACCGAACCGCCTCAAGTAGGCGCGACAGCATGCACAAGCATAAGCGTGGTAAGGGAGGAGCTGGAGTAGCGGCGCAAGTTGCCACTTCGCGTGCGTCACCTTGCCGCGCATCATCACCGTCACGTTCGAGAAAACACGGGATCGCGTCTCGTTTCCGAGCCTTTCTACCTGCGCCCACAATGGTCACCTACAAGGTCTCTACCCCCAGTCCATAGGAATCAGAGATCTATGATTGAACAAACCGAGCACAGATAGTCCCCGATTTCTTCATACAGGACACGCGCCGTGAGAACGAGCCTGCTGAGCCTGTGAGGACCATCCGATGCGCCCCGGTCTTCCTCGCTTGGCTCATGGCTTAGGACGCTAGGCTCCTCCATTCTTCGGCTTGCACTCGCAATCTTGGTCCAAGTTCTCTGAGGATGTCCGGGCTTTGCAGGATGCATGCACGGATGGCTTGCAAGTGAAGGTCCTTTACATGGGTCGCCATGGGCAAGGATGGCATAATGTAGCCGAAGCCAAATACAGAACTATGGTACACCGAATATCGTGATCATTGCTGTGACATAACTTACCAGACCTAGGCCTGGGAGGATCATTGGGCTCTGCTCAATGGCGATGGAGAGATGGTCTGGGGACGTGAGTTCCTAGCCCGATTTTTGGTCGATGCAGTTGATCGAATAACCCTTGCCCTCGCAGCCGACCCGCATCTGACTTCTCTCGGAGAGCAGCAGGCTCGTGATGCGAATACCGCTTGGAAACGTGAGATAACTCGAGGACTGCCCATGCCAGAGAGGTTCTATTGCTCGCCCATGCGAAGGGCTTTGCGGACATTCAATATGACATTCGACGGCATCATCTCAACTCGCGACGCTAAGCCTGTCGTATTGGAGGTCAGTGGCGAATACGCTACTACTTATTGCAGTGAAGTAACCCGCTACAGGTCGCGCGTGAGCACTATGGTCGCCATACGTGCGACAAACGCAGCCCTCTCTCGCAAATCCAGGCTGAGTTCCCCGATCATATATTCGAAGATGGCTTTTCAGAAGAGGACGTCTTGTGGACGGATGAGAGGGAAACCTATGACCATATCACTGAGCGCGCAAAGACTCTACTTGATATCATCTTCAACAGCAATCCCGACAAGACTTGTAAGCCGGTCAGTGCACTACAGTATACGCGCCAGGCTGATTGGTCGTCAGACATCTCACTGACTGGTCATAATGGCATTTTCAATGGCATTCTTCGGGCCATTGGCCGCGGTAACTATGCTCTTCCAACCGGAGGTTCGTTACCCATGCACTCCAGACATCTCATGATCATCTGACAATTGTGCAGGAATCTTCGTAGCTGTTATCAAACAGACGCCGTAGGTCGCTGCGTAGCATGCTAAGCTGGTCACAGGGTATAGTTGGGGTACAGATGTAGCCTTGGTAATGGATAGGCGCGCAGGGTCTGGGGTAGAATTCTCCGCCGGCGTAGTTTCAGCTTCTGTAATACGAGAGACCTGGGAAACGGGCTGGTATCATACGCCGGCTGTGACCGGTTCGATATGTACTACTGAGCACCGCCCCTTGGGCGATTGTGTGAATACTGTATTTGTCTCTTCAGCTACATCTCAGACTCCATAAAAGCACCATCTTTGCGTAGTCGTCTACATGTGTGACAGCAGTGGGCGCAGAGATGGGATCTGCGCGCGCGTCGGGCCGATGTGTTGACGTCCGAGCCTCCGAGACGCCGCCCTTACTCAGACTTCCACGACCGGACATCCATTCGACTCGTGCGGGTATTTAAGTAGATTTTTGCCGCGACCTACATTCCATCTTGGACTCGACCACCATGCTGAGCAAAGTCGATCCTGTGGCGCAAGAAAGAGAGTACATCGCGATCTCCGACCATGCCCTGTTAGTACACGAATTCGTCCGACGCGCCACAGGTGCTGGTAGCTGAACCATTTACCCATCGCTCCCTCATAGGATCGGAAACCTTAGAACGGCCGCGATGGTATGAGTGCCGTGACTATGTTGCCCTCTGAGGTCACTCACCTCGTGTAGGTTAGCATAGACGGATCCAGTTGAGTCCCCAGATATCCGCGGAGGAAGTTCAACTCTGACGTATATCGTAGTCGAGTCGTATTGCATCCCGGAGTTTGATTCTCCTTCTATCTTCGCACGCATCCTAGACAAGGACAAGGTCACTGGTAATTGCCTCACGTCCAAGGCACCGAGCTGATTCCGCTGGATAGGGAGGTCATTTCTCCATCACGCCCGCGGTCGCATTCACTACCAAGCAAAACTATCTACCAAGCTCCAATGTTCTGCAGACGAAGTTTCTGAACGAAGAGGGTGTCGTGTCTGTCACTGGTCTGCTTCATGTCCGATCGTGCTCGTCCCGATATTCACCGCGGTACATAGACTTCTTGCCCCGCAACCCGGCTTCTGCTGCACATAAGCCGCTGCTTCATTGGCTCGTACGTCGAGTCGAGGTCATCCGCGGCCGTATGCCAGTTCGGATGGAGTGTGCGCCTGCTTTCGATTACGCTCGCGCGACCCACGAAACCACCATCGTTCCGGACGATACTATTCCTCAAGCAGAGGACGGGCCGACTCCCCATAAGAAGGCCATCTTCAAGTCCAAGGAGTTGACTCTTGACCTACGGTTTGTAACCGAGTCTACTATCGATAGCGTTGCCTGCCCCGCGGGGGATCTCAGAGAGCTTGACCTGTTACAGCGCGGTCACAAGGGGTTGGCCGTCTGTATGGATCTCGACTTGGAGGAGGGACAAGCAATCACCTTCGTACTCAGGACACCACCAGACGAAGCTACTATCCGTGTCGACGCAGCCATTCGCCCAACCGAGCAGAAAGCCAAGGAACTCGGCGTTTCATTCGATCGTGAGCATCTCTTTCCGCAGGTGTCTGCTTGCTCTGATTCTGGAAAGGGTTGCTTCGCGGTGCTTCAAATCTCCGTGATGCTAGCGACCCTATGCTGACAAGGGTCAGTTTACCTGGTTTCACCGTCTCGTGCTATCTACTGAGGTATTTCCAGACCCTGCTCGCCGACCTCTTGCGCGGGACCAACAACTACTGGAACACCTGGATCCGAGGATCGAAGTATTCTGGGTCATGGAAGGTCAGTCAGATCTTGGTGACATATTCAATCTGCTGAACAAGGTACTCCCATCTAGGAAGCCGTACATCGCAGTGCACTCGCTCTTAAGCTCCTCACGTATGAGCCAACTGGTGCAATTGTGGCGAGCCCAACTTTCAGGCAGGTCTTCTCATACTATGCCATCACTGCAGCTGAGCATATGTCTCAGCTTGCCCGAGTTCATCGGCGGTACAAGGAACTGGGACTATCGGTACGCCCAATCCGCGCCCACAGAGAACGATTGCCTGACCTTTGTAGGGCATCGTGGATCCGAGGTAACATCGAGATCGGTCCCATTGTCCTTGCATCAGCACTCATGATGATATGCAGACAGCTCTTTCACGCTGTACGCGCTCATTCGGTCAGTCGTTTTTCGTGACACCACGTACTAGGTGCTGATACTACGAAGTTTGGGATTCACGACTGAGGCGAACGGTGCGTGAATGGTTCATTCGAGTGATTTCATCGCTCATTGAAGGTTAAGCCTACATGGATTTCATCTACGAGCGCCTTCAAGACAAGAACGTACGCCTAGATTCTTGTATTTCGCATGCCTTGCTCTGATGCTTTGAACGTAGGAGGACGGTGGTTTGCAGATCATGTACACCATTCACGGTCAGCAATGTAGCCTCTGTGCAGACTGGACCGCGATGACAAGCCCTCGTTCTAGGCGGCAAGATCTTCCCCGAGGAAGAACTCACCCATCTCGATGGACACAAGGGTAGCAAACCCGTACGAATCGGGAATGGAGCCATCGACCATATTCAGGTCCGTCAACACCTATTTCTTTCCAAATCCCACGTCTCTCACAAGATAACCAGCTTGATATATACGGAGAGCTGATGGATTGTATCGTACGCACACATGAGAACCTTTATCATACTAACTCGTCTTGACGTCCGGAGTCCAGTATCTTGGACAAAAGTATGGTCGACCGCTCAGCTACGACACCTGGATCGCCGTGCGCGGACTGTAAAGTCATTGATACCCTCCCGAAGCCGCATACTGATGTACACGCAGTGTTGATTACGTGGTCGAACACCGTAACGATGTTGACCTTTCTATCTGGGAGGTGTGTGATTTGGTGTATCTGTTTCCGCCGCACTCATCGAGCTTGTATAGGTTCGCAACAAGATGAGGCACTTCACGGTGTGTCTCGGGCGATTGGCACGTTCAGTCTTGGTCTGATTAGCGTTCTTCCAAGTACTCGAAGGTCATGCTTTGGGTAGCGATTGACCGTGGCATTCGTCTCGCTGAGAAGCGCTCCTTCCCGTGTCCCAACCGCATGCAGTGGTACACGGCGCGCGATGAGTTGTACGAACAGATCATGAGCAAGGCATGGAACGATGAGAGGAAGATCTTTGGGCAGAGTTACGAGGCCACCGATGTCCTCGATAGCGCGTAAGTACCTCCTACACAGGATGAAGACGGGGCTAAGCCTGCACAGTGTTCTCATCATGCCACTTGTCTTCTTCTGCTCTGCGGTAAGGATTCAAACAT
The DNA here is from genome assembly GCA_900536885.1 of Peniophora sp. CBMAI 1063. NCBI lineage: Eukaryota > Fungi > Basidiomycota > Agaricomycetes > Russulales > Peniophoraceae > Peniophora > Peniophora sp. CBMAI 1063. The sequence continues at coordinate 236,390 of UWZB01000212.1, read as the reverse complement.
AGGAGCTACTGGCCAGGTTGCTGATGCCGTCCCAGTCTGAACCGAGGTTTTTGTCGACACTGCGCGAGATCTTGAAGACCCCCGAGCGTGGTGGGCTGACTGCCAACGTTAGTCCAATAATCTATCATGCTCTATCTCTTATCACAATCTCTGCTCCTAGAATCTCGTCTACCGCTATAACGCACTGACATCCGATGATGGCGTGGGGGGTGAGGAAGGCACATTCTGGTACGTTTACATCTTCACATGCACTGTGTGCCATGATTGATCATCAAACATGGTAGTCTGTGTACCCTTTGGTGTATTGAGGCACTCGGTCGCGCTGGTCAATATGACAAGAAAATGTTGGAACAGGCAGTCCGCATGTTCGAGGTGGGCGTTTTCGACGGCCACGGCCACGAACGCAGTACATAGGCTCAATACCACTCTGCAGGACTTCCTCCAGTACACAAACCACGTGGGATTATGCACGGAGGAAGTGTCGCCTTCGGGAGATGGGTAGGACATGTCGTTTTTCAGGACTGGCGAATGCATACTGACGGAACGTCGACAGTCTCGGTAACGCTGTTCAGGGCTTCACGTATGTCGTCATCTTCCCCTCTCCCGGATTCTTTATTTACACCGAGATCCAGCCATGTCACGCTCATCTCAGCCGTATGTCACCTTGACGCACGCGTTTTCCGTTCGTCACTGACACTGTGTGCAGGCATTCAACCTCTCCAGGACGCTTGGATTTGTCAGGGATGCTTGACGTCTCATGTTGCACTTCAGGAGTGCGTGTTTGGTAAAGGCGAAGTTTGTGTTGTAAATTCCTGTATCCTAACGGAAATATGTCGTAACCCGAGTAGTGTTAACAGTGTGCAGTTTCCTGTCGGCGGTGTCTCTACAATAGTCGTAGCTTCCCAGTAACCTGATTCACGAGCTCGACGGGTGCTGTAGAGTTGTGTCAGCGATGAAAGCGGATGTAAAGCTAGCATATGCGCACCGGGACCAATGCCGAGAACAGTCGTCGAACCCGCAGCAACCTCCGTGCGACCGCTGTAATGAAAGTCGTATGAGCTGGTGGTCACCCTGGCAAACAAGATGAAGCACGCACGCGTCTTGGATCGATCGTGCACACAGGTTCAGGCTCTTGGCGATGGCCTCCAGCTCAAGCAGTTGATCTTCGGAGTTACACTTGAGAGCAATCTTCGCCTGTCCTGTCCTTTCCCAATGGTTCACCAGCTGAGATAACACCGTGAGCTCGTGGTATGCCAGCATGCGAACGCAATAGACCTTGGGATTCTTCTTCACAAGCGCCTTATAACAGGCCAGCGTAGCATGGCTGACATTGCTTGAGCTATACGTGTGGGCGGTTCCCAATATCTCGAGCTCACCTGCACCTATAATGCGGTCAGAAAAGCGATACAAAGCATCGAGAAAGCTTAAGACGAACTGTGCGGCGATCTTCCCAGGGCTCATGCCAAGGTCGGTCCTTACTACCAGAACCTAGTTATAGGTTGAGCAGAGAATCGTGAATGGTCGCTTCGCCCCAACAAACTAGTTTGCATGGCGCCATGAAGCCAGCCGAGACTGCGCTCAAGTCACCATCGGCAGCTTCGTCGTCGGAGTTCTCGTTCTCTACAGGTTCAGGGGAAGCTAAGGGAGCAGCCAGTATGACTTCAGGGCTTAGTTCGGCATTGTTCGGAGAGGCTTCGGAAGGCTCCGGTAGGTGGAGGGTCGTAGCTCTGGACCCAAAGAAATACCCGGCGCTCGCCGATACAAGACCAACGGTCACAGCGAGGGTGAGCGAGGCAAGACCTATGCCAGTCATGAGTCAAAGTATAAAGATGATAAGTTATGTCGACGGACTGGGCGAGTCGGTCAGAGTGGGCATGGCACGCAGTCGGGATGGTGGTGGGAGGAATCAAGACGCGGCGCGCGCGACGCGAGGTGCTCTCGGATTGCGCGTGACCGCGTCGCGGATTTTCGAGCAAGCTTCGGTTTAGCAGGAGCTTTGCGGCTTTACCTTGCACTTCCACTTGACAGACTGAAATATGGGCGAAGCTGCTAATGTGCCTGCGCCTGTGCCCGACGCGGATGTCGAGGGGAGGCCGCCGTTTTCGACGCTCGAGCTCTCGGAGCCGACGCTCAAGGCGCTCGAGGAGATGGGCTTCAAGACGATGACCCCCGTGCAATCAAAAACGATACCGGCCCTGCTTGCCGGCAAGGACGTCCTGGGCGCCGCACGCACCGGATCTGGCAAGACCCTCGCTTTCCTGATACCTGCCGTCGAGCTCCTTCACAGATTGAAATTCAAACCACGGAACGGTGCGTACGACGCGTTGTATATCCTACTGGCCGCTCACCCAGGTCAAGGTACCGGCATCATCATCATCTCGCCCACGCGAGAACTCGCACTGCAGATTTTCGGAGTCGCAAAAGAGCTCATGGCTCACCACTCGCAGACGTTCGGTATCATCATGGGCGGCGCAAATAGGAGAGCAGAGGCAGAGAAGCTTCAGAAGGGCGTCAATCTCTTGGTCGCGACACCCGGACGGTTATGGGATCATCTTCAGGTGCGCATGCCCCTGTGGCGCTCTCGTGCCGTGCTCTCAATCTTCGGACAGGACACGAAGGGCTTTGTCTACCGCAATCTCAAGGCTCTGGTGATCGACGAGGCGGATCGCATCTTGGAAGTCGGGTTCGAAGAGCAGATGAAGAAGATCATCGCTTTGTTGCCTAAAGGTGTGTGGAGCGTCCATACCATTGGAACTACCGAGCTTATGTCGTCTAGAGGAGCGCCAGTCGATGCTATTTTCGGCAACACAAACAACCAAGGTTCAAGACCTGGCGCGGATATCTCTCCGACCTGGGCCTTTACTTATCGACGTCCACGGCACCGAGAACACGAGTACGGTGTCGACATTGTCGCAGGGTTACGTCGTCTGCCCTTCAGACCGACGCTTCCTTCTTCTCTTCACATTCTTGAAGAAGAACCTGAAGAAAAAAGTCGTCGTGTTCTTCTCGAGTTGTAACTCCGTGAAATACCACGGCGAACTCTTGAACTATATCGACGTCCCAGTATTGGATCTACATGTATGGGATGCCCCTTCTCTCTACACCTTCTCGCCCGCTCACTGCCAGCCAGGGCAAGCAAAAACAACAAAAACGCACAAATACGTTTTTCGAGTTCTGTAACGCCGAATCCGGTATCTTACTATGCACGGATGTCGCTGCTCGTGGCCTCGATATCCCACGAGTGGACTGGATTGTGCAGTTCGACCCGCCAGATGATCCGCGAGACTACATCCACCGTGTCGGTCGCACAGCCCGCGCAGGGAAGGTCGGGAAGAGCTTGCTGTTTTTGCTTGAGAGCGAGCTTGGCTTCTTGCGGTACCTGAAGGAGGCGAGGGTGCCGCTTAATGAGTACACCTTCCCGACTGACCGTGTAGCGAACGTGCAATCTCAGGTATGCAGCACTCATACTATACCTCAGAATCCATCCGCTGACTCCGATGTCCAGCTTGAGAAGCTGTTGCAAAAGAACTACTTCTTGCATCAGTCGGCCAAGGACGGCTTCCGCTCATACCTCCAAGCCTACGCATCTTACTCGCTCAAGAAGATATTTGATGTCAACCAACTTGACCTCGCCAAGGTCGGCAAGGCGTTTGGCTTCGCCGTCCCTCCGAGGGTGAATGTCGCGCTGGGTGGCAAAGCTGCAAAGACGGGCGGCAAGCGAGCACGGGGCGAAGAGCAATCGGACGAGGACGTCGATGGCGTCGACGGACCCGATGCCGAGGGACCCAGGCACAAAACTGCGCGGAGAGAGAAGGATAAGCGGATAGAGACAATGGGCAAGAGGAGAGTCGACAAGGAGGTGTACAAGAAGGGCGGTATGCAGAAGAACTGGAGTCGATAGCCGTTATCTCCGCGTTTCTCTTTCGGTTTCCTCTGCTCTTGTTGTTGCTTTGTATCGTATGTTTGTTCGCTCGCTCTGCACTGTATCCATCGCATATCATCTCCACACTCAGCGGTGAAAACGTACAAACGAGGGGCACGCGAGGCGATCTCCAGATACTACGTCATCCTGTCAATCGAAGAAGCTCGCGCGGGAAGCGGGAGGCCTGCGCGCCGTTCGCATCGTGTAGGCTTCGTGTGTCCGCAACTCGTGTCTTCAACTCCCATCATCCCAATCACTCCCCTCCAAACCGGATACACAAACAATGGCCACTGCGCAGGTAGAGCTATTTTCTTATACCTTCCAGTGGCGAGGCTGACTTGTTCGCAATCAGCACTACGTTTGGGCTGGCGGACACTTCGTCTTGCTGTTCGCCGCACTGCGATACATCCTGTTCTCGCTCCTCTACCGCCACCCTTCTGTCTACTTCTACAGGAGTATGTATATACCAGGACGTACTTTTCGTGCACATCTGACGAGTACTTCCAGCTGCCTTCATAGGGGCGCTTGCGAGCTACGTTATCGTTTGCCAGTACGTTGCCTGCCCCATCTACACGTCATACCTGTCCTGATTACCCTCGCTGCGCAGAAAGTCGCTCGGCGTACGCTTGTGCTGGCGTTGAATGCATGAGCATCGGGCTGATGTACGAGATAGATTCCCCAAGCTCACGGAGCGTATCTACGCCGCGCGCTTGCGGACGAGGTATGTATATGGATCACGCCACCGTCTGGATTCCTGGTTGACCCTCCGTAGAACGTTCAATATCTGCTCCTTGCTCTATTCTGGTTTACGTCGCGACCTGTCACCGGTACGCATCATCGCTACCTCATCGCATGCGCAGCATGCTGATATCTTGTTCAGTCGCGCTGCTGCCCTATGTCATTTTCTCTACCTTCCACGCCTTGACGTTCGTACGCACGACCGTTATCCCTATGGTAGCCGCTCCCGGTCCTCCGGCGACGGCTGGCGGCCCTCCGACGCCTCACCCCATCGCTAAGAAGCTCCAGACCTGGGTCAAAGGTATCTGATACTGCCGATACGATGAGCATGAATACTCACATGACTTCAGAACACTACGATCAGGCTATGCGCATCGTCGCTTACGCTGAGTGTGCGATCCTTGCCCGCGTCGCTGTTGGCGCTCTCCTCCGGCAGAACTCGTTCCTCACCCCGATCATCTTCGCGCACTTCCTCCGCATGCGCTACTTCCAATCTCCCTTTACCAAGGCTGCCCTCGGCCGCGTCATCTACTACATTGACGACTTTGCCAACAAGCCTGATTCCCCGCCCATGGCCAAGCAGGTGCGTCATCCAGAGCGCATGACGGTATTCAAGTCGTACTCACACTCGTTCACAGGTGTGGGGTACCGTGCAGCAGTTGGTTGGCCGCTGGACCGGCGCTACGATGCCGCCGCGCACCGCGAACGCCGCAGCTCCTGCCGCCGCCGCTCGCTGAGGGCCGGCAATGCACCCAGCGCCACGCCGGGGATACGTCTCCGGAGTTGCGTTGGCCCATAATGAATCTAAATGAAAGTTGTCGGACGGTCTGTTTGCACTACGAACTGTACGCGGACACTGCTAGTTAAGCGATGTATATCAGGCCTTGTTCGTGCTCCGATGTTTTTCTTCCTGTCTCTATTCCTCCGCTAAATTCTATTCTTTTCTTGTTCCCGAGCGTCGCCCTGGTGTGCGAAATCGGAGTGTTGATTTGTGCCACGGACGTGCCTCTGACGCCCACTGGAGCATCTGACGTCATGAAAGCGCGGGCTCGCGGTCGGAGCCACAGCAAACAGGTATAAGGGCTGGTTGTCTCACTGCTCTGCCTTTGTCACCTACTACACCACCCTTTATACCCATCGACATCCATAGCCAACCCAGTTTACCATGGCGCCCTCCATCCAAGCTGCACTCGGTGGGTTCGTCGGCTCCGTGACGCATCTCGGACATGAGATCGTCAGTGCGTTCCTCGCGCTTTTCGGCGCTTTCCTTGCCTTTGGGCAGGCCATTGCGTCGGTCTTCCTTCACGCTGGCCAGGCTGTACTGCAGCTGGGTACAGACCTCGTCCAGTCCGTGGCGGGCTTTGTGTTCGGTACGTCGGTATCTTTTGTGATTGAGCGCGCAGCTGATTGGCGTGTCAGCGAATTTCTTCATCATTGCCGTACTCGGTGGCGGCTATTATTTCTACACGACGCGTCAAGGTGGAGGGAGCAGGGGGAAGAGTACGCGGAGGAAGTGAAGGGATGTAGAGGAGTGAATGATACCACGACTGCGCTGTACTTGTATTCCAGTGTCCGATGATACGCCGTCTGCCGGTGTTGCAATTCTATGTAGCGTGGGGACACGTTTGAGTTTGTGATGGGGCGAGGTACGCGAGGCGGAGAGGGAACGAGGACCGGGTCGCGGGATGTCGGGACGGCGCGCACACGTGTTAGGCTGAGAACGTCGCGTCTTGTCCGGAGAGCGTTCGCCTCTTGAACTCGAGGTGTTCATGTCGCGAATTCCTGTCCCGACTTCGCCCAACCGGTTCTCGGAGACCCAGAGCGTCTCGTTTCCCTCCTCCGACCGCGCCTCTTCGCCTCTCCCGCCCCGCCCCGCCTCGCACCACGCAAATTCGGCCTCCATGTCCACCGTCTCCGGCAGCACGGACAGGAAGAAGCTCTCCAAGAGGGCGATGGGAGACGAAGTTTGTGCACCAGATTGAGCGAGTGAATGGCCATACTGAGCAGCGGACAGGCGCTCCGGAAGCGGATCGAGAGCGAGCTTGCGCGGAAGCGGACGATATCGACGACGCAGCAGCACTCTTCGGGCGGACGCAGGCGGGCGAAGCCGAGCGTGGCAAAGGGCACCGTCGCAGCCCTCAAGCCCTCCCCGGCGCTCACCGTCCCAGAGTCGATCACCGTCGCAGAGGCCAGCCAGCTCTGCGCCGCCAAACGCACAGACTGCGTCCTCGTCGTCGACGACGAGGAGGGCCTCAGCGGCATCTTCACCGCCAAGGACCTCGCATACCGCGTACGTATTATTCTACACATTATCCACCGACGCTCACACGGCACAGGTCACCGCGGAGGGCATCGACCCGCACCACACGACGGTCGAACATGTCATGACCCGGAACCCGATGGTCACCCGCGACACCACCAGCGCCACCGAGGCCCTGCAGCTCATGGTCCAGAAGCACTTCCGTCACCTCGTATGTCTCCCCTTCCTTGTCAGATCACTCTAACGCTCACGGCATCCCAGCCGGTCTGCAACGAGGAGGGAAATGTCGTCGGCCTCCTCGATATCACAAAGGTCTTCCACGAGGCCCTCGACAAGGTCGAGCGCAGCTCCTCCGCCTCGGAGAAGCTCTACAGCGCCCTCGCCGGCGTCCAGAACGAGCTCGGCGTCGGCGCCACCAACCCCCAGGCCGCCGCCATGCTTTCCTACGTCGAGGCTCTTCGCGAAAAGACGGCCCTGCCTGATCTCACGACCGTCATGGACTCCCGTACCCAACCAGCGACAGTCGGCCCTAAAGCGACCGTCCGCGATGTCGCCCGTCTCATGCGCGAGCACCGAACGACCGCCGTCTGCGTCATGGAGCCTCCCAACCCGGCGAGCGGGAACGCTAACCCGCGCATCGCCGGAATATTCACCAGCAAGGACGTCGTGCTGCGTGTCATTGCTGCCGGTCTCGATGCGAGCAGGTGCAGCGTCGTCCGTGTCATGACCCCTCACCCCGACACCGCGCCACCTACCACGACCGTGCATGACGCCCTGAAGAAGATGCATGGTACGTCCATCCGCCAATGAGCGAGTGTCACGCCTGATCTTTCTTTACCAGTCGGTCACTTCCTCAACTTGCCCGTTGTCGAGGCAGACGGCAGGCTTGTCGCCATTGTCGACGTCCTCAAGCTCACCTACGCCACACTCGAGCAGGTAAACTCATATCCTTTTGTTCGTCCAGGAAATGTCTGACCGATTTTCTAGATGAACAACATGTCTGCCGAGCAGCTCGGCGCTCAGGGCAACGAGGCAGAGGGTGGACCCATGTGGGGCCGCTTCTTCGACTCCATCGGCCACGACGACACAGAGTCGCAGTTCTCCGGCTCACACATGCCGACGGACTTGCACAACTCGTCCTTCAGCCTGTCGCAGATCCAGCAATCGCCTCACTCCGAGGTGCACCCGAACGACTCGGCTTCGGTCGTAGACGAAGACAAGGGCTCCGTCATCTCGGGCTTGCCGGCGCGCAAGGGCCTGAATATCCCGTCTATCGCCGGTGCTGGTGTACCCGCGCCCGACGATGGGACATACGTGTTCAAGTTCCGCACACCCAGTGGCAACACGCATCGATTCCAGTCACGTCATGACGACGTTGAACATCTCCGCGATATCGTCGTCGGCAAGCTCGCGCAGGACGCGTTCTTCCTGGAGTTCAAACCCAAGGGCCCGGATGACCCCATCCCGGACCCGCTCGACTTCCGTCTTGCATACACCGATGCGGACGGCGATACCGTGCTCATGACGTCCGACGACGATGTGTCGGACGCTGTGAAGATCGCTCGCAACTCGGGCCAGGACCGCGTAGTGCTCATCATCCAAGGGGGTCATGGATGGGTGGAGGCGGGCGCGAATAAGAGCGCTGAGAGGGCGCAAGAGGTCGCTGCCGCTGCTGCGAAGGAGATCAAGGAGGTGGAAAAGGCCGAGGCGAAGGCTGTGGATATCCTGCCTGACGGTGCCGCCATGGCCCCGCCCGCACCTGTGCACGTCATTCCGAACGACGATGTCTTCGGTATTCCCCGTGACCTTCTCTTGCCAGCCAGTATCGGTGCACTCGCCGTCGCGATTATCGGCGTCTTCACCATCTCACGTTTGGCCAGCGACTGATCTGTTTCTATATGACTCCCTGCAAGACGCTATAGCTCTTGCGAGATACCGACTCGGACTTGAGGTGGTCGCGTGGATGATTGCTCGTTGCTAATTCTCTAGTAGAAGATATACACGGCCTTGGACGGCCCGGTTATGGTTTTGGATCTACTTTACTCGCGTTCTTTACGAATACTATGTCTATAACCCACCACGTCTTCGCAATGAACTTCACGATGCATTCACGAAAGCCAACCGTCATATCAACAATGACACAATGCGTCTACGTCCACAATCGGCCGCGGCAATTCATTGCGCCACACAGGCATTCTTGTCGCCCTTCCTGTCCCGCTTCGTGGATGCCACCCGGACGGTAGTCGAACGTGAGTTCTGTACCCGTCGGGATGTCGTATCTGGCGACGAGAACGAGGTAGAGAAGTTCTTGCTTTTGTGAATGTGAGCGAAATATCGGCATGCTGTCTGAGGGAGACGTTACATACATCGTCAGACGTCATCTGTCCGAGCGAGCGGGAATACACCAGCGTGTTCGGCTTGCACGAGTGACTGGTTGTGCTCCAGATGAGTACGTTGGCAAGTGCCACCAAAGAGAGATGGACGCACTTGACAAATCGTGTCCAGTTTCCGGCGCCATATCCATCTACAGACCACGCTGTTTCGGCGTCTCTATCCGAGTAACCGTCCAGCGCGAACATATACTGAACGTCGATATCACCATCAAGGCTCTTAATAGTGCAGGCACTGTCCTCCTGGATGCTAGCCTCGATCAAGCCACTTGTAGCTGAGTCAATCGGGGGACTGCAAACCAAGTTTCAGCAGAGCTGTGTGGCATCCCCGGGCACTCACAGAAGCTTTCTACGACAGATCAGTCTGCGTAACGCGGACGACGCTTGAATCAAGCTCCTACCCGGTGTAGACCCCAAGGATTTCTCCGCGTTCTAACTTCACTCGAGCACGTACGCCCCATCCGCGGCCGTCGTCGGTCTTGAAGATCTCTGGTATCCATCGGCGTTGGTCTTGCGAGGCCCTGTTCAGACACCTTCTGCCTCGATGGCATGCCTGTAGCTCGCTCAACGGTTTAAAATAGAAGAGTCGTACATACAATATACCGGGTTACACTCGCGAATCACGAAGCCGTGTCCACAGTCAACCAAAGATTCGCGAAGATAGCCCTGCCAACGAGTCTACGAGTCAGGAAGTGCATAAGCTTGGAAGTTGGGTTGCATACACAGTCGTAAGCTCCATCAAAGTCTCTATCAGCTTCCCTGATGCAGCGGCAAGGATCGCCGATCCCACAGGGAGAGCAGTCCCGGCAGTGAAGCTGGTAACGTGCGTTGGGTTCATATCCTGGTGCACTGGTGTGTAACGATTAGAAAGAGGTGGTGTCTGAGTCCGAAGGTGCTCGTACATGATATAGTCGGCCTCCGTCCATATGAAGTCGGGCGGCACGCTCGGCAACTCGTTGTCTACATCATTGACGAGCACGACACTCTCGGCGCCTTGCCGCCGTGCGACAGACGACCATTCATTCTCAAGCGCCTTCAAAGGATCGTTTGAGCCAGACATAAGTAGTAGTGTTGAGATAACGGTCCTCGCAAGGCAAGCCGACGGTGGGCGCCACAACGGTCAAGCGTTCAACTAGACTAATTATAAAGCAAAACCAATTCTAATGCACACGACTGAAAGCTGCCGAGAGCGTTCAATTCCGGATTACAGCCAATGGACGAGTAGTCGAGGTATGCCGTAGAACGCGTTGTGGATGGAGGTCTACACAATCAAAGCAACATCGAGGACGAAGGCAACCTGGAAGGACGCACTCACACGGTCATGGCATTGGCAAGTCTTCGAGTTTCCACGTGGGTTTGTGCGCGCGTGCCTCCTCGTACCTTGGACCTGGGCCCTTGAGATATGATTGTGACAACTGATACTCGGAGACGGCGTCTTAACGAACTCCAAGCCGGGGATCTCACGATGCAGGGTACATGAAAGCTGGCTTGTAGGATTGTAGAGATAGCACAGGATAATGTCATGGACGGTTCGCGGTATCATACAGTGTAGAGCCGCTTGCGGCAGTTTCGCGCACCGCAAAGGCATCGCTGACGTCCAGTACCCCGTCCACCGCGAGTGCCAGGACGATAATCAAGCGTCAATTCAGTATGCGGAGGTATATCTTGCTTCGCGACGAAGACGATGTAATAGAGCTCCTGCTATTCTATGTCTTAGTGTAAGCCTGGAAGACTGATAGATGCCAAGACGTACACCGTCTGAAGCTGGCTTCGTGTACTCTCCCATCACACGAGAGTAGGTGCGCATGTTAGGGTCGCAAGAGTGACTGGAGAAAGATGAGACTTTGTACTCCGTGCGTGCAGGTTGGAACCTTACTTCACGAAACGCGTCCAGTTACCAGCCCGATATGAGTTCACAGACCAGGCGTGGTCGGCGTCACTCTCAACATGTCCACCATCGAGAGCGAACGAGTAGTCGTTGCCGATGCTGCCATCCACCTCATCGTCATCATCTTGGGCAGGTGGCCTTGCAGGAAGTACTGAGCAATATTTTGCGTGATTTGAGCTTGGCCACATACCGCAGCACTCTTCACAACCACAGCATCGTCTTCAGGACTGATGTCGCAAGAGGAAGTTTCATAATAACCACGCACCCAGTGTAGATCCCTAATATCTTGCCACGATCTAGTTTATCTCGAGTTCGAACACCCCAGCCACGCTTGTCATCTGTTTTGAAGATGTCCAGGGTCCAATTACGAGGCGCTTGCGAGACCTTGTTTAGGCACTTCTCGCCACAGCCGCACGCCTGAGATCATAATCAGCGAGATCGCTTCGACCGAAAGCTAGAGACCCACGATGTTACATTCACGAACGACGAAACCGGATTCGCGGTCCAACAAGGGCTCGCGGAGAGTGTACTAGAAAGGAGTGCTGAGTTTGTGGCGAATGTTTACGCAAAGAAGTTTGGCCGGGTTTACCTTATCGGCGTAAGCACCTTCAGCAAGCTCTACATCCTCTACAGCTTCGATGCAGTTGCAGGAGTCTCCCGCTTCACACTCGTTGCAAGTACGACAATGAATGGCATAAGTTGGCACAGGCTCGCGACCAGGCAGGCTACAAAGAGTTAGTTCATCATTCTTCTGTGCGAATAGAAAACACTGGATCTGACAAGAGATAGGCATTCTCAACCCATTGGAAATCATGCGGGATCCCGGGAAGCTCATCATCGACATCGTTTACCAGAGCAAGCCCCTCGGCATGCGCAGTCTGGGCGGCATTTGACCATCGGGTTTCCAGCGTTTTGAGCGAGAGCTCCAGACCTTCTGATGCCGGACTTGCTGGCGCATCATCCATTTCCATGTCGTCCGGGGATAGGGAGCGTACATGCCGACGACCTAGCAGAGACGAATCAGTCACCTCGTTACAAGCTTCAACATCGGTCAAGTATAGCTTACCAGTCGATTCAGGGCGCAAAGTGGAAGCATTAGATTCACTATGAAGAGAGACGGACCCTAGAGTACTTCTGTGAGCCTGTATACATGCATAGCGACATGGGACCCCACTTCGTCTAGCGAGGCGGGGTAACGGCACTCTGGACGATCGCGGTGAAGACATGCGCGTTGCAGGTGTACCGGCATCGGACAAGGTACGCGACTCGGATCGTATATAGGAGAGGCGCTGAAGAGCGCTGTGAGGTGCAGGGCTCGGACTAGTGTCGTGTAGGTCAATGATATCTGTAGTCCAATCCAGAATGAGGTGGTCCTTCTCATCGAACTCCTCAGCGTGTTGCCGCTGGTGTCTTTCTAGTTTCTCATCCCAGGCTTCGGCACGAGCCGCTGTATCCCAGTCATGTGGCCATGCGGTCATGATAGTCTCCACTTCCACGGAATCTGACGCTTTGGCTTTTTTCTTCGCAGCGGCCTCGAGAGTACGCTCCAACTTATCAGGGAGATTGGTCTCCATGACATCGTTGCGCTTGTCCTTCGAGCTGACCCAGGTTGTATTCGAGCCATCTTCCCGATGCCACTGACCGCCCCAACGCACCTGATATAGTTAATCGTTCGCAGTCCGGATACAGATCCAACAAACTAACCTCGTAGCTACAGTGTGGCAGCATGCTTAGCCGATGTCGCCCAAAGCTGAAAGAGAGTGCATACTGTTTAGTTCCATCGCTAGATATCTCCATGCCTACGGCACGGTCGACCTCCCAGTCGATATTCGGATCCCAGACTTCCTCGTCCTGAGGATCCGGTAGCGTGTACGGATCCCAGACGGATTCATCGTCCATAGGTGTGGGTTGTGTAGCCACTCGACGCCTCCCTGAGGGCGCCATACTGGTTCTGGTATGTCCTGAAGTCGGTCTTCGGTAAAGCGCGGCCTTGACGCTGAGATTCACGCGATGATGGCGGGAACGAAGATAGACGCGTCGCGACGCGACACGCTCGGAACACGAGGCAAGCCGGCATGTGACCGCGACTGCCCTCGACGCGCACGGTGCTGCCAGTGCGGATGTTGGACCCGACGTTGTCGTCCAGACATGCCGAAGGACTCATCAGAAGAATTGCTAGATCGCCTAGTACGTACGTGCTACTCATGTGGATGAACACCCTCCCAATTACGTAGGCGTCTAGGATGTTCAACGCTATGCTCGATGATATCTTGATGGACGTCGCGTTACAGTCGCAGCAGGAGGTGGCGCGAAGTAAAGCAGTCTGTGATGTTTGTCATACAAAGTGAGCCTACTAACTACCCATATCTACTACGCCTAACTGAGCTGTACAGGTGTCGACAACGTGGGTCGCAATATGTGCATGGATTATTGTGACCATGACACCACCTATAGAGCATATCCCCGGGACCCCCGACGCTTCGGGAGCGCTTAGCGCCTCCAGCTCCATGTCATTTAACGCTCGATCTGTAGCTGCGGGTGAGGCAGTCAAGTCGCGGGACACCAGCGCAGTCTACTTGCCATGTAGAAAGTGCGATCGTGAGGTACGTTGTGTGTTGTCGTCATACAGGGTTTATACTAAAGGTCTCATCGCAGATTGCTTCAAATCGCTATGCCTCTCACTTTAGCTCTTGCACGGGTGCCGGGACATCGCGCAAAGCCACCCAGAAGCCTATGGCTAGGTATGCCGCCTCAGAGCGCATCACACATGTCTGACTTTCTTAGGTCGAACTCGGATGCGGGTTCTCCTTACCCTTCTGAGAACGGTGACGCTGCGGAAGAGTACAAACCAACATCTGTCAATCCACCTAAACCGAAGCCAAAGGGTCGCCCTCCCAAGAACAAGGGTAAATTCTGTAGTATTGATGTATATGTTCATCAACTAATAGTGTCCAGGTGGCGACGATGCCGCCAAAAAGAGAGTGAGCGTAGTCATCTCTAGTTATGCGTGCACAGCTCACGAGGGGTCATTGATCAGCAAGGTAGCCCTCAAACGTCCTCGCCGAAGAATAAAAAGCAGAAGACGTCCGGTAATGTCACGGGCTCCTGTCGCTTCCAGCGTGCGCTCATACTCTGTATCAGCCTTACCATTATCACGCGTCACTTCTACAGATAGCACCATGACGGCCGGTGCCTCTCAACCAAAAGCGCCGTCGCGGCTCCGCGAGACATCCATATTTGGAGACGACTCTCGTTCTCCTTCTCCTGCACTCGCCACGACTCCTACCAAGCCGAAGCCACATGAAACCTCGCCGCCTCTACCTACGCTACCCGCACCCCTTGTGCGTCGTATCGAGACCGACTACCTTCTCGGTACGTGTCACATCATGAGCGTTCCCTCTATCTCTTGCTCATGACAGCCCTTACAGGAAATGACGACGGTGATGAGACGGGTTCTTCGACGGACACTGATGGTAGCGGTTGAGCGGTGATCTGATACCCCGGAGATGTTTCTTCAGAATGACAGTCTGGTTCCTTTATCATGTCAATCAATCGCTTATGTATGTAAATCGGTTATGTGCAAAAGTATTCTGATCCACGTGGAGCGAAATATACATATTGCCGTCGCGCAAGATGTGGCGTCCGCGTCTACGTACCTGACGCGTCTTGCCTTAGCCCGCCACCTTCAGGTTGTCGACGTGGAATCATGGCCACTTCGCTTTCAACCCAAGGCATACATATCTCTCAGCCGCTTTCGTAATAAACTGACTACATACCTACAGATTTTGTCCTTGCAGCGTCGCTATTTGTAGGAGGAGCATCTGTGGGGTACTGGATTGGTGCCAGACATCTCTACTCGCAAACAATAGCGGTGAGCGGTCAGGACCAGAACCCAGATGCCCAAGGTGCCGCTAGTGACGGCGAACTGGGTAGCGTTAAGCCAGGAATCATGGAGGAGATCAAGCTCGTATGTAAAGGCGATGAGAGTAAAGAACATTTTCTAGACACCTGAACATGCGTAAACAGGCCCTGGTTGTGCGCTCTGATCTTAGTATGGGTAAGGGCAAAATGGCGGCGCAGTAAGCTTATGCGCACTATTTGTCTGTCATACCACTACTCACGACTGGCCTGCATTCAATAGATGCTCGTAAGTCGCACCTGGCCATCGGGTCGCGATATCTTACCTCGAGGTCGAACAGTCACGCAACATTGGCATGCTATAAAGCTTTGGCAAGCAGCAATGTCAAAGTAGGCAGCGAGTGCTCATTCTATCGTCAACAGCCAATGATGATGTACAAATAGTTGCTCAATCATTGGGAGAGGTCTGGGTACGTTTTCCCCGGCATGTGTACAGGCTGGAAACCACAACGTGTGCAGGCAAACCAAGGTCGTATTGAAATGTTCCAGTGAGGACGAACTGAACGAGCTACAAGCTCAAGCTCAGGGCTTGAACCTCTGTGCGCGGGTTGTCCGAGATGCGTGAGTTGTTTGTCAGAGCAGGGCGGTTCTGGATGTAAGGCTCACCAGACGGTAACAGGGGACGGACGCAGATAGCAGCGGGCTCCAAAACAGTGCTTGGTATTGGGCCAGGTGAGCGGACAGACTGGTGGGACTGGGATATTGACTTTATCTTCTATTCATAGGGCCCGCTCGTCTCGTCAATCAGGTTGCGGGGAGGCTGAAGTTGCTATGAAAACAAGATATATGATACAATGCAGTGCGGGGTATCGAGGGCGAGGGGACGGGTGTTGCTACACTGGACAATCATGATGAAGACGTTGAGGGTCGCGGGCGGTTGTTGGTATAGGCGAAGACACAGGATTCGTGTAGTGCCAAGAAATGAACCTGAGGAGCCGGACCCGGGTGGCCGCGACTATTGATGCGGGGGGGAAGTGGGTGCATGCGCATGCACGCTGCCGAAAGATGTTGAGGAAACAGACGCAGCACTGGATGCGGCGACTGCAGCGTCTTTCTGGGCGTTGTTGTACGATGTAAGGAGAGCCACGAAGATCGTTGCCGGGAGAAAGACGGCAAAGGCTAGAGTGGAGAGAACAACAGCTGGGGGAGCGCGGTTCACAGCCGAATGAGAGCATGAGAGCGCGGGAGAAGCACCTTTTTTGGATACGTGGTAGGAGCGAGGGCTATTGAAGGCGTAAGGCGGCCGGCCCTCATCTTGGTTCTTGAGCGGGACAAAGCCTGGCCGTGCGGGCATACTAGTGGTTCGAATTGATGTGAGAGGAGGGCACTCGGGAACGGGTGAGCTGCGCACGCGAGTCTCCAGCTCTCGCCTCTGACCGTCACCTCCGACTCCGCGCTCGCATTCTACCCCAACCCTTTGTCCGCGACCGCCTCAACCCACTTTCGTTTGCATTCTCGCCGCCTGGGTCGGCGTCTCCGCTCCTTCACACATGGCCCTCCCTCCCTCCCGCGCAAAGTCGTCCTACGACGACGAACTCATCGACACCTATGCACAACCCTACGAGCCCAGTAGGCGGCACAAGTCCATCACTCTCAATACCTCTGCATCTGTGCGTCACGGCTTCATACGTTTGCCCGAATCGCAACTCATGCGACCGTGTCAATATCCAGCGCCAGTCTTTGACCACCACAGAGGCTGAACACCCGTCCGATCTCAAGGGTGTACCAATGGACTTCTCTCGAGCGGACATCTACCCGCCACAGCCGTCACAAGCTCTGCCTCCGACAGGTCCTTGGTGGCGAACGGTACGTTCGGCTGATTCTCCGCGCGCAGCAATACCCATTAAACCCGTAACCAACCAGGCACTGCCGGACTCCCTCTCTTGCAAGATCTATCTACTCACTGTTCTCATCGAGACGGCCGTCGATCTAACAATAGAGGGCGACCTTCTCATTCGTATACATGAAGCGAACGAGGACGATAGCCAGTCTGGGTTATCCACAACATCCCGGAAGATGCCAATATATCTCACCATATTCTCGCTGGCCCAGTGCGTAGCCCGGTCTGGGCCATCATTCATCGAGCGCGCGCTTACAACCTTGCCTCGGCAGTGTATGGCAATTCATACTGGCCGTCGATGCCGTCTACGCCCGAAACACGCTTCAATTCATCGCCCTAGCGTAAGTCCGTTTCGTATTGCACTAGACCTGAGTGCGCTCACACGATTGTCGCGGTCCAGAATCTTCAACGCCCTCTTCCTCGTCTACGCCATCATTCAGTCTTCCGAAGTCCAAGCATCACTGCAAGACGTTCCGAGCTCGAGTGGACTATCACACATTCCCGTCACCGTGCTTCTCACCGCTCTCCCTATCGTCATCGCCGTCGCCGAACTCATCTACATCGGTCTCGGCTACAAGATTTACAGAGAATTCGGATGGAAAGTCTACAAGTTCCTTGGCGCTGACCGGCAGATCAAGCGCATGTTCGCACACTACCAGATCTTCCAGTGCTTCGTCAAGTTCGACCTGTTCTTCTGGATAGGATTCTGCGTGCAGTTCATCGGCCTCGTCCTGAACAAACAAGATTGGGAATACTATGTTACCATCATTGCCCTTCCATTGTCCGTCGTGCTTGTCGTCGAGGGCTACCTCGCCGCAAGATACGAGAACAAATGGATGATGATCTCGTTTCTGACGGGTTGCGGAGGAGGGTTGATATATTTCACGTATAAGGTGTGCTCTCTCTATTCAAATTCACGAATTCATCCTAAGACTCTGTATGCAGTTCGTGAAGGTATTGGTCTTGAAGAACGAGGCACAGTTCATTGACATCTATCAGTCATTGACAATCTTTTGTGAGCTCATCCCCATCAATACAACATCCTCTTTATTCAATAGCTTCTTCAGCTGTGATCTCCATTCTGCTCCTCATAATCACTGTCGCCTACGCCGTCATAGTATGGCGCAATTTTGGCCGTGGGTTGAAACAGCAGAGTACGTGTTCAGTCAATGGATCTACTGACGATGATCTGACATGTACGCGATCAGTTTCGAAGAATGGAGGCTCCGGCGGGCGGGCCAAACACAGCGCATATCCGTCTGTCAGCGCGCGTGTGAATCGCATGAGCTTCGAGTAAAGCTCACTCACTCCCTCTATACACTCTGCGGACTTTGTATCGCGCTACTGCCCCGCACCTACCGCTATTGTCGCACATTCCCCTGCAACCTTACATTACATACTATCATACCACCACCTTCCGTGAGCCGCCGCTTTACACAGTCGCTGGTCCACTATGTATATGCGCCTCCTCCCCCCGCCACCTTCCCGCACGATGCGCCGCAGTCGCTGCCGCCGTCTTCCGTACCCGCCTGTCAATTCTTCCTCGTCGCGCCTGTACCATTTCGCTTTCTTTCTTGACCGACGGGGCGGAGAGGAATACATTGTATTGTTACTTTGTGGATAATCGTCTTGTTCGGGCGACTGCATGTGGCAGCAAAAAATATGGATTTAAAAAGCAAGAGCGATTGTGGACGTGATGACGTTACAACTAGTAATACAAGGAGGGTACAAACAGCATGCGTGAGCGATGTGCGCGAGAGCAAAGACAGTCAAAAGCGGGCTGCAAGGGCGTTTATCGGGCAGGATGATCAGGCCTGTTGGCGGCAGTCGTGCGTCAGCGCGGGATGTGGTGTGGATGTGCAGCAAGACAATGCTTACCACATGAGGTGTACCAGATCCGGGAGCCATGTACGAGCGAGAATAAAAAGACAGAGCGTGGCGAGGAGGCAAGCAAAGGTCATTGTCAGGACGGCGAGCAGGCAATGACACAACGAAAGCGGCCAAATCCTCTGTAGATTGTTGTTAGACGGTCGCCGCGTGCCAAATCTTAGAGAAGCACGCACCCGTCTGACGCGTCCTGCATCAACCTCTTCGTATGACATCAAGCGAGTAAGGCGATATCCGCGCAGGGGCGCAGGTGCAGGCAACTCGCGCAGTGCAGTGTTCCCTTCGCCGTCCGGTACACGCACAGCGACAACCAGTTCCACAGGCCGCCTTGGCGTCCGAAACGACGCAGGCTTCTCGCACTTCTCCGACGGTGTGGTCACAGGCAGCGGCAGCGACATCGCGGATGTGAGCAAGGACGACGACCTCGAGGTGGGTGGTCAAGATGTAGATCAGTACTCAGGGTTTTAAGCGTGTACGTATGCCTGTCGCAGCGGAGTGCGTCGAGGCTCTAGATGGCCGGGACCCTGAGTCAGCTCGCGCGAGACCATCCCTCGGCGGTCGGAGGTGACCGTCTGCGCGGGCGTGTAAACGGGCCATACCTGTACCGGATCACGGTCAAGAACTTGTACACACGGTCTCGTTGCTTGTCCTGACATCGCATGATAATATCTCAGAAGCATATTCGTTGGTCTCGGGGGAAACTTAGAGGAAACAGGCGAAGTACAGATCTCTGCCATGCTCAGGGGTGAGCGCTTGAGCGCTTGAGCAGCCGCGTTCGGCGAGGTTCACTCCGGGCGCATGAGCCATTTCAGAGGCCGTGACTTTCTCTTGGCCACCACCACTCACGATACATCGTAACTTACGACAAAGTCGTAGCATGACTCCGATAAATAGCTTATGCTGCGCGCAGTCTCTTGTCCTCTTCTGTGGACTTCTCACCCTCCAAAGTACTACTCACGTGCAGTCGTTCAATCCTGATAGACTTACCTGAGAGCTCTAATATGGCAGGGTTTGAGATGCTCAGTGTTCATGGCGTTTCATAGTTCTTCTATGTACTTGACCAGTGTTTCGTCGTGGTCAATACTATAGCGCGTTGGCGCACCCCGTTCTGTGGCCCTGAGTGCTCCCTCATGGACTAGACCTTGGAAAGTCTAAGCTGCGGCGCCTCGTATGAATCCCGATACGTCCGGTATGTCCGTGCATCACCGCGAGCGCCCCAGAGGCCAGTAAGCTAACAACGACATTCAGAACCGCACATCGATACATAATTGACCTCGTGAGGAACGTCTCACATACGGCATGCATTAAAAGCGACAAGATAGGCGTGTGCAACACCCCTAAGACAGATACCACGGGTAGATCACTAGTCACGTGCGGGCCGGAAAAGCCCCGCAGTGTACTGTACTTCGATTGAGCTGCTTCCACTTCCGCAATACTCTGCGCAGGGACCCCGCGCGTAGGGTTGTGAGCGAAATCCGGCACCCGGGTGCCATCTGGCGGCTCAACATCCTCGATCAATAGCGTGAGACTGGTGATCTACCCATGGTATCTGTCTTATATATAGAGGCAGGCCTGGTGCCTCTGATCGTGCTAGCCTTATTCGGATAGTATGACATCCAAAGGATGCAAAAAGTACCAATCCCCCCTGCACAGCGAATCTGTGTTCGCTGGTCGCTGATGCATGATGGGTTGTGTGCTGCATGCGGGTCAGACGGTGCGCTTATAAGGCGGATGCATCACCGAAGGGTCTCTGGCATCATCCTCGCCATCGGGTGCCACCTGTCGGTTGCCGTTCATCGTTGTTGCCCCGATCCGGGACAACGCTTGAGCCTTTTCGCGGGACCAGAACGGCTCCAAACCCCATGTTGGAATTCTTGACTGTTTGACAGGCGCGCATCGACATCTCTCGCCGCCCTTGTTGCGTTCCAGCCTTCGAGAAATCCAGGGCGACCCCGCTCCCGCTTTACGCTCGGCCCGACGCTATATATCGGCATCCCCGTCCTTCTTCCGTCCTCTGACCTTCGTCCCCATCCTCTCTGGTCATGGCTATGTCGGCGTCCGTACTGTCTGCGCTTCCTTCGCCTGACGAGGAAAAGACCTTCCGCTTTGGCGCGTTCCCGGTTCAGGATGCCGAGGAGAAGGCCCGTCCGCGCTACGTACGGCAGCTGAGCGACAACGAGGTTGCGTACTTCCTACCGTCGCGCGCTGACGGTGTGAACGACATGTATGTGTGCTCGTATCACCCCGTCACGTTCTCTATCCTCAACTGGCCGTAAGGTGCATCCAGCTCCGAGTTAGGGCTCCGCTTCGACTGATGCATCGCGAGCGAGTATCCCTTGTCTGGGCGATCCTCCGTATGCGGCACCCATTGCTCGCTTCGAGGATCGAGATGCATGATTACGATGACATTCGCTTGATGTGCGTCCATCATCAACTCCACCTCTTCTTCGGTTGACATCTGGAAATCACTTGTACAGCTACGAGCCGCCGACTTCGCCGGACGACGCCGTTCGGGATGCCGAAGAGCGTATGGGATGGGGATACGGGACGATGGATGGTAAGGGCTCTCACACCCGTACATCTGCGCCTGCCTATGCTGACTCTGTGATACCAGAGGTCATTGACAGTTGCCTCAATGGTCCCCGCGTTCTCGCTAGTGATCGTGTCTCGTATCTGTCGGTCTCTCGTGCCCCTACACAGGAGCCGTATCCTTCTCCGCCTCAGACGCCCTCGCTCTCATCAGTCGGTCAGAGTGCATTTCAAGCCGTGGGGGTTGAGAAGCATGAGTTTCAGGTGCTCTTGACTGCCTTGCACTGTCTGGGCGATGGTATGGCCATGCACACCATGGCAAATGACTTCTTCTCTATGGTCGGGGGCAGCATGTCGGATAACGAGCTGCGCGCTTACATGGCCGCCGAGTGGGAGAAGCGTGTCGAGCAACCGATGGCAAATGGGGTTCGTTCGCCGCGCACGATGGCTTTGACGCCCATCTGATCTTTCTGTCCGGACAGGCCGACCTCCTGCCGCCGTGTCTCGAAGACAGTCTCCCCGAAGATAAGGGCAAGATCACACGCGCAGCAGCACGTGTGGACTATGACCGAGTACTGGCAAAGCAGATTGTGCGTTCTATGTTTTCAGATAGGTTGATCATGACGTTGAGACCTACAAAACGCAGGGCGGACACACACTTCCGAGGCGGCAAAACCCAAGTCGTCACATTGCCATCGGGAAGCACACATTCGACGCGGACATGACGAAGTCGATGCTCAAGAAGTGCAAGTTGCAGAATGTATCCTTTGCGGGCGCGATGTTTGCGGCCTGCAACATTTCTTGGGCGCGCATGACCTCGCGTGAGCAACAGGCGCTACCTTTGTGAGAAATATCAGCATGACAGGCGTTTCATTTATACATCGTCTGACGCCACTATCTTCAGGATGATCTACTCCGCGATGAATGTGCGGCCATTCCTACGCCCGCGAGCCCACGACTCCTACATGTTCCTCGCGCTCGGCTACTTCAACATCGTACTTCCCAGCTTCATCGGGCAAGACGAGGCCAAGACGTTCTGGCATCGCGCGCGCTCCGTCAAGGATCAGATCAGCAAGGCGCAGAAGACCCCCATGCTCATCCCACGCATCCGCGAGATGACGCGCCGACGTGCCGCGCAGAGTCGGATTTGGGGCCGCGAGGACGATGAGAAGGAAGCGGGAAACTGGGTTCCTCCACCATCGAGGCCCGTCTCGAACGCACCTGCACCTCCACGCGCACCCTCTACTGTCCTCTGCGGCCTATCGATGCTGGGCAACCTCGACACAATGTACACGTACGGCCAGTACCCCGATATTGAGGTTGTGGCGCTAAACAACGGTCCACGTCTCCGCGGCAATGGGGCGCTCATGTTTGCGTACACATTCCTCGGGAAGACCACCGTGCACTTTTACTATGATGAGGGTGCTATCGAGCCCAAGGCTCTCACGACCTTCTGGGATGGAATGTTGAGTGCCGTGCAGGAGTTCATGGCGTAGGGTTGAGGTGGACATTGCGTGGCCAATCACCAGACATCTCTCAGCTGTGGGATAGACATCTCGGACATCTCTGATTGTACTCTTACTTCACTCGTTATGGGTCTGTACTGTATGTAGAACACGCTCATTCCTCTTCACCGTCCGGCTCTTTGTATATACACGTGGTTGTGACACATCCGCTGCGCTATCACCGGAATGCCCTTTGGTCCCGACCGCCATCTTCGTTGCGTGCGCTAATGGCTCACTCTATCTGCGCGTCAAGTCGTCTATCTGACTCGCTGTGCTTGTGTCGGTGCCTGCTTATGCTATTACGGGACAATGGTCTAGTCGCGATCGGTGTCCGGTAACAATATATGCGCTCCCGCTTCAATCGGCTTGCAGGTCGTCGTTTGCACCCGTTCTGATGTTAAGAACCGGAGAGGAAGAAGATACGGATTCATACGGTCTCAAGACCCTTGCGCATGCGGCTTCTATTCTCAGCGGATGCATGTCGAAGCGATTTGAAGCTGCTTTAGGCCGCCGGCAAGTGAGGGTTTAGAAGGATTTAGAGCGTGGACAAGGGAGCCGATGTCCTGGCGATAGAGCGCGTCAATTAGATAGATGCACTTCGGAAAACTCCACAAGAGATCTGCTCGCCGGCGACTGCGTAAAACTGAAGAGGTGGGGCCGGGTACTTAGCGGAACGGCACACGTCTGGAGAGACCAGGCTTGCCCTTCGCCCTCCTTACACCGCGCCGTCGCCTTGCTCTGGTGTACCCGTACCCGTCGCTCCCTCGTCCACTTCCACTCCTTGGCTTCTTCCATCGGGCACCCGTTATTTTAATCACCAGCAAACATGAGCAAGGAACTTCTCCAGGCTATCCTCTTGGACCCCACATACCATGATTACTTGTCTATCCTCAAGGGCGCACGCAATGGCTTTGTCTATGGCGTCAAGGTTCGCTTCCCCCACGCGCTCTTGATGGCTTTCCTCTTTGGCAAAGGAAGGTATGTTACCTGTACCTCATAGGCCAAAGATACACTTGTACTCATAATACGATCTGTACAGCTGGGCCGTCCGCTTGCGTTCTGTGCTTAAACAAACATGGACACACGCGACCGGCCTTACAAAATACGTGATCGTTTACAAGACCCTCGTCGTCCTGCTGAAGAAGATGAACGGTGGAAGGAATCAGCGTTTCGACACGTTCTTCTCCGGCTTGGTTGCGGGGTACTTCACCTTAGGTGAACGCACTACGATCAACGAACACGTACGTCGCTGCCCTCGCTGCTCAACATTCCGTGCATGCGACTGACAGATGGTGACAGATCTTGTTGCATGGACTCGGACGTGTGGTCGTTGCCGTGATGCCCCGTGCGCCAACACCCAGAACTCCGCCGAGCAGTCCTATCTCCCCGAATGCGCCTCCTCTCGTGCGGCCGCTGCCACCAAATGCGCAATGGTTCGCCGCCTTCACGGCCGTGACATCGGGCCTATTGATGTGGTTGTTCGAGCAACACGGAGAACGCGTGCAGCCAGGACTGTTCAGCAGCTTCACCTATCTATACCGCGACTCGAATCACTGGGATTCCTTTCGGACCTTCATGCTTCAAAACCGCCCTTGAGGTGCTTTGCACCGCCTGTTTGACAGCTTCTCGTCATCTCCCGCCCCGCACTACATTCTCGGGTTCATTCATAGATGCACCTTGTAGTTTTGTTTTCCTCGACTATCTTCGAGTTTAGCCCCCCCATAGCTTGTCCTGCATTTCTGTCATGTAATACATGTTTTATCTGTAGTCTGATGGTGCAGTTGTATTCGTCCTCTGATTTCACCCATCACGCTATCCGCTCGAACTACCCTCACGATCCATACGATCGACGATTCATTGCCGTTGACAAGCTCTCAATTAACGTTAAAAGCATAAAGTACGAGAAAATCGGGCTCCAAGCCTCCAGTTCTAATTGAGCGGAAGTGCCCCTATTCAATATCTCCACGTGGGCGTACATGGCGCGTCACCGAACGCGCTCCTTGGTTCCCGCACACCATCCGCCCTACCGCAGCTATGTCACAAAGGTACAGCCGCGCCTCGAAGTGGGATCTATAGTACATTCACTCACTTTCTGGTGCAGATACAGACCAAACTCACGAGCTAACCTCGGACTCGGCGCGGAATACAATACACCTCCGCAATCAGGCCGCTCGACGCCCTACAGCTATAACGCCAACGCCAATGGCAGCGGCAGCGAGCAGGAGAACCCCTACGCGGCCGGACCGCGATTTATGGATAATTTGGAGGCGCAGAATGACGAGATGATTGAGGGGCTGGGTAGTAAGATCAAGATGCTGAAGGACGTGCGTGAGTCTTGCTATAATGGGAGATGTCGTGCTGGATTTGACCCGGGAGATACAGCTCTCGCTGGGTATAGGAGACGAAGTGCGGGAGGGGGCACGGCAACTGAGTCAAATGGTGGGTCGCAGTGAAGGTCATAGAAGACGTATACTCACTGCTTGTGTAGAACGACGCGTTCGAGGAGACGGGCAGTATCTTGTCTGGCACATTCAAGCGCATGAACAGGATGGCCACGAGACAGGGCTGCCGCTGGATGTGGTATATGGTCTTCGGCGTTGTCGTCTTTTGGTTCTTCATCGTCGTCTGGTGGTTTCGACGGTAGCTGCGCTGAATTTGCATTCTCATACATTGTCTCATTGCACATATTTATGGCTACCACATGCTACTGTACCTCGTTCTCTTGGATATACAATCCCTTGTGCATGAATGAAATATCTCATGTGCGGAGGGTGGGAAGTCAGCTGTATGATTACACAAGCCATTAGGAGAACCCAGTTGGGCGAAAGACGCTAAGCGAATACTGCAAGACGAAGCGGAAACGACACAGACAAGAATATGACAGAACGAGACTACGGATCGTCACGCAACTGCGCGTGCGAGATCTCCCAGACCATTCGCCTTCGTATATACGGAATGTTCTCCTGCGTGAAATTGAACGCGGCACCGCGCGAGAGCATCTCGAGGAAGCGGCAGGTGAAGACGCCGCAGTCGGTGCCGTTCTCCTGCTGAGGGGTGTCCTATCAAGAGAACGTGAGAACGATATGCATTATGCATGTTAGATAAGCTGAAAGCGAGAGCTTACCTCGGGCGAATAGTCCACCCAGCCGGTGAAGTCAAAGGGAGTCTTCTTTTTATCCATATGCTCCTTTTCAAGGTAGCCTCGCAATACCTGAACGAGTGATGAGCTGATATAACCACTGCGAGGTGTCGAGAACGGCTTTACCTTGCAGACTTTCTCGTCCATTCTGCCCATGCTATCATAGGACTCGATGCGCTTGCGTGCAAAGTTGATCGCTGCAGCCGTCCAGTGCATATTCTGGTGGTTAATGGGTATCAGGACAATGTCCTTCTTGAAGATGTCAAACTGGCTCAAGATCAGTACCACAGTCAATCTGAAAACCCTAGAGCATCTACACACCTTCTTCGTCCACTTTGCTAGTCTACCCTTCTCGTAGCCATCCGTGGTCAACTTGGAGTAAAAGAACGAGCTGAAATAATGCACGTCCAGGTACTTTCTCTCCTGCTTTCCTTTACCCTTCCCGTTGACCAACCCATTCGCAATGTTCTCTTTCCCGGCCATGCCCTTCATCGCTTGCTCTGACCTCCCGAGCATGAGCGCGCCGTAGAAGTTGATGACCTCGTCGTTCAACCACGTATGTGGTTTCAACGTCTTGATGTCATGGGCCGATACTTGTTCGCGAGCGTATTTGGCGATCAGACCGGCCTTCTTGAAAGTCAGGCGAACGTCTTCCTCGTCCTCTGGCGGTAACTCGGTAGGGCACTTTGGGCGCAAGCGTTGCTCGATCTGGCTATCCTGCTTGCGGAGCCACTCGAGTCGCTGGTCATGCGTGGGTGTATATGGTGCAAGCGGCTTGCGGCTCTCCATCGTCAATCGTGCGCGCTCTAGAGCGCGCTCAAGTCCAATGTCTCCGGTGAAAGAGTGCCGCCTACTGGCGTCAGCACGGGCAGCCGATCGTAGATCTGGTATAGATTTCGCCGCTATGAGACAAGGGTGAGTCGCACAGTCGGACTCCAGCAGGATGCATCACGTACGCTGCAGAGCGTCTAATATTTGTTGATGCCTCGACTTTTCAGGTATCGGAGTGGCGTCAAGATTATCGAGAAGGGCCGCATATCGTAGTTTGCCTGATCCAGGCATTTAGACGAGGTCCACCCTGTTTCAAAATGCACGCACTCTCGTAGTCATCCCGCCCGGACGAGAAACCCAGCCTCTGACGCTCCATTTTCCAAAGCTCGGTGATTGCGTCCTCCTGTTCCTTCTTGTACGCCTTGACCTTTCGTTTATGCTATGCGCTTGTCAGTACGAGTTCCGAGAGGGGAGGTCGAGGAGGCGCACATGGTTCTGCAATACATGTGTTCGAGGCCGGGACTTGTCCCGTCGTAGGGTTGGTTCGGTCGGCGGGTGGGAATACATGCTATAGGCAGTTTCTGCGTACGAGCGCCCTCTGGGCTGTGAGGGACCGGCCTGGGCAGGATCTTCGGAGCTCGCGGCGGCTTTGCGCGAGTAGTCGGGAGTGTATGAAGGTTGTAGGTGGGAAGTCGGGACGGGAGAGGTCGATCGAGGGACGGAAGTCGAAGGGGTGGATGGGCCGGCTACAGAGGTGGGAGAGGACTTTGTAGAGGAAGAGGAGGAAAAGGCGGGGGGAGGGGGCGGTGGCGCCAGTTCCTCGCGTCCTGTCCGGGGTACGATCGGTGTCGCCAGATGGGGCAGGTGCGGGGACGGCGGCGGGGCGCGGCTCCGAAGATAGGCGCCGTCTGCCATGACGACGTCCGAGCCGGCGACGGGCGTCTGCACGTCCATGTACCCGCTCGAGTACGTCCGGGCCGGCGTGGTTGGTCGCGCGTGGGCGGGGACCGGAGGTGGAGGCATGGCAGACGCCGACGACGGCGGCGGCGCCGAGCTCTCCTTCCACGTGGAGTCTGCGTCCCCGTTCGGTATAGACAGATGGGACGATGACGGCAGGCGGCAAGACGCGTTCTGGCTGGGCGTCGCGTCTGGCTCGGGGTCATCCTCCCCCGCCAACTCCATCGTCCCAACCTTGGTGTTCTCCCACGCTGCCGACTGTATAAGTGCATGCGCAGTCGTGATATTCATGTAGTATACACGCACAATCGATGGTCCTGGACAGAAAGTCGACGCCCTGCTCGATGTACGCGAAAGACGCGCTCAGTAGGCGTGCCAATGCGCCCTGTTCTTGGTTCGCCGTGGCTGAATCTGCGAATATTCCGGACTTGGCTAGCCTCGCCTGCTTGGCGGCGCGGTCGGGCAGTAGTGACTCTGTGGCGGCCCGTTTGCGGTACATCGAAGTTCAGATTCAAAGTCTGGCTTCGTCCGTTGTCTTCCCCGCCGCGGTCAATGCGGCACGTGAACGCTATGTATTTTATACTTTTATGACCTAATCATGCCTCCTTGGCTCAGTTGGCTAGAGCGCAGGTCTCATACTTCGCGTGTGAGCGGTCAGAACCGTGTAATCCTGAGGTCGCAAGTTCGAGCCTTGCAGGGGGCAGCACAAATATCCCGCAGTTCTGTTTTTGCTTCTTTGTTGCTTGTACTCACTGCTCCTGGGTTACTTTCCCGAGAAAAAGATCCTGACACGGGTCTCCAGTGGTTGGCCGAACTTGCGTGTAGGCTTGCCGCACTGAACTTTGAAACGTGTACATGTGCCTTGCGTGCCTAACTACCGACGGGACTGTTCGCGGGCGCTTGTTCACTTGCGTCCACCTTCCGCGACATCCGATCATACAACGCCTCCGATGTCTGGCCAGAGCCTGGACGTACGTCCTCCTCGCCCACAACCATAATGTCAACTCATGTCAATTTCCAAAAGCGCGCGATAGAGATCGTGCAGCGCGCTATCGACGAGGATACCAAGCAGAACTACGCCGAGGCGTACAAGCAGTATCAGAATGCGCTCGACTTCTTTATGCTCGCCCTCAAGTGTGCGTGCTTGTTAGGGCTATGTCTATGGTCGTATAGGCTCATATTGCGATATCTAGATGAGAAGAACGACAAGTCGAAACAGTTGATCAAGCAGAAGGTCACAGAGTACATCGGCAGGGCCGAGGTGCTCAAGGAGCACCTGAATAATGCCAACGAGAAGCGTGCACGGAGCGCCGTCGGCGCGAATGGGATGGCGAATGGCGGACCCGGTGGCAGTGGCACCAAGTGCGTCTGACGTCGGCATGTATGTTCTGCATTCCTGATTGCCGTCTCAGGAAGGACGGCGAGGAGGGCGACGATCACGACCCGGAAGTCAAGAAACTGCGTGCAGGACTCGCGAATGCCATCGTCGTCGACAAGCCGAACGTCAAGTGGGACGACGTCGCCGGCTTGGAGGTTGCGAAGGAGTCCTTGAAGGAAGCCGTCATCCTGCCGATCAAGTTCCCGCATCTGTTCACCGGCAAGCGCACTCCATGGCGAGGCATCCTGCTCTACGGCCCACCCGGTACCGGAAAGAGTTATCTGGCCAAGGCCGTGGCGACCGAGGCGAAGAGCACGTTCTTCAGCGTCAGCTCTAGCGATCTGGTCAGCAAGTGGCAGGGAGACTCGGAACGGTATGTGGGCCGTCCTGTCCCTCGAGCGTTTACTAAAACACTCATACTCGCCTCAGGTTAGTCAAACAACTCTTCCAGATGGCACGGGAGAATAAACCGGCTATCATTTTCATTGACGAAGTTGACTCGCTGGCCGGTACGCGAAACGAGAGCGAATCGGAGGGCTCGAAGAGAATCAAGACGGAGTTTTTGGTGCAGATGAACGGCGTTGGACACGACGATACCGGCGTGCTTGTACTAGGAGCTACCAATATCCCCTGGTCGTTGGATCCCGCTATCAAGCGACGGTGCGCTTCCTCCAGACTGCACTATGAACCTCATTGAAATCGACGCCGTAGATTCGAGAAGCGTATCTACATCCCATTGCCGGGTCTTGAAGCACGTAAGGCCATGTTCGAAATCCACGTCGGCTCGACACCCTGCGAACTCTCACAGAAAGACTATCGGACATTGGCTGCGAAATCTGAGGGGTACGTCGTGATACTCTCATATGCGAACGCAGGCGATCTGACATACTCTACAGTTATTCTGGTTCTGATATCGCCATCGTTGTTCGCGACGCGCTCATGCAACCCGTCCGTAAGGTCCTTTCCGCAACTCACTTCAAACGAGTGCCGTCAAATGAAGACCCAAGCGTGACGAAGTGGACCCCTTGTTCGCCCGGTGATGTCGAAGCCGTCGAGAAGAACTGGTCGACGGTGGAGAGTGACGAGTTGCAGGAGCCGCCATTGCGATTCGCTGACTTCTTGAAATCGTTGGAAAGCGTACGACCGACTGTGACGGCGGAGGACATCGTGAAGCACGAGGAGTGGACGAAGGAGAGTGGTAAGCTCACTGCTCTGTCTATCTCTCTTCGTATCGTGCTGACGCGTTTGTACGCCCAGGTGCGGATGGCGCATAACCCTCGGAGACTCGTTCGTGTTGTTTTGGTGCTTGATTACGCTCTCTCTCTCTTTCACTGTCTTCATGGATCTTGGCCGCTCTTACACTTAACTCACTCTTCGTCTGTGGTACGGCTGATTATTTGCGATGGTCTACATCTGTATTTTTAAGGATGTTAGGCCTAGGGTCCGACATGCCAGATGCAGCAGGGAACGTAGAAGGTCATCGCTCTCCATACTAGGTAAAAAATGGGCCTCAAGTGGTGGTCGTTGCCCATTGTATTCCGTGGGAGCGACCGTCCCCCTCGCGTCACGCGGTCAACCACATAACAAAGGGGCACTGCATGCAAGGACCACAATTGTACTCATATTTGATTTTGATGACAAAAGCAGTCCTTTGACCACCGCCACCAAGTACTTAAGCTCTCAGCCCTGTTCTCAGCCCTTCGGCATACTCACGCGCTCCGACATCTGCCTCACACACCACAAAGACCCTTTGTCTGTGCAAGCCACCATCTGATCTGCCATGGAACGCACAGCTATTTGGACTCACGTTCAGAATACTGCTCCGGCGTCATCTTCAAAGCCCAATACGCCCGTCAGAATGTTCAGGCGTGGGGCTCAGGTCTTCCCTCTGCCCGGCCAATGCTTGCGTGTCGGCGTGTTGCCCCATCCAAAGGATACTACCACTGATAGGAGCGCCGCGGGCTCCTCGCGGTCGGTGACTTCTGACGACGATGACTGCGTGGACGATGTGCCACCCAGTCCTCCCGAGAGTGAGCTATCATATTCTGCGGAAGAAGACTGGGGCGAGGATGGGCAAGGACCCGATGATCTCGATGAGCCTTGGGAATACACGTTCGCTGTAAGTGAAAAGCTCCCTTCTCTGGAAGATGACTCATTGTTCTCTTTTGCTATGTAGCGTGGCGAGTCTGTGTGGGTGAAGGCCACAGATGGCAACTGGTATCGTGGCACCGTATCAGCCTTGAAGATCAAAAAAGACAAAACACGTCAGGTCGGGTTTTGCTTCATTTCTTTTACCGATCGCGACGGTGGCTTACTTTGTAGTAGAGTGAAGGCTTATACTATCCTGTCATCTTTGGACAGGCCCCCAAATTGCGGAAATACTTTGCTCCCCTGAATGGCGAGATCAAACCCGACTCGTACATCACACGGCGCCTGCTGCGTGAGGCGGGTTATGGAATCTCGAATGATAGAAAATTTGCTTCGCCGTATTAGCTCATGGTCCGACTCCAGTCGAGAGAATATATGTGAATGTCATACTGCGCGAAGAGAGAGGCTCAGAGAGCTTCACCGCTTTCAGGGTACATCGCGCTGCCCTTGCTTCTGAGAGAAAATGTCAATCAAGCGGGTCTCGCGACTGCAGTTGGTTGGAAGGAGACTATCAGATTGTGTTTTTGTCTGGTCCGCTATCGAGATGTGACAGAAAAGAGTAGAATACGACGGAACCTGAGGCCTGAGGCCTCAAGCGACGTGCGCGTTGCTTCACGTGGGCGCGTCGAACGCGTTCTGCTTCCGGGCCGGATTCCGACCCCAGGCGCGTCCAACGCGGCGGGCTCACGGCGACGCGCTCGCGGCTCGCCACATCCCACCACTATCGCTGCCCACGATGACAAAAACATATGTGATGAACCAGCTTATAGAGAAGGTGCGTCTCCCACACCGAATCTGTGCGTCTTGCCACTGATACCCGCCACAGATGCAGTCGCCCGACCAGGATTTCAGGTAAACCTGGTGGCCTTTTGCGTTCTGAGGGCGCGATCTCATCGACGTGGATAGGTATATGGGCCTGAGCGACTTGATGAAGGAAGTCAATACGGATGCGCAGTCGTTTCTGGGCGATGAAGCTTCGGAGATCAAAGTACTCAACCAGGTCCTGAAGCTAGTCGAGGACAAGATCTCCGAGGTAAAGAACCAGGCGGTCAAATGGTATGCTTACGCGTTCATTCTAATTTTGCCCCAATCTGAACCACGCTATAGTCTTGGGCAACTCATCAAAATTATTCGCGAGGCGCACATGGAGATCGTAGTCGACAAACTCATCGCTTTCTTTTCGAGTAAAGAGGATGAGCTACGAGACATCTCTGGTTTAGGTAAGCGATCATGACATATACTAGCGATCTAGTGCTTAAAAATACCGAAAGCATTAAAGACGATTACATCTGAGCTGCCACCGACCGGTACTCTGGCGCCTAAAGCCTGCGCAAAACTGACCCCACAACTGCTGCTTCACCTGTCAAAGGTAGCTACGATGTTGCGACTATACGATATCGTAACTGATAGCATTCCCAGCCAGAGACACCTCCTGAAACGCTCATCGAGACGCTCTCCATCTTGACGATCCTCATCTCCGAGTTCCCTGCTTATGTGACCGCCTTGGAGCTGGACCCTCCACCTCTCGTGGTCATCGCACCTTTGCTCTCGCACGCTCGCCCGGCCGTCAGGAAGCGCGCCACCCAGACCCTTGCGCAGTTTGTGCCGCTCTCAAGTCAAGAACTATTCGATGGATTGCTGGCATCTCAGGTTCGGCCCAATCTTGCGTCAGGTGCTGCGTTGGAACAGCAGCGTACCGTGGTCAACTTGGTTGCTGCTATAGCCCGGGTATCGCCGCAGCGTGTCGCGCCCGCGCTCCCTGATATTGTGCTTGCCATCTTGAAGGCGTTGTCGCGCGACGACGACGAGTTGCGCGATAGTAGCTTGCAGGCACGTTTCTGCGTTCGTCCTGACACGCACATACTCAACATACTGGATCCAGGCTTTAGAGACGATCACGCTCAAGTGCCCCACAGAAATTACACCGTTCTTGTCATCGATCATTCAGGCGGCGAACCAGTACATCAAGCATGATCCGGTAAGTTTTGACATGACGGACTAGAAGCAGAGCTAACTTCGACAGAACTATGCTGGCGGGGACGATGATGAAGACGAGGAGATGGCCGATGAAGAGGACGAAGAGGACGAAGACCTCGACCAGTGAGTTGTATCTCACGACAGCATATCAAACACTGCTAATTGAAATCAGATACTCTGATGATGAAGACACTTCGTACAAGATTCGCAGGTCTGCCACGAAGTTGCACACCGCCATCATCGCCACTCGCCCCGAGTTACTTGTGACGCTCTACAAAGACGTTTCCCCCGTACTCATCTCGCGCTTTGCTGACCGTGAGGAGACCGTCCGGTTGGAGGTGTGGGCCACGTACGTCGCTTTGCTGAACCAGACTCGTGTATATGGCGGCAACGCGCAGACGAAGGATGGTGTCGGCTTCAAACGCAAGCGTACGCCTGACGGCATGGATGTGGAGGAAACCGGCCTCTCGATGCTGCAATCTCAGGTCCCGCCATTATCCAAGGCGCTCCTGAACCAGATGAAGTCACCCCGCGCGCCCGTCAATGTGCTGCAAGCAGGATTCGGCGTCTTGCGCAATCTGCTCGAAGTGCTCCCAGGAAGCCTCTCGAACCAGACCACCCTGATTGTCTCCATCGCCAAGTCTGTACTGTCCCAATCCCCTTCGACGGCTAGCTCGGCCCTACATC
Source organism: Peniophora sp. CBMAI 1063 (assembly GCA_900536885.1). Classification (NCBI taxonomy): domain Eukaryota; kingdom Fungi; phylum Basidiomycota; class Agaricomycetes; order Russulales; family Peniophoraceae; genus Peniophora; species Peniophora sp. CBMAI 1063. The sequence continues at coordinate 202,456 of UWZB01000212.1, read as the reverse complement.
TGTCATGCTTGCCATTTCTGACACTTTTCTTTGGCACACACCCCCCACCCGCCTACACAAGCGCCCTCCCGAACATCAGTCCCGTCCTGCTGAGCACGGCGTCCGAGCGCCATCCCCGTGTTGCATCTGAGTCCATCCGCGTCTGGTCCGCCATCCTCAATGCGATGAAACCGGTCAAGGGTCAAGACTGGGTTAAGAGCATCTACGACGAGGCGCTGAAGCGTCTGAGCAACCATGACACGGATGCTGAAGTTCGCATGCGCGCTGAGGAGATCATTGGCGATCTCTGGGTGTGTGCGACCGACGTCGTTAAGGCGGGGGCCGGGAAGGAATGGCAGTTCATCTGCCGCACTACCGGCAAGATCGACGGCGCGATCAAGGTTGTATCGCGGGTCGCACAGGAGGCCGATGTCGGTGCAGACTGGGTCCAGAGCTGCGTTGAGTGGTCGTTGACCATGCTCAGGAAGGCAGGTCGTATCGGTAAGGTCGAGTTGTTCGAGTGTCTCGCCGTTCTCCTCAGCAGGTGTGTACTCTTCTTCGTCAATTGTATCATATGAGCTCAACTATTGCTTCAGGTACGACAGCATACCGGCGCACATTGCACCCACTCTTGTTCCGGACTTGAAAGCTTACTTGTCGATCGCGGACATCGCTCTGCTTTCTCAAGCCCTTTCTCTCCTTGCGCTCATGCTTCGCCTCTCCCCCGCCACGACTTTCCCGGAGGTCGAGCGTGATGCTCTTGCTGACATCTGCAACGTCGCACACTCGCCTTTGCTTGTCGGAGCCGGCCTGGAGTCTATGCTGGCGTTCATGGCGGCACTCGTGGAAGCTGATGGCCAGATTTCCACGCACATCGTCCCCACTCTCGTTCACTCTGCTGAGAAGGCATCCAGCGGTGATGTAAGCCAGGCCAACATCGCGAAATGTGTCGCTCAGGTCGTCAAGAGCGCGCCGGCTGTTACGGCGGGCATCACTGCCGAGTTTTCCAAACACGTCAAGGTATGATCTGTGCATTAGCCTTGGCCATCATCAAGTCTGACTATACTTGGCCAGGCTGGCTCGAAGGCGACAGCTTCGCAAGTTGTTCTCAGCCTTCTCGTTCTTGGAGAGATAGGTCGGTTTGTGTGAGTACCACTTACGGGGACCGTTGCCATACCCTCTTGCTGACAGCGATCAAAGCGACATGACGCCGAACCGCGACATCTTTGCTCAGGCCATCGAACTCTTCAGTTCTGACCAGGAGGACGTTCGTGTTGCTGCCGCTTTCGCTGCCGGTGTGTAATTGTCGGTATACTCTTCCTATCCGGTTTGCTGAATAGTCCGTCCAGGCAACATCGCGATTGGAAATCTACACCAATTCCTCCCCACACTTGTGAAGCTTGTACAGGGTGATGCGCAGAAACGGCTACTTGCGCTACAGGCCCTAAAGGAAGTTGCAACGCACACGTCCACCGGACAGCTGGAGAACTACGCGGAGGCACTCTGGGGGCCACTCTTTGAGAGCTCCGAAGGTGCGGACGAGAGCGCCCAGAGTGTTGCCGCGGCATGCATCGGCAAGCTCATCACAACGAATGCGTCACGGTACCTGCCACAAGTCCATGTCAGTTCAGTTGCAATGAATCTTGGTCTCATTCGCTTACCTCGTGTGCAGTCGCGCCTCTCTGACGAGAACGCCGCCACGAGGGTCACAGTACTTGCAGCCATGCGCTACACCTTCGCAGATTCTTCGCCCTCCTACGACGAGATCCTCGCGCCGCATGTCCTCGACTTCCTCACGTTAATGAGTGATCCTGCTCTTGTGAGTGTGTTCATGTTTGAGCTTGACGACTGAGAGTCTAACGTCTGGTCATAGCCCGTTCGCCGTGCGGCATTGTCGGCGTTTAACGCATGCGCAAAGGCAAAGCCTCATCTCATCCGTGAACACCTGTCCACGCTGTTGCCGAAGCTCTACGCGGAGACAATCCTCAAGCCCGAGCTCATCCGCACAGTGCAGATGGGCCCTTGGCAGCACAAGGTTGATGACGGTCTCGACGCTCGCAAGACCGCGTACGAGACACTATACACTCTGGTATGAAACTTGTTCGCCTCGCGTAGAGTCAAGTGCTAATGGAATTGTAGCTGGACACTTGTCTCGCTAAGCTCGATCTAAACGAGTATCTGAAGCACGTCCTCGTCGGCCTCGCTGATACATCGGACGAAATAAAGGTCATCTCGCATATGATGCTCTTCCGCCTGTCACAGATCGCACCCACCGCTGTGGTGCAGCACCTGGCCGAGGCCACGCCCATGCTCGAGGCGTCTATGAAGGATGCTACGATCAACAAAGATACTGTCAAGCAAGACCTCGAGCGGGCGGCGGAGATCCAGCGAAGCACTTTGCGCGCTGTTGCAGCTCTTAGCAAGATCACGCCTCCGGGAGCCGCACCCAAATTTGAGGCTTTGGTTGCAGAGGTGAAGAAGTCGCCTCAGTGGGGGGCCGAATTCAATGAGCTTGCGGGTCATTGAGATACGGGAAACTGTTGATCTACTGTGTATGTGTACCAATTGTCTTGTAGCGCTGTGCATCCTACATGTTGCATCTTCTTGGACGGAAGGCCTTTGAAGTCGAGCGACATCAAACTCATATTCCTACTCTCTTGCGAATCTCCCGCCATGCTTGTCTTCTCTCAATGGCGGCTTGGCCATTCCCGAGCACGGCCTTATTCTCGATGGCTCGGCGTGCCAGATACGGCATCACCTAACCGGCGCTCTCAACGATTGACTGCTGAAGATGGTGTGTGCCGTGGACTTACCTCCGCAAGAGAACCATACGGGATGTACTTCAGGACAACGGGCGTCGAACTGCGCGTTCGTGCGACGATATAGTTGGAAAGAGAGTTGCCCATGCCATATAGTTGACCGATGGTAATGCGCTCCGCGACGTCGTCCGGAAGCTCAAGAACGGTGTCTTCGGGCAAAAGCTGACCGTCCGGCTTCTCATAAGCGGGGAATTTGCCTATTGGTTTAGCCAGTCCAGCTTCCTCGAGTCCCCCAAGGATATCTCTGATGGAGTCCCAATTGTGGGAGCCGAAAAGCACGGCGATGCTTGGCGTTTTGATACGCCGTTGTCTAGCGAAAGCAGGGAGCCATCGCGTCTCTGACAGATCTCGCGAGACTGCGATATCCTGCGCGATGGTGTCTAAAAGCAGCCGTGCACACGCGTTATAGCTGGCGTCCGTGTCCAGCTTCGAAGACCATACGGGCGGGAAAGGATCGGGTGAGATCGAGTGTGATGCACCTGTAGTGCGGAGCTGTTCGTGAGCCTCGTTCTCCTGTTCATGGTATGCGCCTGTAGTTAAGGATGAGAATCCCAATCTCTGTGCAAGTAGCATGCGAAGGACCTCTAACAAGCTTCACACCCAGAGCGTAGTTGCCGGTTCGAGCGTCTTGAATAGATTGCGCTAAGTATGTCGGAGTCCTATGGGATACAAGGTGAGTCCAGTCGCACCATAACCTAGCTTGCAGATGAGCACGGACCGACGAAGATAAGCCTGGAAAGTGTTGTAGACCAGTGGTGTCGCCAAATGTGCGGCTTCTTGCTCCGAGCTTGGTAGACGATTGAACTCGCGCATCAGCGCCAAGGTGAGGGCGTCTACGGCAGGCTGGTACCACCTGAAGAGACAGTGAGCATTTATAGCGAATACGGGCAGGAGTACTTACGAATACTCAGCGTCAATGATGATACGCACTCCCCGTGTCTGAGCATGAGCACAGATGGTTCTCAAATCTTGATGGAGTTCCGTCAAAGCAGCGAGATCGGCGGCAGTCATGTACGAGTCCGAGCCTGGCGAAGTGACATGCAGAGCCTGAAGATCTCCCGAACGAGGACAGCCGGGAAAAGCCATACGAAGGGGAACCGGTCGATTCTGAGCGGAGACGGTGAGGTCTTTGGAGAAATTCACGAGAGAGATGTGGTCCGGTACTAGGGCTGTAAGCTTCACTGCTACCCAGGCTCGTCTGCGGTTTGGTATGACCTTGGTACCAGCAGTGGCATCCTCGAAGTCCCTGGATGCGAAGGCAGGTAGTCAGATCAGCGTCTGGGCTTTCTTCGGCGAAACTGCGGACCCAGCTACGTCAATGGAATGCATCATCTCCTTCACGATGCGCTTGTGCAAGGCCTCTTTTGGTTCACTACCATTTTTGTGCCCGGAAGCCTTATCCTCGTCGACTTCGACAGAGTACGCGAAGAGAACGCCCATGTTCACCTTCCGGAGCCGTTGGAGCAGAGGGACACATTCGTCCGTTGTTGGTCCCCCGACAAACTATGACCTCGTCAGACGCGAAGGAGTACCAAGTGACTATGATCCTACCTGCAGGAAGAATGTTTGAGAGACGGCGGCCTCAGTTATCTCTCTGATTATCGGGATCGACGTGAGTGTCTCCAGAATCGAGGGGGCCCAGTCGATAAGAGTCGGCGAAGAGCACATGGCATAGACCGCGTACTGGCGGATGAGCTCGCCCATCGTGTTTTGTCTGTCCTCCAGAGTAAGGTGATCATCAACGGCTTCGACGTCCTCGCTCAATAACCCAGATGAAGACAAGGAGAATGCGGCGACTGTGACACCCGACGCTACCACGACACGCCTTATGGTCAGGAAAGAGCGGCGTGGTTTCGCGACCTGAGATAAGAATTTTCTCGAGATAAGGGAGCTTTGGGATATCCGGCGAGGAAAGTACCGCAGCAACATGACGAGAAGATGTACCCACTTGCGACTGTGCCAGAGGGAGACTAGCGACAATCTGCCGAGGGACGTGCGCTCTTATAAGACAAGCGCGGTGATGGCGATCCAGGATAAGCGCTGGGCCCTGAAGCTGCGAGAGGGCACGAGTTTGAGTACGTCGGTAACTCATTATCTACACGCTCTCGGGATACTTAGCTCCCTCAGGCGAAGTCGCCGGGGCGAACATGATAAGTTGGCTTGTGCATGATCGGCCTTCAAGCTTCAAGCTTCAAGCGGGGCGCCGTTCCGAAGATCGAAACCACGTGGTTGATTGGGCCGATTGGGCCGAATTCGGATATCGACATTATTATTTTTCTCCTCTGAGTAAGACGTACGGTATTCTTCTCAACATTCAGCATCTGTACCAGGTCATTAACCCATTAACCGTTTCCGCATTGCTGCCCACACCTGCCTCTTCTCGATCGCCGCTTGTCCATTGCCAAGGACGGCTTTGTTTTCTACCGCCCGCCGCGCAAGGTAGGGCATGACCTATATATATGAATGATCTACGATGAGAGAATAATCACTATTGAGACTTACCTCGGAGAGACCACCGTAAGGTAGATACTTCAAGACTATAGGGGATGAAGTGCGTGTACGCGAGGATATGTAATCCGTAAGCGTATCACTCATCCCGTACAGCTGAGAAAGGGTGACTCGGTCGGCAACATCATCAGCGATGGAGAGTACAGGCTCATCAGGGAGTCCATAACCCTCAGGCTGATTCTCCGAAGCGATGTAAGCGACGGGCCGTGCCAGTCCCGAGTCTGCGAGTCGCTGTAGAACCAGACGGCAACTATCCCAGTTGTGAGTCCCGAAAAGCACTGCGACTGTCGGTAATCTGCCATTGCTTTGTCCCCAGAGATATGACAGCCATCCCATGAGCCCAACTTGGGAACTTGATCCCCGAATATCCTCACGTATCTGGTCCAGAACTAATCGCGTACAGAGCGCATAGCACGCATCTGTCGCTTCTTTAGATGGCCAGATGGGAGAGAGTGAGTCCCGAGAAATGGATGGAGAGACCCTTTTGACTGGTGCTTCTCCCTGGGAGGACCGCGCAATGGCGTGAACGTTGTTCTCCTGCTCGTGATAAGCACCGCGGACAAGTTTGACGCCTAGAGTATAGTTCCCGGCCTTCGCATCCTTGAGTGACTGTGCCAAAAACTCGGGCGTGCTGATGAATGTGGAGTCAGAATGTAAGGGAAAGCTAATGATATCATTCCGAACTCACCGACAAAGGTACGCCTGGAACGTCCCGTACACAAGGGGCACGGGTGCAGTTCGTACTGCAGAAGCGGAGTCCGGTAGTTTGTTGAACTCCCTCATAAGCTCGACACCCATTGCGTCCACTGCAGGCTGGATACAGTGAGACATAGGACACAAATCATTGAGTAATAACTCTCACCTGATACCAAGTGTGCTCGGCATCCAGCGTGAGGCGAATGCCACGGGACTGGGCGTGAGCACATATTGTCCTCAAGTTCCGATAAAGCTCAATGAGGTCCAATACATCGCTATCAGACAAGTAGGAGGCGGGAACCTGGGGAGTACGGAGAATATCTAGATCACCCTTCCGAGGGCATCCCGGAAATGCGACTGGTGGATCGTGTGGCCGGGTCTGAGCGACATCAACAAGGTATTTAGATAGCTTGATCAAGGTCTCGTGATTGGGAACCATCGCAGTGAGTTTAACAGCAACCCAAGTGCGACGAGCGTTCGGTGTCGTCGGAGACACACGCGAGTCCTCGAAGTCGGCAGCGGTCGTGATAGCTCGCAGAACCTCTTGCACAACTTCACGATGTGGGGCCAGCTTTTCCTTGCCGTCGGTAGTGACCATCCCAGCAGCCTCTTCCTCATCGACTTCGGCACTGTAGACAAACAAAGCTCCCTTGTTGTTCGACCGCAGTCGTTCTAAGACCGGCAGGCAGTCTGTTGATGACTCTCCTCCCACAAACTGATCGGACAATTAGCACGCGTTAGGCGTAGAAAAGAAGTCGCGCAGCACCTGTGCAAAGAATGTCTTCTTGACCACAGCCTCCGTAAGCTGTTTGAGACCAGGCGTTGAGGTCAAGGCGCTCAGGGCAGACGGGGCAAGGTCTACGAGCCACGGGAACGAACATATCGTGTAGACGAGATACGAACGCGCAAGCTCTGGCAGAGACTCGTCCTGAGCGGCCCTGTCGTCCTGTGCGGCGTCCGCGAATACGCGCGGGTCGTTGCCGGATAGTAGAAGATATGCGGCCAAGGACACGCCGGAAGTGGCAACAGCGGCTCGCAGCGCATTGGGCCCAGCTGGCGATGGATTTGAATTGCGAGTCAGAAACCTTGCGCGACCGAGTGCCCTGAGCGTTAGCCTGGAGAAGCGCGCCCTGGGTGTGATGCGGGAAAGCATGAGGGCAGTTCAGGACGAAGAAGTGAGGGCGGTCTTGACGACGTCGAGCTGGATATGGTCCGAGTCAAGGTGCCGAAACGCAGCAGCCGGCGGCGGCAGTGCGCCACCGCTCATAATCATGGCAAACGCGAGGAGATAGCGGACGCAAGTGACCGCGCGGGTCTGTCCATCGATGCCGCTGCTCCATCATCGAAGAAAGAAACAACGTACATAAATGTCGATCAGCGGAACAGACTTCGCAGCGTCGGCGTCTCGGCCTCGGATCGTGTAACTTTCTCGCGCCTGCAACTCGTTCAAAACCCTCATCACCACCATGTCCAAACGCAAGCAGACTGATTCTGACAGTGGCAGTGACAACGATGGCGAAGTAGAAAGCAATTCGCCCATGCACACAAACATAATGCTCATCGCACATAGTAGAATCTCATCAACATCGACTTTGACTTTTTCGACCCGGATCCCGAAGTCGATTTTCATGCACTCAAACGTCTGATCGTACAGGTCTTCCAGACCGATGCCGAGCAACTCCACCCGTCTGATTTAGCCGACCTCATCCTCTCGCAGCCACAAGTCGGCTCAACAGTAAAGACGGATGGAAAAGAGAGCGACCCTTACGCTATTCTGACAGCGCTCAATATACATGAGCACAAAGTATGCATACAGGCTTCGCGACAAGATCCACAGCTGACTCCATCGTCTCTTCCTAGCACAATGCATCTATTAAAGCCCTCGCAGAATATGCCCTCCTAAAATCGCAAGGCGACCCAGCCTTCTCAGCGACACTCCAATCACTCTTAGAATCCTCTGACGCCTCGACCCGCGTTGGTCTTATCTTCTCCGAGCGCCTAATCAATATGCCTGTTCAAGTTGTGCCGCACATGTACCGCATGCTCATCGACGAATTACAGGCTGCTGTCACACAGGCAAGTACAGCCGTTCACATGTGCACTATATTCGCATTGACCAGTTGACCTGCAGAATCAGTCATATGCATTCTCCCATCTGCTCTTCTTCTCACGGATATATCGTTTGTCCTCGGAAGAAGAGGTGGCACTAAATGCACAGTCTACCCCTTCTCAGAATAAAAGGCGCCGCGCGCAACAGACACATCTACAGAGCCCAACGAACGGCGTTTATTCGTTTCACCACGAGGACCCCATCATTAAAAAGGTAAGCTTGACAGCGACAGCTTAATTCCAGCTAGCCCTGCTAACGCCGACCTTAGTTAGCACAACACTCCGTTGATTACGAATTTACCCATGCTCAACCAAGGGAAGAGGACTCTTTCGGACTGGACTTGGGAGGGCGGATGATGTTACTGTCTGCAGATAGATTGCCACAATTGGTCCACGAGATGACCGAGGCGTTCTCAAGCTAATATAGTATGTACTCTTGTCGCGGATGTTGTACGTCTAGAAGTGCTAGATGATTCTGTGCTCAGCATGTAAACCGCTGTATCATCTGCCGCCCACGGTCTCCAGAGACTCCCAAACAGCTTTCTTCATCTAAGAGGGGCCGTCAATGGCTTGGCTTTCAACGGAAATCACCAATTACTCACCGGTGGGCTGTTGCCTTGGCCATCAAAGTATGATAGTACGATCGTCTTGGATACCCAGTCGTTCGTGACCGCGCCGAGATCTCGCACAATGAGTGTCCGCTCCTGAATGATGTTCGGGGGCGTCAATATAATGTCAAGCGGCTGGTGCTTGGCGAAAGTGGCGTTCGGGAACATGGACTTGAGAGTATTCATCGGTGAAGCGACAGCGACAGCGTCCTCTTGAGTCATAGTCTTGCCTGTGTACGCTGCTTGTATACGGGCAGTCAGGGTACGTATGAACGCGTCGCGTAAGTGAGTATACGAAGTGTTGCGCGTAGGGACTGCATGGAGGAATGTAAGCACAGCTCAAGAGGCGTGACAGGCGCGTTTGCATACTGATTCTCAGCAAGCAGGACGTGTTGTCGACGAGAAACTTGATCTTCTCCTCTGCAGACGCAGACCTGGGGAGCTCTTCCAGCTTTGGGTTGCTCAAGTCGGCGTAGAAGCCGACAGAGTAGACTTTAATGCCCAAGAAAGACACCGTCCGGACGCCACAACCAAGTAGAGTGTACGTGGGTAATTTAACTTTGGACTGAACGGAAAGCGTGCGAGGGAACGTGATGGCCGTGTCGGGGTCGACTGCATGTGATGGTTGAGTGAGACGTGCTCTGGTACGGAGGGACTGCTACGCACCCACTTCATCTGTGGCCACCTCCGCGTCCAGCGAGATTGAGTGCTTCAAGGCGTATGCGGCGGGGAAAGTGAAACAAGCGCCCCAGAAGAGAGGTTTCCGCCAGCCATGCATACGAACGCCATGACGGGCAGTGGCGAAGGAGCGACGGGTAGACACCGAGGCAAGGACGCGCCGGGCTGCAAACATCATTGGCGGCGAGAGAGAAAGCCGGCAGTTGCGCCACACGATGGCCGCAGTCCCGTGGGACAATCCATACGCGCGTCGTTGGTACGCGTTCCGACGCGTAAGCTCGCGCTCTCTTTCGACGCGCCATCGCACCAACAAAAGTCTGGATAGTTATATAATCCTGACCGACGGCTGCCAAGGGTTGAACACCCTTTGATCCTTCCCCGCCATGTCTCTGCAGGAGATGCTCTCAGCCGCCGTCGCCGTAGACCTAGGCGGGTCGAGCTCGGACGCTCCGGATATCATCGACCCAGAAGACGACACAGCGCAGCACCAGGCTTATCTCAAGTCTTTGCCGTATCCTTGCGAGACAGATGAACAGATCCTGGCAAATCTTGAGTTTATATTAGGTCGCGTCGCCATCTGCGCGGAGACCAAGGACTTCATGACGCTTTCGACTTGGGACGCCGTATTGGAGTGGTACGCAACCTACTTTCTCATGGCATGATATGAGGTCAAGTACGAATGTTACCAGCTGGCTTTTGCTTCGGTATCCGATGCCGAAGCCCCTTCGCGCGAAGCTCGTTCGTCTCTACTTCGAGCTGGCCATCTTGCCGGGGATTGCACCCCGCGTTGTGCGCGGATGGATCGACATAATCTCTCGGCTGCTGTCTCCCCGCTCGGACGGCCGGAGGAGGCTTGAGATAGAGGATCTGCGACTTCCCTGGCGGCCACTTTGGCGTGTCTTGAGAAGAGAAGTACAGATCAAGAGTCGTTTACATGATGCTAGGTGTGCCATGCAGCATAAATATACCGGTGTATATGTTTTTGACAGCATCGACAGCCGTCCTATGGCCGGCCTCTACATCAACTTGGCGGAATATTGCAGGCGTTACTTCTCTAGCGACTCGGCTGTGCAGGAAATGCTTGACGAGTTTGTGCCGCTGTTGAAGCAAGAGATGATCCCCACGACCGCATCCATCTTGATCTCCTTTCTACCTTTGGACAAAGCCAACGCCTACTTGCCCGCTCTGTTCAAGATATGGGAGGTCACTAACTCCACCAGTACGTGGTATTCGAGGTCATCCAAAAATTACATCTCATGTTACACACTCAGTCCTGGACGATCGCATGGTGGAACTTATTGGTGCGCTATCACAAGAACATGTCGCCGCGGATGGCTCTATCGAGGGTGATGTTGTTTGGAAGGACGTCGGTATGTGGACGCATGCCCAGTGGCGCACGGTGGCGAACAAAGCGCTGGGCAGTGTTAGTGAGTCAAGGTTTTCGATATGTCTAATTCTGCGACTGAATGCTCCATTCTGACAGATGTTCCTGTTGGCGCTTCCAAAGTGCGCAAACTTCTATATGTGCTGATACGTCGTACTGATTTACCCGTAGGGTGCAAGCACAACTGGCCATTATGCAGATATCCGATCGGATGCGTCCGTGGCCCTCGTCAAGAAGCCTGTCAATCGATTCGGCTCTCTTGCCCAAGCCTTCATCTACTCCATGGCCGAAGATGGCCCTCCCCGCAGCGTTGCTTCTGCTACAGATTCGCCAGGAGCTGGTGCTTCGGCGGATCTCGTTGCTGGCTGCAAAGCCTTGGACTCTCTCGCCAGGCTTATCCATTCCACAGAGTCTTTCTTTCATCCTTCTAATTCGGGTGTATGGACCATCGCGCTGACGTCGCTACTGGCTTCCTTCGCCACCGTGTTCCAGCAGCGTTGGAAAGAGGAACAGTCTCCCGAATGCAAGACACCGGCCCATCGGCGCCTTACCAACGGCATCAAGCGCGCCTTTGTTGAGATCTTGCGCACTCCGGCTCTACTTGCTATGTTCTCCAAGGACCCTATCTCAATGGGACTCGCTCAGTCTGCTTTGCGTGGTCTCGCGATCTTGGAGCCCAAGCTAGTGATGCCAGACCTACTGGAGCGAGCTTACGGCGGACTAGAGTCGGTCAATGAAACGCATAGGACGACTGCAGTACTATGCCAGATGACTGCAATAGCACCTCTCCTGGCAACCGAGGCGCTTTACGTTGGTGGTCAACGTCATATCCTGCCGCTGCTCGAGCTCTGCCTACCTGCGATAGACTTGAACGATCCGACGAAAACGATCTATAGGTCCGATTGCTTACTGCGGAATTGAGACACTTGACTTATCGCACCATAGCTCAACTTTCATCGCAGAGATCGCCGCACGAATCCAGTTCAGGGATATCTCTGCGGTGCCCTTCAGTGCATCGGGCGCCGTTGACCAGCCTCCCACGGATGTCGACGATGACCTTCGCTTGCCGGACACGTCAATGCCCGTTCTATCGGTTCAAGAGGAGAGAGCATTGGCGAGGGAGAGCACCGCTGGGTTTGCAGGTCAGTCAGCGCTCTTCCGTCCCGCTTAACATGTTAACAGTCCCTCGTAGAGTGGTTGATTGCGTTCATTCACCGCGTGTTGGCCTTGTACGAGAACCTACCCGAGGAAGGCGGCAAATCGAACACCATCGGCGGTCGCTCCGAGGACGCAGTCGTGAAATCGTTGAAGGCTGCCGTGGAACAAGTCAGCCAGCAGCTCAGTGACGAACTCTTCGACCTTTGGCTTCGCGTCCTCTACGACTACGCTTGTACTAACGCGAAATCGAACTCCGTGAGAGCTTTCGGAGACCTGATATCCTGCCTCGCCCGGCGCGACAGCGTGAAGACGGCGAACAAGTTTATTCCACTTTGCGTGCAGAACATCAAGGAGGAGCTCAAGCATGGTGCTTCAAGCTCACGGTCAACATCGAGTGCGGCTGCTGCGCCGAGCGACACTACACTCCATTGGTATATCAGCATTCTACGGGGCTGTCTCATGACGTCCGGGAGTCACGTACGCCGACTCTTATCTCCTATTACCACCAGTCAACTCACACTGTCTTTCAGTTACTGACTCATAAGGCCGCCATACTGGACGTGCTCTCGGAGCTTCACGAGAAAACGTTCAGCGAGCGTGGCTATGACGCAACAGGGCGGCTTCTGTTCAGACTCATGATTGCGCTCATCGGCACTCACCCAGTAGAGAGCTATTCGGCCAACCCTGACGAATGGCATGGCGCCAACTTCGGCAACGAGCAATGGGGACGCCTATATAAGTGTGAGGATGTTGTGGTCAATTGGCACAGTATGTACCACCTAACGCGGCAAGGCCTTCTCTGATGAGTATCTACAGCGCCATCTGAGGACGAAGTGGACATGGTCCTTGAGATTCTGAACAAACTCGTCCAGCCAGCTCTGGACCGCGTCGAGGATCTCATCAGCAACGCGCAGACATGGACAAATGTTGAGCGCAACGACTTCTGTCGCAATCTTGAGTTCTGTCGGTGAGGGTCGAGCGACGTCACATTGAGTTGATGTCTGACTTATGTCTCCATACCGCTAGGTATGCATGGGCAGGGCTCCCGGCACTGCGCAAGGAGGGCTCAAAGGATACTGTCTGGTCAGGTATGAACGCTGAAGCAGAGGTGGAAGGACTCGTTGTTACCCCAGTGTTGCCTAACGCTGGCTTCGCGCTCACGGAGGCTTCCGACTCGCGTTACAAGATAGCAGTGTCTCATCGCACCAAGTACTGCGATGTTTTGCACCGCGCAGTTGGTGCTCTTAATCAAAGCCGCGCCGAAGGTGAAGATCATATCGACGCCATCTCTCTGCTTGCGAAATCCATTGAGACGTGCCTGTCCGCATATGGGATGCTGCACACGACGTTCACGGCCCTTGATAAGGCCTATACACGTCTACGGGAGTGAGTGATACTAAACGGCCTTTCCGCGGGCTCGGTCTGATCCGCGTCGTCCGAAGTTCAAGCCGCATCTGGCCAAAGGACCAAGTCCAGCTTCGACCCCAAGCCATCCGTCGTGCCCACCTCCATCACGCTTGTCGCTTATACCTCAACGGTTTCTATCGGCGCCGCGGAGCAGTCGAGGACGGCCTCATCAAGGATCTCGCCAACCTCTGCCTTAGTCCATATGTGCGTGTACGCAAATCGGCTCAAGGTTCTCTTCATCGCGTCTGCTCGATCTACATCCGGTCCACGAGGATGGTCCTTCCCATCATGTACTCCGCTCTCGCGCGTGGTACAGACCCCGACAGGATGAAGGGTCAGTCCTGCTCCTTTACCGTCACGAATCGTCCTCATCACACCTACAGGCGCGCTATATGTGATCTTAAATAAGGGGTTTGCCACGTATGCCATTGCTGACTCCAAGGACCCTCTATTCTATGGACAACATCTTCTCGTGATCTTGCAGTGCCAGCATGAAGAGAAGCCCTCGGTACAGCAACTTGTGACTTCTCTCGCTAAGGATGCGCCCGCCTACCTGGATGAAGAGGCTTTGCGTACAGATGGTTATCCGGACGATATCCCCGGCGTGCGCCAAGTTCTTCAGGACCTGAGCGCTCATTTCACCCCCGCATACATCGACCAGGCGATCTTATCCGAGGCTCAAATCAAGAGCTCTGTCCGTGTCATCCAGAAAGAGAAGAGGTACAAGGAGACCATCGCTAGCATCGTAGACATTGCCACACGGCCAACGACACACGTGCGCAGACCTATCGTGATATTGACGGCAATCCTGACCCGCCTCAATAGTGGAGATATGTGAGCTTTGCGCTCAAGTTCCTGCGCGGTCTTCTTCGGCGCGACGCTCCTCCATCCGCGGATGTCGCCCGATTGTTCATGAAACATACGACCAGCCCGCACGCGAGCCTCAGAAATAGCGCACAGAAGTATGTATGGTTCATGACTTTGTTGGTACGAGTCGACTGAAGAATGTGTAGGGGTGTCGTGAAGTTGACAGCGTTGATCAAGATACGGTCATACGCGAAATCAAATGAAGAGCTTTGGCTTCATGAGTACTCTAGCCCCCTCTCTTCGGCCGTGCGCATCCAGTCTGATGGCGAATATCATGACATCGTCCACCGCAACATCGATCCGGCTGGGCAGGAGTGGGTGCCGGTCTTCGTTTGCACTCCTGAAGCATTACTCACAATACCCACCAGAGCGAGCTATATTGATAAGGTCATGTCCGGCTGGCTGGTATGGCACCCTCGCGGTATCAAGGCGTACAAATCTGTAGCAGAAAGCGAAGCACCAATTGAATGGGAGGCGGCATCGCGACCTGCTGTTCGCGTGATCGAGGAGACCGTCAACATCGACTATGTAACAGCACTGATGGATATTTACGGACAAGAATCTGCACGGGCTTCCGCGAAGCCCGACATTCGCGCGGACCATGTCAACTTCACCAAGTCTCTTGGTGCGTAGCGTGTTCTCAAGTGCGAAAACGCCCGACTCACATCGCGTTCAGCCAAGACTCTGCAGGGCAATGGGCTACAGCAGACGCTGTCAGCTGTTGAGACCATGCTTTTCGATATTGATCGCTTCAAGCAGCGTGCTGGGTTCGAGTTCCTGGCAGGAGTTACGCGCGGTGCGCCAGCTTGATCACTACGTACACTGACCAGCTATTCACTTGAGCGCACTCATATAGGCTCGAAACACTGGCCGAAGCAATATCGCGACGCACTCTGGTCATGGGCCGTCGGAATCTACCCGAAGATATACTCCCAGATCAAGCCCGATACCATTGCTCTGTTTGAGTCCTGCCTCTCCGTAGGTTCACCCAATTTCGTGATTGTGACAGAAGTCTTGATCCATCCGAAAGAACCAACTGCAAGGCCGCGATACACGGCGTCTACCAGAGCTCATCTCCTGGATCGAATCTCTATACACGGATGACCTGCAGAGCGAGTCAGCATTCGAAAGTATGTATCCCTCTCGCGCTATGGTGCTCAAATACTCATGTCAACATTCAGTGGCGAAGACTATGACAGTCCTCGGCTGTTACTTGGATTACGCCGGACACCAGGATTTGAATGCAGTGGACAAGCAGTTTGAGCTATATTATGCCAATGTCAACCTAACATACGCTGAGGTATAAGCCATCAATCTTGCTTCTGAGACGGTGTACTGACCATTTTCCAGCTTCGCGTGACCATTGCGGAAAGCCTCCATACATGCATTCTACATCGTTGGCGACCAGGTTACTCTTCTACCTCGGCATTCCTCGACGCTTGTGTAACCCTCGAAGATCCTCTTCGTTCTCGGTATGCAGTCTTAGATGGTCTATTCAACTGTGTGAACTCACTTACAACTAGCGATGTACCTTACGCTGCTCGAATAGTCCAACTCTCTGACAAACTCACCGCCTGGCGTGGAGAGCGTTTGCCTCCGCCGCGTGTTGCTCAGTCAGAATACGACAAAGTTTCCCTATGCCTCTTACGGTTCCTATGGATCGCATTCTACAGCAGCAACGCTCCCATATACTACTCTTTCGCTCTCCCACTTCTGTGAGTGACCTGTTTGCGCTTGCTGTTTCATCCATTGAGCTTCGCTTAGTTCCCAGTTTTTGCGCACGGGCATGACTGAGCTTGGCGACAACCCTGAGCTGCAAACACATAGCCAAGCTGTGCTCTACATCATCGCTGCTGTAGCCCCGCCCCGAACCTCAATCGTAGACGATGTGTTGTCGATCTTCATTGACGCTTGCAAGACCTCCGAGTCGTGGCGGACGCGTTTACACACGCTCAGTACGCTGTCTCACTATCTTCCGATAACTAGAGCTGTTACTCAAAGCAGAGCAGAACCCCTTATGGTCTTTTTCTACCGTAATCTTCTGAGCGTCAATGAGGCGACGCAGCAGCGCGTCATGGACCTGTTGCTCGATTGCCTCGCGGATGACAATGTCGAAGTGCGTGAAACGGCGATGAAGACGCTCTCAAGCGTTGTGCGCGTCTCCCAACGTCAGAGTATCGGGCCCCTTTTGGTGCGTCTCGCGCTATCACCGCATACGGCATGAGACGATCTGCGTTTTTAGGATCGCTTCAAGAAGACCATCCGCAGGACGAAGCTACCGGCACGTTCGAACTCGGGATACGCAGATGCCTTGCGCACGCTGCATTCTGCGGTTCTTGGTATATGCGCGCTCATTGAGAGTGTCCCGTATTCCGTCGAGAAGTGGATGCCGCCTCTCACGGACGGTGAGCGTTCTCCTGACCCGTTTGGGTTTACGCTCTTACGCTCGACTGCTGCGTTTAGTACTAGCCGCTCACGCTACCGACCCTCCGCCCATTTCGACTACAATCAGGAAGACCGCGTCGGAGTTCAAGAAAGTAAGTTTGGACAATTGCGGCCTCTCTGTTCTCCGCTCAACCTTCTCTAGACGCACCAGGACACCTGGTTCCATGATCAGCTGGCCTTCACGGAGGATGAACAACAGAACCTATCGACAATGCTCGTTGGGACGTCATACTGTGAGATATGATTTTTTGTTCACTCGCACGCGCATTGACTTTGACTTTTAGACGCATAGCTGAGGTCATAGGTTGTGCGGAAGCCCGTACCGTTGTAATAAGCAATCACGAGACAGTAGTTCATGTACATATAGCGGGCTTCCCAGACATCTCATCGCCAATTCCGCCCCTTGGGATTTTGAGAGTAAATCCGACGGTGAATGCTCGTCGTGGGTGGGTCGTTGGCTGAACTCCAGTACGAAATCGTACGTGGAGCGTCTTCATATCGGACCTTGTACATGCTGGCGCCTTGTGAATGAATATTGAATATATGTCCTTGGGCTCTCCTCAGCGCCTGGACTTCGAAAGTAGCCCGGACGCGGCGGCGGCGAGGTGGGCGCATCTGTGCGTTCTGACTTCTCCCAGCCTACAGACGGTTCAGAATCATTGGCGGGTCTGATGGTAGACGAGTACGTGTGCAGATTGTCACGTCAGATAGTGCCGTACAGGGAAGCCGCGTGTAAGAGTTCGGCCTTATGTATGTGTATGGGTCCCCCCGAGTTGAGTGTCATGCAGGCGCCCAAAATCGCTACACGAGTGGCGTGACGATAAGGAAGATCCGAGTTTTCTAGAGTGATACCATGCATCCGACCCTGTTGACACTAGAGATTGTTCCAAAGAATGATGAGGGCAAGACGCCGTCAAGGGCACGAGGAGGAAGGTTCAGAGAACGCGGTGAAGCTGGCCCGAGGGCATGCGGTAGATTTGTAGTGGGTACTTCTGATAACGGCAGGACAAATGATAAGTATGTATGTCGGGAAAAGCTTGTGTAAGGAGAAAGGATCATGTAGGGAGACGAAACGAAAGGGACGACCGTCGGTGATCGTCAGAGGGAAAGGCGGTGCGCGCAGCTGTCGACATCTGGTCGGGCCTCGCTCGGACTCTTCTTGCAACAACCACCGTGTTCTTCGCCCCGCCCCCAGCAGAAGCAAGAAGAGCTCATCGATACCAGACACGACGCTCAGGCGTGTTCTGCACAAGTCGCATATTTATTGGCCAGACCATTCCTCTCCGCACCGAGGGCACGTTGTGATCGCTCCATCTTGACGCCGTACACCGCCGACGAGGGCCAGCCCGTCCGCTGTCGCTTACCCTCCGCGCCCAGTATCTATCCACAAGCCGTCCTGCCATATCCATCGCTTTCCTTGCCACTTAGAAATAATTTCGTGCTCTCATCTCCCTCTGTACGGACGTCGACAGGCGATCAATTTCTACTCGCCGTCGCCCGCCGCATCTTGTTTATTCGCTCATCGTCTATCCCAACACCTTTTCATCTCACGCAAGCACCCCCGGACGTCGCAATCAATTGTTTATACTTAACTGGTGCGATCTATGCTGACTTGTCACTTCCATCCCCCGGGCTGACAACATGTTGGCCACCCTCAGCGCTATGCAACACGTTACGAACACACCATCCACGAACAAGATGCCCACCTCTCCCTCAAACACCCGGAAGCATTCTCCTTTTCCAAAACTCAGTCGCCCCATCCCCGCCAGCTGGGCTGACGACGTTGATAGCCCCGTCGAGCAGGTAAGCGCTCTCCCTAGCCCCATCATTCCGGCTATGTCTCGCGCCCTCTCAAACATCTTGCTAATCAATTCCTCCATCACCCAGCGCCGCCATCACAATGCCTTCGGGCTACCTCAGGGCACCCCTTCTAAGCTACAGACAGGAAGCATGCTCAATCCCGACAACAATATGACCGTGGATTCTGCAGCGCAGCCTGAGAATGCGCGCTGGAAGGTCAACGGTGCCGGACAGCTTGTCCACGCTGATGCTGCGACCGCCTTCCTCGCCGACGATATGGCCAGGCTCAAGATTAACAACGGCGGTGTCAGTGATGTCGCGGACTCGGCCATCAACGGTGCACCTGGTGTCAAGCTGCAGGAGGCGGGCCCTCTCGACATGTCCGCCCACCCCACCGCCAAGTCGGGATCACCACCGTCGGATCAACATCTTGGTTTGCCGAACCACAACCGGACCGACTCAACCTCCAGTCAAACGTCGAATGGACCTGGTTCCGCACATCGTGACCGCCCGCATTCCTACTCTGGAGGTATCTCGACTGCGGATCTTCGCCGTCTGCAAGGCATTCCCGAGCCTGAGCAGGCACGTGCTGGTCCCGGTGGACAGGAAGGACAAGTCCAAACTGAGCAGACCACGTTCCCGTCGCTTGCCTCGCAGCCGCGTCAGCAACCTGGAAGTCCCGATCTTCAAGTCGACTACGGCGTCCAGCAGCGTCAATTCCAGCCTATCACGATCGATACTCGCGTAAACGGTCAAAATGCTCACAACTACCGATCGCCAGCCTTGCAACAGCGGGCATATAATAGCCAGCAGGGCGCCGCTCAGTCTCTCGGCGGGACCAACATGCACTACCCTATGCAGGCAGGTGCCGCGAACAACACCCAGGCTGCCTTCGACAATCCAGCCATTGCTCGTGTCCAGCAACAGCAAAACTTCCGCAACAACCACCAACACTCGTCTTCCGACCCCGTTCACCTACGTGATACGGCGGCGGCGGCACTTGTGAACGGCGGCATGCCGTTCACCCCTGGCCTGTACCCACTTGCCGGCGCCCCAGGAGTCTATCCGGGCGCTTTCTTCCCCCCTCAAGAGGCATACGCTCCCGGCGTCGCCCAGATTATGGCCGCCGCGCGTATTCAGCAAGGCTTCGGTCAGCCGTACGGTTTGAACATGCCGATGCTGCAACAGACGCCAACAGGGGGAAGCTCTGGCTCTCAGTCACAGCTTGCAGTGGATCCTACTGGAAATGGGCCAAGTGCCAATAATCGGAAGCTTGGCCTTTACAAGACGGAGCTTTGCCGTAGCTGGGAAGAAAAGGGCTCATGCCGGTATGGGCCGAAGTGCCAATTCGCCCACGGTGAAGAGGAGATTCGCAAGGTTGCGCGTCATCCGAAGGTTTGTGTTCCGCAATACGATCAATATTGTTTCGCTCTAATCAGGCCCTACAGTACAAGACCGAGATCTGCCGTACATTCTGGGTGTCGGGTTCTTGCCCGTACGGGAAGCGCTGCTGCTTCATTCATACCGAACTACCCGCGTCTGGTGCTCCGCCTGGTGCTGATGGCGCACCTCCGCCCAAGATCGCCCAGCCTCAGACCATGCAACCCCAAGATAACCGCCCTCGCTCGGACAGCGATTCAACCGAGGGGCAACAGGTCTCCCGGCTACAGCGCATTCAGAAGCAAGAACAGTCACCCACAACGGGTGAGACGACACCCTCGACTGCCTATCCCACTCCGACGAACTCTATGCCGCCGCGCCAGCCTCCGCTCCGCCTCGATACCGCGTCGCTCGACCAGCCAGCGCTGAACAAGACGCAGAATAAGTCAGCTTACCCTGCCTTTGCCCCCAACGCGGGTGCGATGTTCCGCAAGGACGAGAATGCAGGCAGCCGCTCGCCAGGTCCTGTCACCGCAGGACCCGATCTTGGCCGTCAGCGCATGGAGTTTCCGGGTTTCAGCAATCAGGGCAACGCCAACAAACGTTCTTCTGGTTCAAGCGTACGCCACTCCTTTAATGGCACGGAGGTTATCAACTTGGGTCTCAAGTCGCCGACTCCGCCATCTGGCAGCTCGTCGCCATTTGCCACACCTGCGCCGGAGCTTACGCCGCCTCGCGCAGTCAGCCATGCTCGTTCAGGCAGCGCGGGTAACTGGAGTACCCTTGCTCGCAGTGTCGCCTTCCCGGGTCCTCAGACCGCGGCGCCCATCAACGAGCAGCGCGCGAACGTTCCGTGGCTTTCTGCTGTTGACGGCCCTGGCACCGCTGCTCGCTGGTAAAGCAGCGACATTGAAGGGGATATGGTCCTCGCTACACTCAGCTTCTTGCTCTTACCATTCACGAACATCATGACTGTCCACGTCGGACCTAGCGCGTCGCCTGTTGGGCGCACCCTCATCCCATGTACTCCTTTCTGTGCTCTTACCACCAAGAAAAACCAGTCCTCATCTACTCCCTGTAATCCCCCAAAATTGCACCAGTAGTTGTCGGAAGTTGTCGGTGATTTTGACTCTGCTGCCGGTCGTACGTGTACCGCTGCTCGCCTTGTCATTTATCGTGCCATATATCCTGCTGTTGTTCCCTTCGCTGTGCATTCTGGTTCCTTATACTTAATGAATGAAATGTCTGCCAGTCCTGGTCATGGCAAAATGGGGTACTGAAAATTTTAATCAGGACCACGCTTGGTGGTACATTTGGTTTGGCGGAAGATAATGATACTTGTCATTGCGATATTGTCATAGATCGTGCATGACCGAAAGGTATGGTATATACGCAGTATTCAGACCCAATATGATGAAGACAATCTCATAAACACGTCGATACAGTCAGAGTCCAAGGGAAAGTTCATCCAGCTCTGCGTGGAAACGCTGCAAGCGGCCGCGCGCGTATGCAATGTAGTCGAATTCCGGGTTCACAGTCCGGCGCTCGACGTCGTCGCGCGCCTGCACGAGACCCCATATGGTCCACATCGCGTGGGACGCGGGGCTCCAAAGACGTACTTGACGCCGCAGCGTGGCGAGCTCGTCGAGCTGGTCCGACTTCGAGAGTGCGTCGTAGGGAACCATGCGTCCCGACGGGAGAGGGACATTTCGATAAGACAAGTACGCCGTGAGGAAGTTGTCTTGTTCGCCAGGGCTGGGGTATCGCTCGATGTCAAGAAGATGAGGGGTGGCGCCGTGGTAGTTCGCCGTCCACTCGTGGAAGTGGTTCGCGATATCATAGGCGCCAGGGTTGGGTGCCGCGTACTCAAAATCGACGACGATGATCTGCAAGGTGTGAACTTAAGCTAACTGTATCGGTAAGATCTTCTGCGTACCTGGTGATGCTCTGGCCTTCCGGACTTCATTTTCTTCAACCGGAGCAGGTTGCCGTACTGGGCGTCATTATGGCAGAAAACGTTGTCGAGTGCGCCACTGGCCGCGGTGGACTTCAGCCAGCCTAAGTAATGTTCCCAGCGGCGTTGAAATGCATCAAGGTCGAACTCGGCGCGAACTGATTCTGGGACGGCGGGAAGCTCGAGAACGCTGCGTGCGGGTACAAGCCATGAACGCACGTTCGTCTCTACTGCGATTCGTGGGAGCCCGCGGAGAAGAGGTTCGGGCTCGAGTGCATCGACATCGGCACCATGCAATTCAGCCATGCGGGCGCCGATATACGAGCTTGTTAACGGGTCGCGTATGGCCGAGCCAGTCAGCGTTTCTGAGTCGAAGTATTCTTCGATACGACCATTATCGAATGTGCCGTACACACGTGGACCCATGTGATACGTGGAGGATAGGACATGCAGTATGTGGAGTTCTCGAGGACGTGCGATGAGGGCACTGGAGGATGGACCATAGACGCGAAGGAGGAGAGTACGAGCGGGTGTAGTGAGGGAGGATACGAAAAAGACTGCATTCGTCAGAGCCCCCGACACCTTCTGAATGCGCATTGAGGATGCGGGCATAACATCTCTGGTCCACGCAGGGATCGAGAGCGCATGTGTGATCTCCAGCAGCTGTTCGACAAAACGCGGGGTTTTGTACTGCCTAAAAGGGGCCTGGTCAGTACTTGTCACTGAATGCACCAGCCACCGGATACGAGTCAGAACTGACCGCTCAAGGCGTATCGTCCTGTAGTTCTCGCGACTATCTGCTTGACGAAAAATTGAAAGATGCTCACCTCGGATCTAGGTGGCCTGCAACATGGGGAACACCTTCAACAACATAATCGACTGAGAGATTCTCCTTTGATGAACTCGGGGATGCAGAGGACCAGCTAGCCGTGGAAGACGTGGCAGAACGGCCCGATGAACGATGGACGCTGCTATGGGACGAGCCCATGGATGATTTCGATATTGACCTCGGATATCCTAGGCGAACCGAAGGGCTGAAGTCTGGTCCAGCGACGTCTGACGCAAGAGGCATGGCACGACGGGGGAGCGCAAGGAGATGAGAGAGAGGAGCAAGATACGACGTATGATACCACAAGCGGAGCGGCAGGGGCATGTCTCAATTCCGCGCACGCGACTTTTTTGACGCGTGTGATTACACTGAGATAAGACTTTTTTTCCGGTGCCGGTGAGCTTGATCTAAGCTGTATGGTGACAACGGAGAACGGACTGCACATTACATTGCTCGATGTTGCACATAGACACGCCGAACTGCCACTGCATGCGCCTTCTCGCCAGAACAACTTGAACGTAGACCGCGATGACGCCGTGCGAACCGAGCATTTCGGTTTCCTACACCGCCTGACGGTCCCGCCGTAAACGTCATCCCAGTCGGTGCCTGCACTGGGCAAACCCTAGGCTAATTTCAAATCGGATGCCTCAAAAGAATCAAGTGCCTTCAACTTGACCGAACCCGGTTGGCCTCCTATTGCCACCTCACCGCTGAGAATATAGTCACAGAATGACCTTTCGCTTGCCGACGATCATACACCTTCTCTCGAGTCTAGCCTCGAAGTCTGACGCCGTTCAGAAGAAGCCGCTACGTGTGGCACTGTGAACGTTGCTTGAAGTTCTCGCCGGATGCCACTCGGGATCTTGAGGATGCCGCGGAGTGCGTGCCGCCGGCGACGAACGCGAGATGGCTTTGGTGGACAAAGGACCGTTCAAGTCTAGACTGACCTATCACCTCACTGGCTGTTCAACAAGTGTGACCCAGGCTTCTGTCCGACGCGGGATCACGTCGCAGGGCCATGTCTCCAAGAGCTGGGGTCGCTCTGTACTCAGCTTGTCTTCGAAAACCCAGATGCCTGACGGGACTATGTGGCGCTGAATTGCGTATTGCCTCTCTACTTCTTGTTCATAGTTCCCAACAGTGGGAGTTTCTGTCCTCTTTAAGCAAGCAGAGGGGCCACCCTCGACACAAAACCCATTGCCAGGCACTAGCCTACTGTATACACTGACGCTCGAGCCAAATCGCCACCGAGGGGGTTCGAAACAGCGGACGTCTGGGGAGCATAAGCCATCTACGCTGTCGTCGGAGCCTATCCTCATCTCCCGCCAAAAGTCTAGACTCAGATCTGTATCGTACGCTGGATTGTATGACTTGAGGTTCGCGTATATTGCACTATGCAATTCGCTTGCCTGCGTGGGAAGTTCCTTCTCAGTCGCTGATTACAACGAACTGTTCCCGTCGGAATATTGAGGGCCCTTCACGTACATCGCGTGATTCCGATTGAACGGCTATACAACCGAGTCTCGGAGGTAGATGAGGAAAACAACGTCCAGACATTCACCTGTCTACCAGCTGTAGGGATTGAGCTGGACTCATTGACATTCCCCAAGAGCCGGCGTATTGCCTTCGGCCGGTCAGATAGAAGTGGACTTTCCCAAGCTCAGGAGTCAGTATAGCTCAGGGCCGTTCTCCAGCCCACATGTAGGCTGCGCTCAACATCTGATCCTCAAGCACCGAGTGGATGATCTTGAGGTTCAGCCTAGAACTGGGTTGACAAAACGGAAGAGGTGAGACTCTACAACATCGTCTCATGGTGGGCGGTCTATGAGGGGTCTTCTATTGTACACTATGATACATGAGGGTGATCTGTATCTATGCGACGGATCCTGATATGACGATCTCATCCTTTTCGGTACTCTTTTCGCTCGTACTCGCCCCCGATGATGATGGCTGAGTGCACTGTGTGGCACAGTTGACGTTGCGCAGGAAAAAGGAAAGCTAGACAGACCTCATGTCAGAGGAACGTCGATGAAAGTGATGAGCTCTGTCTCTTACGAGTAATGCAATGCCAAGGCAAGGCGTGCACAGAATCCAGATGTACTGTGAATCGTTCAGTGTTTTCTTAGTTCTCCAACGCGAACGACGTACTCTGAGAGCCTGCGCTATAGCGTGGACCGTTGCGGGTGAACTATCAGTTTGAGACGAGGCCGCAGAACCGGCGAAGCGAGAGAAGATAGCGCCAGAGAGTGCCTGTCGCCGTTTCAATCAAGAAGCATCGGAAAAGAACTGATGTGTGCGCTTACGAGTCCGACTGTCGCACCGGTGAATCTTACAAGAAAGAAGGCGCTGGTCGCTGCTGCGAGATCCTGTGGTGGGAGCGAGCAAGCAAAGACCTGGTAGGGAGCATGGAATAGCATGCCGAGGCCGATGCCAGCGACAAGTGGAATGATGGATTGGGCATAGACGCTGAGCCGGTGATGCAATAGCTGCAGCAGTCCTGTACCCGTCGTCAGTAGGTTGGAGCAAACCCAACGTCGCGAGTGACGCACCAAACCCTAGAGTCGCAATGGCCAGTCCAATTACGATGATCATACGCTGGCCGCTGATATCTTTCTTCTTGGCCTGCCACGAGTTCATAAACCATGCTGCAGGCATTGACGCCAACGACGAGCCGAGAGAGTACGGGAGAAGCATGAGACTGGCGTTTAGTACTGGAATAGCATTGAGGCTCTGAAGGTGCCGTCAGTCTCGATGTTAAGGGTTCTCAATTCGCCCGCACCTGATAACTGAGCGCCAGGTAGAAAGTAGCGGAAGTGAACGCAAAATTGTGGAGAAAGTTGATGCAGAGCACGATTCCTGTATGCATGTTAAGTAACGAGACAACCATGATCCGCTGATGACGCACCGACGTTGAGGTTTCTGAAAGAAGACAAAGGGAATAAGGCATCCCTACATGTCCGACTCTCGTACACAACCGCACAACACAGCAGGGCGAGACCCCCGATGATCAGTGAGAGCGTTGATGGAGAAGTCCCTGAAACTTGATCAGCTTGCCAACCCGATTGTAGATAGGCTCACTTACAACCGGATGAAGCGGCGAAGTTGAAGCCTATCACGATGCAGCACGTGCCGGCTACGAACAGGACGCTGGACATACTTCAGGCGAATGGGGATGCAAGTGTGAAGCGCATTGCACTCACAGTCCGACAAAGTCAAACCTAGCCAGAAGACCGCGCCAGGACGCATGTTGCGAGAATCCAACTTCGACGCCCCGCAGGGATAATGCAAGAACGACCACAGATACGAAGCAGATGGGGAGATTCAAGAAGAAGATCCACCTCCAGCTGACTGCGTGCAATTGAGAACCTTGGCAGACACGAGATCATTATAGGGATCAACGCGTAGAGTTGTAAGATGTACCACTGAAGAGGCCGCCGAGAAGCGGTCCTGCGACGGCCGAACAACTCCAGGTGACGCTCAGGGCCTGAGACCA
This sequence comes from Peniophora sp. CBMAI 1063, assembly GCA_900536885.1. Lineage (NCBI taxonomy): Eukaryota > Fungi > Basidiomycota > Agaricomycetes > Russulales > Peniophoraceae > Peniophora > Peniophora sp. CBMAI 1063. The sequence goes on along the minus strand of UWZB01000212.1, from coordinate 176,342 downwards.
TTTTGCGCGCTTTTCTTCCCTCACAATTTCGGCCGTGATGATCCAGACACACGACACTATGCCGCCGCCCCCCGCACCAGAAATGCCACGGGCAATGATGAGCCACGTAATAGACTGTGCAGGGGCGAGATGAGATCGCGTACGCCAACAGAGCGGGAGCATGGAAAGTCGGAAGAACGGAAGAACGCACCTGCGCCACCCCGCAAAGCAATGAACCGAAGGCGAAGATCTATCTAGGGCGTCAACGCGGGGACCGAGATTGAAAGAAGGAGCAGCGTACTGCTATACTAGAGAATAGGACAAACTGCGAGGATACGTACGTCAACCCAACCTGAGGAACGTACGCCACTGATGTGGGACTGACCTTACGCCCCGCCAGGTCCGACAATTTACCGTAGAGAGGTTGGCAAGCGGTCTGCGTCAACATGTAGCTGACTCCCACCCACGTATACTGAGCCTGTGAGGCAGAATATGTCTTCACAATGCTCGGGAGTGCCGTCGATACCACCGTCTAGAAGATCTCAGTTCGCCGCGCGCAGTGATTGCCGGTATAACTTACGCTATCGGTGGTGGCTAGGAAGAGTGTAAGCGCGGCTCTATTGGAAGTGTGCGTCAAGAACGATCCGGCCCGCGCATGTTTTAAGCCCGACATACCCAATGTGTGCAAGTAAAATCCGCGCGGGCGAGAGCGTTGTGGGGGAAGGTTTTGGGTTACTTAGGGTGGAGGAGGGTAAGCTTGCTCTTTCGTTCAAGGATACAGTATCAGTTTCGCTCTGGCATGATGGTGAGCGTGAGAGTGTGGAGTTTGGGGGTCGTGTGGTCGTCGGCACGTCCGGTCGCGACATTGAGAGCCATGTCGATAGATACGTAGGGAGGATGGGCATAGCGAGTTGGGAACGAGCACTGCGTAAGCGTGGCGAACGGCGCTCGAGACTGGAGATACAAGCAGCTGGGATTCGAGCACCCCTACTTTATATACATGGAGGGAGTAGGCCCCCTCATTAGACACCGTCCAACGACACATATCCATCCGCTCACAGCGATAGACCCTGTTCTGCGTAAAACGACCGCGATCCTCACCCGAGTCCGAGTCGTTGGCACACGACCGCACTCTCTCGGAGTACCTACTTAGAGTGTGGGACGTTCTCGAAGCCGGTCTGAGGGTCAAAAAGCAGAGGCGGGCCTCGAGGGATAGTCACCGACCGATGTAAACGCGTAATTTCTGATGTTCGTGGAAAGTGCTTAAAAAGACAAGAAAGTCCGTGGTACGATTTCTCAACACCACCTTGTGCTCAGGTGAATGGCGGACTGCCCGGTCTGGAGTGCCTCGTGTGTCGATACTGACCATGGAGGCCATGAAGGCGAGAGCAAAACCATATTCTCGCGAACACGAGGGCTTGATCAAGAGTGATTCACGCTACCGACGCCAGATCGCCGCCGCCGATGTGACTAGACCAGCCAACAGCTGCCCGGAAATGAATTCTGGAGACTGCAGGTCCTGGGAGCGCACGAAGTCCTTCCTGGAAGGCCTAGACGATTGTCAGGCAGGGGGTGGGAGAAGGTAATGAAGGTAATTGCCAGAGACGAGTTTGAAGGTGATGCCAGCGCTTCCGATCCCCCGAACACCGAGAACACGTGTAGTGGCCGAACTGTGCACGAGGGGGCTCTATTGTGCACATTTTGCATGCCATCACTCCGTTTGCCTCGAGCCTGTGGCTACGTGCCGGAGAACGTATCAAGCGAGTAGTGGACTGTGATTAGGATGATCCTTATATGTAAGAGCTAATGTATGTCTATGCGCCCTCCGTCTGGTCCACCATCACGCCGTGGCTCTTCGTTTCTCAGGCTCCGTCTTGTCGTGCTTCTTGTCAGACGCGGCGTCTGAACATGGCGGATCAAAAGACGCGCGAAGGGTAGGCGAACAACGGAAGGACGAACGTCATGTAAAAAGATCAAGAAGTAAGCTCACGAATCTTTCGCAAAGCACGAGACAGCCAGCCATCACCGCTGGGCAGCGACGACGGCGCTGTATCGGAGGAGCGCGTACCGTCTTCTTCAGCGTCCGCCGCGGGCGCAGTATCAGATGTCGGAGATTGCGCTGGTTTGGTTGTTCTGCCCTCCACGTCATCCGCGTATTGCTGCAGGATTTCACGTTGCCGGGGGGTCAAGGACCTACGGACAACGCAATCAGCCATGCGAAACTTCTGATTCGAGGACACGTACCTCGGGAGCTTGACGGAGAACGTGACGAAAAGATCGCCCTTGTCCTGCTGGCGGTAGATCTGAGGCATCCCTCGTGACTTCAAGACCATCTCTTCACCTTGCTGAGTGCCTCCGGGCACACGTACGTCCACATCACCGTCTAATGTGGGCACACGTACCCGACCACCGAGCACTGCGGTATGCAAAGGTATATGCGCCTCGTGGTAGAGATTTGCCCCTTGTCTTCGGAAAACTTTTGAGGGAGTGACCTTGACTTGTACGAGCAGATCGCCCGGGGCGCCCGTTCCGGACATCGGCGCGTCTCCAGCCTTCGAGACTCGAATGGTCATTCCATCTTCGACGCCTGACACGTTATTGTCAATTCGTAGTTCGAGTACGATAGTCAGAAGCGTCAGCTTACCTGCAGGTATCGGGACATCTACATTCGCACGCTGCCTAACTTTCCCTACCCCGCCACAACTGTCGCACTGACTACCGCGCGGGACCGTTGAACCCGTACCACCACAGGCAGAACATGTGCTTGCCATTTGAAAGCCGCTCTCAATGACGAATGTTCGGGTCCCGGTACCGTTACAGGCCGAACAGGAATTGCGCTTGGCACCTGGTTTCATCCCGGAACCCGTGCAGGGCGCGCAATCCACGATTTTTGTGACGTTTATGGTCCTCTTGACGCCCTTGGCGGCGTCCATAAAGCTGATGTTCACAGACGCATTCAAGTCCTCCCCCCGCAAATTCTCTGGGCGGCCGCGTGAGCCCCGTGGGCGGCCACCAAAAGCACCAAAGAGTTGGTCAAACAGCTCTTGTTGACTGGCACCGCCGAAGGAGGACCCGCCAAAGCCCGGGAAACCACCACCAAAGCCGCTGAAACCTGCACCGAAGGGGTTTTGACCACCAAATGCGTTCGGGTCGAAACCCGGCTGCTGCGAGGCAGAGCCGTATTGATCGTAGGCTGCGCGTTTCTTGTCATCTTTGAGGATCTGCCAATGGTGGTCAGCGGCCATCTGAGAATGAGGGACCACTACGTACGTCGTACGCTTCCTGGATCTCCACGAATTTGGCCTGGGCGTTCTTGTCCGGATTGGTGTCTGGATGATACTTCCTTGCCAGCTGGAAGACGATTAGAGTGTGGCACGCGACACAGTATCAGCAAACGTACAGAGAAGTAAACCTTCTTGATGTCTGCCGCGGTAGCGTCCTTCTTTACTCCCAGGACTTGGTAAGGATCCTTCGGCTCTAGACTGGGTCGCGACGAGTGAAAGTGCCGAGCCTACAGAGCGACCTAGTCAACAGCCGTATTGAATAACGCCGTGGAACTCGCTTTCACCCCTGCTATGCGCTGCGCAGGCTTGAGAGCGGCGCGTCCACGAGCACGCTGAGCGGAAGTGGATAGGCTACGGCATGTCCTTGGCGGAAGCCAGGAAGTAGTAGAAGAGAGCGACTTGAGGGAAGCGAGACCTGTAAGTGCCAGACGAGAGGGCATGAAGCTCGTGGTACAGAGTTGACTTGTGCCCAACCAGTGAGCGCGTCCACCAACTCACGTTTCCCCCATCCGACACGTGCTAGAAATTTCGACGCTTCCAGCAGCCCATTCGTCTCCAGGGCCGCCACTGGTCTCTGCTTCTTTCTCATCCGTGCAGCCCATGTAATCTCGGCATACTATCGTCATTCATCATGTTCTTGTATATAACTGCGATATTTCCACCAGGATTTTCCGTATGAGACCAGTACTTCCTCCCCCTTCTGCACCGAAGCGATCGTCCACACACACATTCGCAGCTCCCCCTGCGCAGTCCTCCTCTCTCTGAACTCCGCGTTGGGCTTATCACGTATCCCGCGGTAGTCGCTGACAGGCCCACATTAGCCCGGGACTGCGTTCGTATATGATTGAAGGGAAAGGGTCACTTGATGAACCTGGCTTCATTACCCATGCACGCAGCGTCTATCCCAATACTCGTACCATTCGAAAGGCGGTGAAGGGAAAGATCATAGTCGGATTGCATTCGATCGTCTGCATGGATCTCTCCAAGATAGTCGAGCACCAGTGACCGGGGTGGGAGCTTCTTGGTATAGAAGAGCCCGCTCTGGCCACAGGCAGGATGCGTCCCATCATTTATCGGACGTATCACGCAGAGTGATTGACTGGGTTGCGGCGTTGAGACGCCAGTGTCAGCAGTGCGTTTGGTCGGGAGTGGGTTGGTGCCATTTTGGCGTAGAAAGCCCAACACATCCGGTGTCACGGACGTATGATAGACTGGCTGTCTGAGATATCGTAGATTGGCCGGCCAGTGCTTTGGAGCGCGCTGTTGAGAGGCCATGAGGGTATGATTGGGCAGATGGAAGTTTGTTCCAAAGAGCACGTTCGACTGTGGGAACAGCGTTGCTCGCGCGCGGCGAGCTGCATTCGCCTTTTGCGGCCACCCACAGGCCTTGACCCGCTAGATCACCACCGCCAGTGAACCGTCCCCGGAGGATGGTGAGAGCGCAGATGACCTCAGTCGCCCGTGTATATCCGGATGCCAATGCGTCTCTGGGACCATCCTGGTACGAATACGGTGCGCTACATTCTCTCGGTTAATCGTAACGCTCCTTATATCCGGGCCAGATAATCTGCAAGTACAGTGGGGTTCCCAGGATCATTATGAGATTGTGCGCAAAGTCGGTCGAGGAAAGTACTCTGAGGTGCGTGACCCTGAGTAGTCAGTAGCTGTCTATCTTGATAGTCCTCCAATAGGTGTTCGAGGGCGTGAACATCGTCAATGACGAGAAGTGCATCATCAAGGTCCTCAAACCGGTAAAGAAGAAGAAGATCAAGCGGGAGATCAAAATCCTTCAGAACTTGGCCGGGGGACCCAACATTGTCGCACTCCTCGATGTCGTTCGCGATCCGCTATCTAAAATACCGAGTCTGGTGACCGAATATGTCCATAATGTCGACTTCAAGACATTGTACCCGCGCTTCACCGATTACGATGTTAGATTTTACATGTTAGAGCTGCTGAAGGTGCGTTCACGCTACGCCTTCCACCGACTGCACTCATGGGAAGCACTAGGCCTTGGATTATTGCCATTCAAAAGGCATCATGCATCGCGACGTCAAGCCGCACAACGTCATGATTGACCACGAACGACGCAAGGCGCGTGGCTCTCATATCGTCAGACGTGCCTTCTCTTACGCCCCCTATAGCTTCGCCTCATAGATTGGGGTTTGGCGGAATTCTATCACCCAAAGACAGAATACAACGTCCGCGTCGCGTCGCGTTACTTCAAGGGTCCCGAACTTCTGGTCGACTTCCAGGAATATGATTATAGTCTGGATCTGTGGAGTTATGGCTGCATGTTCGCGTCAATGGCGGGTGTACAGTGTGATTGGATGTACCCACATTCTAACCCTCTTACCAGATATTCCGCAAGGAACCGTTCTTCCACGGACACGACAACTATGACCAATTGGTGAAGATCTCCAAGGTTTTAGGCACCGACGATCTCTATGCCTATCTGGACAAGTACGACATAGAACTGGACGCTCAGTACGACGACATCCTCAGTCGGTCAGTCTTCCACTTATCCTAGTGCTTTATTCGCCATTGATATGAAGTACCGTGTAGCTACCCTCGGAAACCCTGGACGCGGTTCATCACCTCCGAAAACCAGCGTTACATCACCAATGAAGCCATCGACTTTCTCGATAAGCTCCTTCGATATGACCACCAGGAGCGCTTAACTGCAAGGGAGGCTCAGGACCATCCCTACTTCGGTCCGTGTTCCGTCCACGCTCCTTGTCTGCGCATAAGCTAATGATCGAATGACAGATCCCGTCAGAAATGTCGGCGCAGGAGTTGACATTGAAAGCGAGGGTTCTATAGCATGAGTACACGGGATTCTCTGTATTATTATACCATTTCTCGCCTACCCTGGATGTCTCCAGCCTTGGTTCGTCTCGCATGCGTGGACCATTCGGCGCGCAGCGCAGGTCGGTCCTTGTGCCGCTCTGATGGGATGCCTCATGTGGCCTGAGCGCGTCGCCAGCCCTTGGCGGGTCTCGGCGTTCGTCGGCATAATAGAGGATCACAGGCAGCTCTGCCGTTGAACGGTGTCTAGGTTGTCTAGGCGCACATGGACATCTACAGCACCGTTCCTTCGTCAAGCGCGGACTGTAGCCGTGACCTCTGTTCGATCTGGTTCGTGACCACATGGCGCATGCGATAGCGTCCAAGCCCCTTGTGGCACGCAGACGCCGCTGGATGCTGAGTTCTACTCAGTGTGAATGGAACGCATGGGTGCGCGAACTCACCTGTGTTCATCTCCTGGTTGAGGTCCAGGACCACATGTGCTAGCAAATCATGCACAGGTATATCTGCGCCATGAGATGCTTTCATGAGCTTCGAGCTCGTCCTTGCGACTCTACCCCGCGCTTCACTGCCCCGCGATGGCTCTCGTTCGTGCCTTTCGCGCCTTAGCTGCCAGTGCAATCCTTTCGGTCCATGTTCAGGCGTTCGACCTCTCGCGCCACGATCAGGTGCGCCTTCCGTCTCCATGGTCTTCATAAAGACGCCTGCTCATATCACTCGTCATAGGTGGTGTCTTATTGTATGAGAGTGTGCCGAATTATGCTATCAGTGCCTGATGTCGTGAATTCATCTAGGGGGACAAAACTCTTACGGCGCCACACATGATGATACAGCCAACTGGCAGAAGACTTTGTCGTACTATTGCAATGTAAGGTACATTTGAGCGTTATTGCGCTCATGAATTCACCTATGGGACTAGGATAACTCTGTAGACATGTTCCCGGTCGCATTGTGAGTAGTCACTCAGCCTTTCTGGACCCTGTCTCTGACCTTCGTATCAATAGCGTCAACAAATTCTCGTCTACCGGTGAGATGAAACCCGGCGGACTCATGCATTCTCCGAACTGACTCTTGCTCAATTCCCAGGTGGCCTGCCCGAGATTAACCTCGCTAGTACCTGCAACAACGTCGATAACGCTACATTCTCTGGGACGAAACTCGCAGATTGTTCGGCACTGGCCACGGACATCGCTTATTGCCAATCAAAGGGCAAGGCTGTCACGATCAGGTATGCATCGAGACTCGGCAGGATCATTTACATCGTTGTTTACTGACATATTCGCAGTCTTGGTGGTGCTGGTGGCGGCGTCGGTCTCGCCGATGACGCAACTGCGGAGGCCTTCGCCGTCACGATCTGGGACCTCTTCCTAGGTGGCTCAAGTTCCACGCGCCCCTTCGGCAACGCTGTTCTCGACGGAGTGGACCTCGACGTTGAGAGTGGAACCGGGACAGGCTATGCGGCATTCGTGAACAAGATCCGTTCGTTGGCATCCAGTAGCAGCAAGAAGTACTACATCACCGCCGCGCCACAGTGCGTTTATCCCGATGCCGCTCTTGGTTCGGCGATCAATGCAGCGAACTTCGACGCGATCTTCGTTCAGTTTTACAATAATCAGTGCGGGCTGAACAACTACAACATCGCCTCTGTGCGTTTCGAAAAGTTCTTACGCAAGAATGCCCTCTGACACAGATGCAGGACTGGAACTTCGGCCTCTGGGACTACTGGGCGCGCTTTGTGAGCCCCAACTCAGACGTTAAGATCTTCATCGGAGCTCCCGCATCCTCAACGTCGGCTGGTAGCGGTTACCAAGATCCTAATACTCTTGCGTCCATTGCGACGACCATGCGCAAGAGCTTTCCGTCATTTGGGGGGGTGATGTTATGGGACGAAAGCCAGGCGTACGTCAATAATCGCTATGACACTTCCATCAAGAATGCTCTCGTTGCGGCTGGTGGAACAGGATTCACATACCCTGCTTGTTCTGCACCCGCCTTCGTCTCTGGAACATCCTACACTGGCGGTTCGCAGGTGTCGTACAACGGGTACGTTCTAACAGCCCACCCGGGCCCAGCGTCCGATTGGCTGACGAGCGGCCAATCACCTTAGATACATCTTTCAGGCCAAATGGTATGCAACGGCGACTCCTGCGAATGACCCCAACAGCGATTGGACATCGAGTAAGCTCCCTGATACCGGCCCCTTTCAACGCTGACTTTATCCTTCTTACAGTCAGCGCTTGCTCCGGTGGTTCTTCCTCGTCTCCCACGACCACGACCACCGCATCGTCGCCGGGATCCACTGGTGGCTCCTGCTCTGGCGTCGCGGCTTGGTCAAGCTCGACCGTCTATACGGCGGGCAATAAGGCTACCTATAAGTAAGCTTCTGAGATCTGATCCCGATGATGAGACGCTTAACCTAATATAGTGGCTACTTGTACACCGCGAACTGGTGGACGCAAGGCGATTTACCGACGGGTAAGTACCCTCACGTCAACGTGGGGCCTTCCGTTAATCTAGACCATTAGGTGCATCTGGTGCGTGGACCAAAGGTGCCTCGTGCACATCTTCCAAGAAAGAAGGTAGCAAGTCAAGTTCGAACCCTTCAACGTCTTCTTCCGATATACGGTCGCTGGAGGGTCGTATGAGCTCACGTCTCTTCCGTCTATGAGATCCACTACGCACCTATGCTTGTTTCTCATTTTCCCTGGGCTTAAAGCTTCAAGTATTGAACACGGAGATCTCTGGAATGGGAGTGTAAAGGACTACCAACATGTATAAATACCTTTGTCATTCCGAGCGCCGAAGGACTGAATGCATGTAATCTCCGATGGCTATGTATGCTGATGCGCGCATCACTCGAGGAAAGGTTGCAGGATGTAGTTATGCGCACTTTAGTCTCTATGACACCGGGCCCCGGGCCGCAAACGCACGTGATCGCGTATCCAAAATTCGTGATGAGGTCTAGCTGGCGGCGCCTGAACGCGACTTGTTCAGGACACGACATGTTCTCAACGACCTGGCTGCCAGCGTGTTTAGGACGGAGGGCCAACTTCTCTCTGCTGGACAGTTCTGTTCGAACATGGCGTCCTAAAGCTGTTGGCGCGCGGCGCTTTGCTTCGAGCGCGACAGCAGCGCAGCCGAGCGCGGGCTCGGAGGCCAGCGGCGCGGACAAGGCTGCCTCCGAGGCTGCCCAGATAAGCGCGGACTTGGCGAATACCTTCAAGCTTACGGACGCAGACCGTACGCGCTTGAAGTATCAGCGGAATATCGGCATCTCGGCCCACATCGACTCTGGCAAGACGACCTTGACGGAGCGTATCCTCTACTACACCGGCCGTATTCGTGACATCCATGAAGTATGTGCTGAATTTTCCTGCTAGCTCGCAATCTCTCACATATAATAGGTTCGTGGACGCGACAATGTCGGTGCTAAGATGGACAGCATGGAGCTGGAACGCGAGAAAGGCATCACCATTCAGAGCGCTGCCACCTTCTGCGACTGGAATGGGCTTTCGCCCGTCACCGGGGATACAGAGAAGTTCGCTATCAATATCATCGACACTCCAGGTATGCGATGGATGTACGTGCATACAAACTATCATTCACGTGCTACGTCTAGGTCACGTCGACTTTACCATCGAGGTCGAGCGCGCTTTGCGTGTCCTCGATGGCGCGGTGCTGGTCCTTTGCGCTGTGTCTGGCGTACAAGTATGCAAATTCTGCGGTATCATGAACATGACGCTGAATGAGAACACGCAGAGTCAGACAATCACAGTCGATAGGCAAATGCGGCGGTATAATGTCCCTCGAATATCCTTCATCAACAAGATGGATAGGTAAACTCGATTTATATTTGCATTGTATATGCCACTTACCTCTCCGTAGGCCTGGTGCCAATCCCTGGAGGGTCATCAACCAGATTCGCACCAAGCTTCGTATGCCTGCTGCTGCTGTACAGGTTCCTATCGGTGTCGAAGATGAACTTCGCGGCGTTGTTGACCTGGTACGCTGGAAAGCCATCTACAACAAGGGAGAGAAGGGGTGAGTTTTGTCGCTCTTATTATCTGAAATATTCTGATGTGGAACGATAGCGTCGACGTCGTTGTCACCGACGACATTCCGGATGAAATTCTCGACCTCGCCAAGGAGAAACGAGCCGAACTCATTGAACAGATCGCTGACGTCGACGACGAAGTGGCCGAGCTCTTCCTGAACGACGAGGAGGTCCCCTCTGTCATCCTTGCTCAGGCCATCCGTCGTGCAACTGTTGCGCTCAAGTTCTCGCCTGTGTTCGTTGGTTCTGCCATCAAGAACACCGGTGTTCAGCCTATGCTTGACGGTGTTTGCGCCTACTTGGCCAATCCGGCTGAGAGCGTCGTCACTGCTCAGGACACTAAGTTACCCGTGTCCGCCCCGCCTGTTCACCTCGTCCCCGCCGCTGCCGCTCCTCTCGTTGCGCTCGCATTCAAGCTTGAGGAAGGGCGCTTTGGTCAACTCACATACATGCGCGTATATCAGGGTAGCATGAAGAAGGGTCAATTCATCTTCCATGGCCGCTCTGGTAAGAAAGTCAAGGTTGCTCGCCTTGCCCGTATGCACTCGAACGAGATGGAGGTAGGTCGACGATTGTCCCGATCTCACGCATATGACTGACATTACAACCGATAGGAAATTGACGAGATCGGCCCCGGTGAGATTTGCGCTACCTTCGGAATTGAGTGCTCTTCGGGCGACACCTTCACAGACGGTTCGACTACCTTTACCATGGCATGTGTCAAGCTCTTTATCCGGGGTTCCTTATCTGACGATCATCCATAGTCCTCGATGTTCGTACCTGAGCCCGTCATCTCTCTCGCCATAAAGCCTACTGGTCAAGAAACGCCCAACTTCTCGCGTGCATTGAACCGCTTCCAGAAAGAGGACCCCACGTTCAAGGTCCACATTGACCAGGAGAGCAAAGAGACGATTATTTCCGGCATGGGAGAGTTGCATCTCGAGATTTACGTCGAGCGTATGCGCCGCGAGTATAACGTCGAGTGCACCACTGGTCGCCCACGGGTTAACTACCGAGAGACTATCACGCAGCGCGCAGACTTCAGCTACTTGCACAAGAAGCAGAGCGGCGGCGCGGGTCAATACGCCAAGGTCACTGGCTTCATCGAGCCCATTTCCGCGGAAGAGCTTCAGGAGACCGAACCGAACAAGGATGGTGTCAAGGGCCTCGCCTTCCACAATGCGATCATGGGCGGTAACATCCCGCACAACTATATCCCGGCAGTTGAGAAGGGTTTCTACGAAGCATGCGAGAAGGGTAGTCTGTCGGGCAACCCGGTCGAGGGTGCGCGCATGGTCCTTACGGACGGCGCATACCACATCGTCGATTCGTCCGAGTTGGCCTTCCGAATCGCCAGTATCCTCGCTTTCCGTGACTGCTATAAGGCATCAAAACCCATCATTCTCGAGCCCGTCATGACCGTCGAGGTTGTCGCACCGGCAGAGTTCCAGAGCGCTGTCATCGGCGGTCTAAACCAGCGCCGTGGTACCATCATTGACAGCGAGGTCCGCGAAGACGAATTTACGTGTATTGCTGAGGTAGCATTGAATGACATGTTCGGATACTCGAGCCAACTGCGCGGTATGACACAGGGCAAGGGCGAGTTCAGCATGGAGTACAAGGTGCGTCTGACGGTCACCTTTCCTGTGTGCGTTGTCAATATATTGATCGACTCTACGGCAGACACATCTGCCGGTTCTTCCCAACGTTCAGAAGGAGATTGAGGAGGCATATAAGAAAACGATGCCTCAGTCGAAAAAATAGACCCTTCGATGCTCCAGTGGATTTTGCTCTCGTTGTCATTTGCTTTCGCATCTGTAGACACATATCGGATGTCATGCTTACTTAGTATACAGCACCTAATACCCACATCATCGCTTCTTTCGGGGCTGCCATGCTAATAATATTCTGAAGGGATGCCAAGATCTGATGGTCAATACAGGGTTGTAGGTCGTAACGTGAGATGGAGATTCAGCGACTGGGAGCGTGACACAAGGCTGTGGGCAAGTGGCACGCGAATTGCCTCACTTGCGGCTCATTCCCGTGCTTGGTTATTTATGGCACCTATAGAGATGGGGGTATATCTGTCCTTCGATACACCATTGCTCTTCTAGGATGTTTCTCGGCCTGCCGAATGACCTTTGGGCCCACTCGTACAATTCGGAGCTCCCACGTTGGAGACCGAACCTGAGTTCGCGCGCAGATGTCGCAACCTAATACTGCAGGCCCAAGTATAGATTCGCGGGTTCATCTGGATACAGGTTTCTGAGATCTGTACTCCCATCGCGGCAAGGCATACCGCTCTGCCTCCGCCGCGCCGTCACAGCCCGGCCGCCGTGTTTACAGACACTCTTGGCACGCCGGTCGTTTCGCCGATGCTGGGGGCGCGCGCAAGTGGGTGAGCAAGCTCAACGCGACGCGGTGATTTTCTCTATGCCGAGCGCACGAAAAGATGATACGGGGGTTAAGAAAACGATTACGATCACGCCATTAGAGCTCCACTCCTTGACTGAGTTACTGCCGTGCAGGTCTTAGCAAGCTGGGCGGCGGCTGGGCGAACACAGTGCCAAGGCGGGCGCCAGGGCGCCAGGTGCATCGTTAAGCTCACTGGGTGAACAATTCGACGGGAAGTCACTGACATGGCATGTGTGTGAGCGAGGCTGTAAATCGGCAAGAAGGGTGTGCGTAGAGTGATTTCTGGACCTGTGGCGAGAGAGCAGCGTGAGAATAGTCTGTCTTTAGTCCGCCAAGACTTCAACAATAATAGCTCGCCTCTCTCCTCGATAGCGTCGTATGTCGCCCGACGTTAGTTGCTCTATATTCCTCCCCATGATCAGAGTCACCGTCTATGCCAACAGGCCTGTTGTGAATTCCCTGTCTAGTGGCGACTCTATCGCTATCGGTAAGCAAGTGGAATGGTCTGGCTAGCTCACAGAAACCGAAACGGACAATGCGCCACGCCAAGAGCTCGAGCCAAGGACTGTATCATTGGATCGGTTCGGGTTCAGGATATAAATCAATTCTGCTACTCCAGCCCACCTTTTCCCCTCGGCCCCTACAATCGCAGCTATGAGCTCGATGGCATCGTCCTCCTCCCGCTCCGCCGAGAGCAGTCACCGCCGGATGGATTCGTCTCCATCTCCCTCGGTATCCTCTGTCTACGCGAGCCCGAGGCAAATAGTGCAATCTTCCTGGAATGTTATCGACCAGCCTCCGCCGCCTAGCCTCAGAGAGATCCTAGGAGCGTATCGCAGTCGTGGTGATGGCGATCGCGAGATGCTGCTCGCTATGCTCTCCGCAAAAAGCGCAGAAGACCAGGTGAGGACACTATCGGGGTACCAAGCTGTCTGACGACTGACGGCTCGCCAAGCGCATCGCATCCGTCGCCAATCTGCATCAGTCGCTGCTCGAACAGTACAGCGCACCACATGTCCCCTCGCCATATGCGTATTCGCAACAAATCCATCCTTCGTATCGTCACCAAACGCCGGAGTACGACGTACATCTGCCGCCTGTGCGCTCGCATGCGTCCGACCCCGCCTATCAAACCACGTACGCGCCGCGCTCGCGTGCAAGGCCATACAGCTCGCCCGACGCGCCAGGCGCCGCTGAGCCAGAGCGTGCCTATGCCCCTGAACCTTCCCGCAAGCGCGCACGGCCTTCGCCGCCCGTACACTCCGCACAACCAGCGAGTCCCATGCAATCGCCCGCATCGCCAAGCTCAAGTTCTGACGCGTCGCGCTCACCAGGCCGCGGGTCGATGGCGATTGACTCGCTTTTGCTTGGCCCGGCACCGGCACGCGCTCAAACCGGCGCTCGTGTTCCATCGCAGCCTATACCTGTGCCTAGTATGCCTGTTGTAGCTGTGTGATTGATCATTTTGCTTTCGTGTATTAGTATGGATCCGATCTGCCTCGCTATCATATGTACCGCGCACGTGTACTATAATCAATTCTTTTCTATGTTTGCTGATGCCGACATGTGCATGTGCTGGTCTCTGTGAATAACATTATACTACAAACTGAGGAACAACTGACTTACGAACTCTAGTAGATGTGGAAAGTGTCAGAGTACTGCGCAAATTGCGGTCACATGCGTTTCGCCGTTGCAATGCGCCAAAGACGCGTCTCTTGCAACCTACTTCCATCGCCTTGATCCCTCGTTCGCTTGCTCACTCTTCACGCCTCATCTATCATCGCTTCCTGTAGCGGCGGCCTACTAAATGCCTGAAGACGAATACGATAATCTGTCAGATGACTTCGGAGACATCGATTTCGACACTGTGCCAGCTCTGTCGGCGGTCATGCAACCCGTGTTTCCGG
>UWZB01000212.1:124667-161872 GCA_900536885.1 Peniophora sp. CBMAI 1063 | reverse complement strand
GAGCTACCCAATACAGGCTATTCCCGCCGCAAGCGACCGTCTGAGAGAGGAGTCATTGAGCGAGTATGGTTTTGACGATGATCTGGACCCAGACACGCTCGACGCTCTCGACGCTCTCGAACAAACTATGGCGGAATCAAGCTCATCCCAGACTTATGATGCAGAGAACGCAAGAAACGTGCTTGTGCCAGCGGTGGGCCAACAAAGTGGGTTTAACCAGCTAATGGATCTTGTACTTACTGACCACGAGCTAGGTGGCCCTGGGTCACAGTCCATCGACTCGAGGCACTTTTCAAGTAGATCTCAACCGACAAAAGCGCCTGCACCTGCTCCGCCTCTCAAGCGTTCTGCGACGACAATCGCTGCCGGACCTCAGCCGCCGAAGCGCGCACGCGGCGAAGAAGGCTCTTTCAATACACGCATGCGAGGTGTTCTCGACAAGTTCGAGGACGACATGACGTGCCCGATGTATGCCTTTCTTTGTTTTACTGACGTGCGAGCTCGATCTGACAACATAATGCCTCACTAGCTGCTTCGACATCATGTGCGTGTATTCGAACCACCTGCGATGGAAGGACACTCGCTGACAGAACCTGCATTTAGTGCACTCGCGTACCTCACCAACCCTTGTGGGCACTCAACATGCGGCGACTGTCTCGCGAGTTGGATTGACGCAGCCAAGTTGCCGACGTGCCCCCTCTGCCGCGAGGTCATTGACGCAAATGCACCGCTCATCCCAAACTTCTCTCTGGACAACATGCTGGAAAAGCATGTCTGCGCCCTGAGCGATAGTGGCGCGAAGGATTGGGCTCCGGGCGGGTCGAAGTTCGAAGAATGGACGGCGCGCAAAGCGTACGTGTCCTGCCGCGTGTTTTTGATTTCTTCCGAGCTCAATTACTTCTCCGCCCGCGGGCCTCACTGTATTCTCTTGTACGTGCAATCTGACCCAACTCCTCGTGTCTAGTGCGTGCAGGGCGAACATGGCCAAACGGCGCGCTGCGAAGTCGACGGCCAAGAAGGCAGTACAGCGCGAGGAGACGGAGCTTACTGTGGGCGGCGACGATCCGGAAGACGAAGACTACGAAGGATCAGACGGTACTGGCTCTGACGGCGAACAGGCATTGGAGGGCTCTGGTTCAGATGAATCTGAAGAAGATTCTGCTGAGGAGACGGAGGCTGAAGAAGCTGCGCCTGGGCCGTCCACACGCGGAAGAAATGGGCAACGCGGACGCGGACGAGGGCGTGGGCGTGGGCACGGGCGGAGGCGACGGGGGAGGCGGTGAATAGGGGTTTAAACGCGCACAACACGAGGCCATTGATGCGGCTTGCCAGTTTCGCTCGCGAGTTCGCCTCGCGGGCGTCTCTTCGGCTCCTTATTTCGCCCCCGTCGCGCATGATTATCTCCTTGCCTTCCCGCCACGATCACGACTTTCTTACGACCGCGACTTCCGCGACTTTCGCAACGACCATGAGCTGGGTTGTCAACGACACATTCACTCCCGCGCTTGGCGCCGCCGCGACTATCGATCTTCCCAGCGGTTCGCACTCTGGCGGCGTGCATCTCTGCCTTCGCGCACGACTGGGGACGCATGCAGTGGCTTCCCAACTTGCGCGTGAGGCTGTGCGCGTACAGGCGTGGACCAACGCGCCCGTAGAGGGCACCAGCGATGGCCAGTGGGCAGCTTATGATTTCGCGCCCTCGTCTCGCCGTGTAACCGTCGCTAAGGAGAATGAGTTCGCGCTGGACGCACCGGAGCAAGCTGATGACGACGGCAACGAGCTCACACTCACTATCCGCCTGAAGCTGCGTCCCCTCGCCCCTGGCACGGTCAGCGCCGAGTTCGCCGTCACCTACCGTTTGACGTACCCCGACGGCGGTGTATGGTGGCTCGGTTCGCAAGGCCACGACGCCCGTGTGCTACTAAGACGCGCGGACCCGTGGCTCTCTGCTCCCGGCGAGCAAGATGTGTATAGTGGCGAAGGCGAGATCTTCCGTTCCGTCGGCATGAAGGAACCCTGGGGTTGTTGGGCCATTTCAGACGGCCAGTATGTGAAGTCCACGTATCATAGACAATCTTGGACTGATCGCTTCTCAGTGTCGAGTATCACCCTCACGGCCACCTCACACCTACCGACGCCGCCATCCTAGTGCTCGTACCTGCCCCTTCCGATCGTACGCTCGCGCAGCACCAGCCTATCATAGTGCATGGCGCACAACTCTCTCTGGACGCTCATGGTCTTATCCGTTGTGCAAAAGGCACTCGCGCACGAACCCGCGTGTATCGGGCGATCAGCGCCGAGCGCGAACTTGCTCTCGCCCTCCCTGCTTTAGGCTTGCGCTGGCTAGGTGTCTGTGCTGGATTCGCGCTTGTCGCGATTCCGCCTACAAATGGTGCCGCGCGTGTGGCGCTCATTCCTTTGCTTGCGCACGCGGGCTCAGATGCCGTTGTCTCGCTTGATCTTGCCGCGTGCGGCTTCGACAAGGTCGAGGGCGAGAGCGCTGCCGGATTTGCGGTCTTCAGCCCTCTCTCGCGCAGGGTCCTGGGTGTCGATGGCGATCAGATCATCTTGCGCGTTGGCCCTTTCGGCGGAACGGCGCTTGCTAGTGCGATGCATGCTCTACCTGTTGTAGACGGCGTGAGTGGGCGCGAAGGAACCTGGCGCGTCGCAGTGCTTACTCCACACGAGCTCGTGCTTTCTGTGCCCGAGGAGCACGCGCCCGAGGTGGAATACTCGTTCGCTCCAGAGAACAGCACGCTGTCCGGCGCGACGCTACATGCGACCTCGCATTCTTACGACTCCGATCTCGAGCACGACGACGGCCCTTCATCGCAGCCATGTCCGCCGCCGGAGCTCGACATGCCTTTCCGCAGGGCCTCTCCTCCGCCGACTCACGCGCGGGAGACCTCAGCGACGCTCGCTACCCAACGCGAACACGACCCGTCAATCTCGCACCGACTTGTCGCATATATCGTGCCTCTCTTATGGCGCACGCTCGCGGTGCTTCTCCGCGCCGTGCTTGCGCGGTTATTCTCTGCCGTGGGGATGCGCCCACCTAGGCTACTCATGCAATTGCTCAGCCTGTCACTGCCTGGATCGCCCAGCGAACGTACACCGATCTCTCGTGCGCAGTCGTACTCTTTTGTTCAGTCTCCGGTCGAGGAAGTGCCAGGAAAGAAGCCCGATGAGGCGTCTCCGCGCGAGATTAATACACCGACGCCCGACCGGTCGTCTACGCCTGTCCGTGAACCGACGCCAGCTCGCACCTCTACGCCGGCGCACCAGCGCAAGCGGGCGCTCTCAGACGCGACGGATGTCACCATCGCGCCTCCCCCGCGCGCATCGCTCAAATTCCGCGTACCCGATGGCCCACTCTCGCTTTTCGCCCTGCCTGACGAGACGCTCTTTACCACCTCGGACGAGAAGATCAACGGCGAGGAACTCGGCGGGCGAGCGCTTAAGGATGCCGTGCGCGCGCTTGAGGCCGCACTTGATGGCGCGGCCATTGCCCTTGGCCCGGGTGGCGGCCCATTCGCTCGTGGTGCGGCGGTGCTCGAGGGGCAGGTGCGGGAAGGGAAGTTGGAGGTTTCTGGTCATGGTTGCTCTGTGTTCTGAGGCATCCATTCATTTTTGCCGTCTCATATGCTCTCGCATCCGTTTATAGCTCTTGCGTTGCTCTACTCGACGTTGCACGTCGTGATTGTCTTTGTATGTATTATTAGACTCCCGCCACCGGCGCTGGTGCCGACGCGCTATGTGAGACTGTAGCCTTACGTTTTGCGAGTGTACGTAGATCTGATCCCTTGATATACGCGACTACGTCGTTGCTCTTTTGAACATATTTGTCGAGCAGATGGCACGGGCGAACAACAAGTGGAAGAGTATGCTGTCCGCGCCTCGTCGGCTCACCTACAGCAATTCTCAATGGGGAAAAGAGTAAAGTGTCGGGCCGCGATTCCCAAGTGCGTATCAATCAAGACTCAGGTGCAATTTCCAATGCCAGTGTCGCGCGCACGCGTAACTTGTTCCCGACACGGACAGGTATTGGAAAACAGTGGCCGATAATAGCCAGCGATCAGTGGTTTGTTCACCATTTATATACTGGGCATGGGCTGTGGCACGCGAACCTTCAACGCTCCGATTCGTTTGCGGCAGATATTGCCCGTCCCGTTTACACGTTCGCTCACGATCGGGACGGCCTTACGGGCGAGTGGTGATCCGGAGACGCGAGAGCGCGCATCAGCGAGTCCGCAAACTCCGTAGAGAAGTTACAACTATTTCACAAGTGTGGTGGGGCGAGGCAATACGGATAGATATTTTCTCTCCCTCCCCCTTCCCGTTCAATCGTCGTCCTCACCATCGTCCTCGTCCCTGCGTGAGCGACGCCGCGACGCCGCAGTGTGTTCTTCGAATTCGCGGGAGGCGCTCGCAAGTGTTTGCGCGACGAGGTCGTCGAGTCTTTCCGGTGGAAGATCAAACTCGGAGGAGCGCACGGCGATGGCGTAGGCGGCTAAACGCGTGTTTATATGAGCATCTCGACGAGAGCGAACCCTTATAGAACGAGAGAGGCACACACCGTCCTCGATCTTGACAAGACTCTGAGCTGTGACGCGCTGTTTCTTTCCCAGGTCGCGCACGCCGGGGGAGTAGCGCTCAAAATCGGCTTTGACGGCCCGCACAAACGAGCACACGTCGGCGGCGGTTTGGCGACCGCCACGGCGGGATATGGCGGATATGGCGAAGCGCATGAGTTCGCCCGTGAGGTCGGAGAGACCGAGAAGGTAGTCGGAGAGGGTGAGCGGGAAGAACTACTGTGTGTCGGCCGTGAGTGCTGACGTATGAGCAGAAAAAGAGAACCGCATATGTACCTGACCATCGTCGTTGGTCAACGACTGTTGAACGTCTTGAAAAGTGAGGAGGGAGCGGGTGTCGAGATAATGGGCAAAGGAAAGGGCCTCGATATATTCCTGGAGACCGGGCGAGACGTTGCCCTGGTACCTCCAGAATCTGTCGCCTTGGAGGTCAGGTTTGAGTGCGGCAAGCATGCGCTGTATCTCCGCCAGCTTGGGGCGCGCGGCAGCGGCAGCGGTGTTCGGGTCCGGGTCGGGGAGGGTCATCTGGCGATGGAGCAGGAAGACGACCTTCTTTGAGAGGGCGGTGATATCGCGAGAAGCCTTTATTATTCGCTCGCGCCTGTCATTGTGTTCGTCGAGCTGATCTCTGAACGACTGGAAGCCTGCACGGGCGCTCATGGGCCGGGGCAAGGAGGCGTGTGAAAGCTGTGGGAGGCGGGGAGGAGGGGAGATCGAGGTTAGCGTTAAGCCAGTACAAACAAAACACCATGGCCTCCTCGCTCTACGGGCCGAAACCGGGCTGCACGTTCTGCGGCATCGTCCAGCAGGGCCAGCGCAGGGACTCTGCGCTCGACGAGCCGTTCAGCGCGTCGAACAGCAACTCGCAGTACGAGATCCTGCACAAGGACACCGACTTTACCTGCTGGCGCGAGAAGAACAACCCGGTGTCTTCAAAGGCGCACGTCATACTGGCCTTCAAGTATGTCGCCCTGTATGTGTATGTTTGATGTGTACTTACTTGTGGAGGACAGCCTGCATGTGCCGTCGCTGTACACCCTCGTGCGTGGGCGTGGAGCCGTTGCGTGGACTGGGGAGCTGACCGTCTGCTAGTCGTCGAGCGATCTGCCGCTGCTGGCCCGGCTGCGGGAGCTGGCCAATAGGCTGCTGACCTCCTTCCAGCCCTCGTCCTCGCCCATGCTCTCCCCAAATCCCGCCCAGCCCGCCCACTCGCCCAGGCCAAACAGCTTCTGCATCGGCTTCATCGCGCCCCCCTTTTACGACTCGAAGATCCCGGTCAAGGACCACCTGCACGCGCACGCCTACATCCTCCCCGCAGACAAGCTCGGCTGGCTCCGCGCTCTCGCTTACTCGGGCCTCGCCTGGTACGACATCGACGACCTCATCGCAGAGATCCGGTACGCGTTTCCTCACTCCTATCCCCCCTATCCTCACCCCCATCACAGCGAATCCGTATCCAACAACCGCGTCCGCTCCGGCGGCTCCGGCAAACACGCCTCCAAACCCCGCGCGATCGACCGCGTGCCCGATGCTGGTGCACGCGCCGGCAACGCCGACGGCCTGGAGACAACAGACCCCTCACTCGCGACCGAAAGCCCTCGAGCGTCGGACGCCGAGTCTGGGCTCATGCGGCCCAGTACAGATTCGACGCTCACCGCCGGCTCCTCTCGCACCTCCACACCCCGCAGTCCCGTTGGCGCCACCAGCCCACCTGGGAGCCCGTTCGGCCGTCCGGGACCCAGTAGACAAAACTCTGGCTACAGTCGCGCGGCGAACGGCAGCACGCCGACCCTCACCGCCAGCGGCGACATCCCACATCTACAAGTGTAGCACTACAACTCGCGCCGCGGATGCCGTCCCCCCGGGCTTTCCGCAGTCCCATCTGCACCTCCATCTTCCGTCGGTCGTTTCGACGATCATTGACATTTTCCCCCTCTCCACATCTCATCTGTGTGTCTTTCGTGCCGTCTGTCTGCATATACCATCGACTGCGTACTAATATTACACGTCCGCAAACATTGCACTGTGAATATATTGTTACATTTGGATTCCATTGGGTCTCTCTCAATATATCATTCGTCCTTCGGAAATCATTCCTTCCGTCCGCCCGATATATGGGTACATCACACGCTTTCTCCAGCTTCTCATGTCCTGTCCTCTCGTTCGTTCGTCTTGGCACTGATGAGCGGCAGGCCTCATGCATCTGTGGAGGAGGATCGGCGTCATTGTGTAGCATGCAAGGTGTAAAAATGGACGCACAGTAACTCGACCCTGTCAGTAGCGTACTCAGTTGCCCGAGTTGCTCCTCCGTAAACCTACGCGAAGGGATCAGTCTTCCGCATGGGGACAAAGAATGGGAAACTCGGGGCATACCGCTTCTCGCACTCCGCCCAGACGTCGAAATGGGTCCTCTTGAAGCTCGCCGCGGTCCTCCTTACAGAACTCGAAACAGGGATCGGATCGAACGTGTGTTCTGCAAGCACACCCGTGAGTAGCTCGGGCATCCACCTCTCGACTGTGTACGGGTAGCTCTCCACCAAGGCGCAGATGCCCAAGATCGCCGCGTGTCTCCTACGCAGTGCATGAGGATCGCGCAGGGGCGGTCGCGGAAGCGGAGAACGGCGTAGAAGACGCAGGAAGCGCTCTTTCAGTGTGAGTTGAGCGCGGCGCGGCGAGAGGCGGAGGACGCCTGAGAGAGTGGTGGCGGCCATTTCCCGTACTTCGACTACTTCGTCGTCCAAGCATTTGCAGAGGACTTCGAGGATCTCGGTCGTCTGTGCATCGGTGATGAGCGGTACTTGACGGAAGTAGAACACTGTCGCATGGCGCTCAGTGAAAGGTTCATGTAAGAGAAGACGATCGAGTGGAACGCACCCTGAACGAGCGGCAATGCTTGCAGGCGCACACGCCACGACGGCGACTTTTGGATCGCTTCGAAGATGGCATGGAGAATGGGCCCGACGAGCGCGCGCGGTGGATTCACGCCACACATCCGGACTAGAAGCACTTTTGCCCGCTTGCGAAGATCGTCATTATCGTTCACTATTGAACGAGACCGTCAATCAGCGGCCCGTTCAGAGAAGAGGATGAACACGTACGCTCGGTGAAGCGAAAGATCTCTGGCATAAGCGGCACGATATAATCGAAGACGCTAACGGCGTGTGTTCCGTGCACCATCTGGAATAACCACCTGCAGACACTGACCCCGACACGGTCGTATTGGCTTTGGAAAGCTCTCGCGCCACTGGGCCGTTCGACGCGCCACTCGGGGAACTTGGCTGCAAGCTCCTGTATCCGCTCGATATGGTATATGCCTCGGGAACCCATGATATCCACGTCCACTGACAGAGTTCGGCACTCGCGCACGAAGATCTCGGGCGTGGGCGCGCTCGGTGTAGGAGCCCACTTGATCTTGTCGGTGAACGTCAAGAGGTCGCTGATGTACGCCCGAACATCGTCATGCTCGCTCGCCATCTCGCTCCATACGCGTTGCACAGCGTCGTCCGCCCAGGCATTGAACTTCCACCCTTGCTCCTCGTAGAACGCGCGGAAGAACGCGAGCGCTTTCACCGCGCGTAAGCTGGACTCGCCATTGTAATCCGTGGACTTGAACTCGGATAGCAGGTGATCAAGGAGCTCCTGGCGCCCTGGTCGCCGCGGGTCTTTGTGGAAGAATATGTACTCGAGAAAGCTCGTCCACACGGGCAACGTATCCGTCTTGATCTGGGTGCCCAAAGCCGTCTTGATAAGTGGCAGCGCCCAGCCCCAGAGTTCATCTGCCTTCGAGCGCGGCCAATGCTTCGCCCCGCTGAGGAGACCGGCGAGTAGCTCAGCGCCGCCACGTTGCTTATTTTGGTCTTGTTTGGCAAGTAACTCCTCGATGAGCGCGCGCAGAGGCTTCAACGGCTCTCCCTCGAGTAGCTGGACAATACTCTTCACGCAAGCCATGTTGTCCAACGTGACAGTATCCGCGTGGTTTTCGGCGGCATAATGCACGCTTAACGCGCGCCAAAACTTCTCATTCTCAGCGGCAGCACGCACGGCCGTCAGGGCAGACGTGGCATCTGCGCACCATGGTGCAAGCGACGGCGCGGTGCTGTCGGCGAGGCGGTACGCGGTGATATTTGGTCCCCATGCAACCCAACCCGATGTCGCGCGATCGACGAGCGCAAACTTCGAGCCCACGCCCTCCAGGTCGAGTGGCTTGCGGAACTCAGCTAGGAACCGAGCAGTGAACTCTAGCGCCGGTTCCACAATCGCGAGCTGGCCCTTGAGCGGGTCACGGTTCCGTTCAAGGACGAGGTCTTCGGGGCATATCGCGAACGTCCTGAGCTTAATGTACCGGGAAACCTTCATGATAGCGCGTTGCGAGTAGTATCGCTGTAATCCGATATGAGCCATGCGCCAAAGAGAATATGGGGTACACTCACAAGTGTCGGTTGGCTATCATGAGCCTTCTCGAGGAAGTACTTAACATGCCGTTCGCTGGTGGGTGCATCCTTACGTATCATTGTACGTAGACAGCGGGTCGCAAAGATCGCATATCGCCAGTGCGTTGCCTTGGCGCTAGCGACATCCAACACAACCTGCAGACTGCTGCGCACGCTCTCTTCCCATAGCTTTAGGCGCTCCTCGCGTCGAACCGCGACCTTTCGCTCGAGTCTTTCATCCTCCGGTCCAAAGGCGAGATGGGCACGGAACTGAGCGAGTGTACGCTCAAGCGGTGGGTAGTCGAGCGAGTACACCAAGAAGTTGGGTTCGACGAACGAGTTGATGCCGTTTTCGGCAACAGCGGCAACGCATGTTTGTATGGACGGTTTTTCGTGCGCTTGACAGGCAAATATCTTGCGAAGCGCGTCCGGAGCTAGCGCATGGTCTCCCATCGCGTACTTCACGAAGGTGCTCGAGTTAAAGGTCCAGAGCGCACCCTTCATCCGGTCATCTTCTACTCCTGGCTCAATGCTCTTGTATAGCACAGGAAGAACGCGTCGCCGGACGCCGTCATAAGAGCTGCTGAGAGAATCGAGAAGATTTTGACTCGATCTATAGCAATGATCAGTGAGAGTATCCATGTCGATTTGCTTCTCATCCTTACATCCTGACTATTACACGTCAGCAGCCGGCATCAACGAGCGGTTGGAACAAACTTACCAGTCGCAAAAGTCCATTGAGCCCACTCGGCCACGTCGTCGATGAGCGAATCTTCTAGAGGTCCACGCTTCCGCTCAATCGAGCTCCACCGTAGCCGTGCGGCATTGTACAACCGAGCGCGACGTATGAAAACCGAGCGTGGCCATGCTTTCTGACCTGGATATTGTAGCGCATAGTTGAGCTCCGAGTTATACCGATCCTTCAGCAAGTAGTAGTTGTCCTTGCTGTCGCCGTAA
Source organism: Peniophora sp. CBMAI 1063 (assembly GCA_900536885.1). Taxonomy (NCBI): domain Eukaryota; kingdom Fungi; phylum Basidiomycota; class Agaricomycetes; order Russulales; family Peniophoraceae; genus Peniophora; species Peniophora sp. CBMAI 1063. The sequence continues at coordinate 151,893 of UWZB01000212.1, read as the reverse complement.
TTAAGCATGTAAGTGCTTATAGACTGGAGCAACATTGATACGGCGTCGACGGTGTTCTCTTCGCCCTGTTGTCGTAACGAGACACTCGCGTCATGCAGGAACGTTCCGAAGCGTCGGCGCAGACCAGTATAGTAGACCGCACGCGGATCTTGGGGGTCGTTGATGGCGAAACCGGCGTTAAGAGGCTCGATGCCTGCAATCATCTCAGCGACTTCGTGCAAGATGTCGGTGCTCTCGGTGGTGTACGCCTGCTCCTCTCTTGAGATATGCTCGCGCACAATTGTCGGCGTTCCCGCAAATGCGTTGCGCACATAGGACAGGTATCGGCAGAAGTCGTTCCGCCAAACACTGTCGCGCGTCACGCCAGGTCGCAGCAGTCCTTCGAGATCGTTCATTGCAGACTCAACGACTTGCTTGAAGATCTCAATGGCGAAATCAAGCTCGGCGTCGTCGGGGACGTGCCATGAAACCTTGATCTCGTCCTGTGTATACAGCTTGCCCCAGAATCTGTGATGGTTGCGGCGGAAATCTGATCGTAAGATGAGCGACTGCGGGCGGTATTGCGTTTGAAAATACGAACCCTCGCTAAGCCATTCCTCGGGGTTCATGAATCGATCCTCGAGTGGGTACGTATGCGTGAGGGTAAGCATGAGACTCGACAGGAATCGACCGCCCCACGAGTATCCACGCTGCGCAAACGTCTTTCGGCGCAGAAGTTGTAGGAGCGCAATGATCTCGTCTTTGTACTTCAAAACGGCCTTGCCGTCGCTAACATATTCACGTGTCAGCGGTGAGAAAAGGTTGAGAAGACGGTGCCTCACTTGAAAACAGCACCTCGCAAGATGGCCAAGTCTAGCGGCGTACAGATGAGTACGATGACGCTCTAGTCTGAGGAGGCACTCACTCCAGTGAAACGTTGCGTCAGCCGGCATAGGTGTCGACTGCGAGCTCGTCGTGCGGACAGAGCTTGCTCCGCTTTCGAGCTCTATGCGTATGTTCCGCACGCAAAAGGGGAAGAACTTCTTGAGAGTCTTGGACGGATGTGCGTTGGCGACGCATTCAACGAGCTGATGGACAGCTCGCACAGCGTTCGGCCGCACATTCGTACTGGCGAAGTCGAAAACCATATCGAGGACGAGGTCGAACAACGGCTCTGATAGATGTGCACATATCTGGCTACAGGCGTTCGTCACCGAATCCACCATTTGCACTACGAATAGGCCGTTCAATATCTGTTTGGTGATGACGTTGAGTATGATCATACCTTCGGAGCTCCCACCAGACTCTTCTGGCAAGTTATCAAAGAGTAGGATGACTCGACGAATGAAGCTTGCGATCCAGTCTGTAAAGCCACCTGTCGCATCCCGCAGAAGCGCATCTTCCTCCCGCGCAGAAAGTTGAGGCTCTTCGCTTTCCGGGGTATGGGTGTCGCCACCAGCATCGCTAGGATAAAGGAGGAACTGCGACGGCATGATCGTCCCAGCTAAAGTCGGGCGGCGACCTCTGCCATGCGGCTGTGTCGACTTTCCCGTTGTTGCGAGGGTTGGCGTTCCAACCCGGGACACCGCAAGGCTGTCTGTGTATTGTCCATCGCCGTTTGAGTACCCATTCGATTTGGAGGCAGGCACATCAGTCGGGCGATGCGTCAGGTCACCATGGATGTCGTCCGTCGAGGGCAAAGCCGTAAGATCGCCGAACTTGATGTACTGTGATACCTCGATGAGAAAAGTTGTCGTGCAAAGCTAGACGTGTGTCAGCACCTGAGAATACGCATGTATCAGGCTATGTATCACAGTGCGCTTACCGTCTTGCCCGGATCATTCAGATCAATACCCGGAATGAGTAGCTGCAGGATCGGTACAAGATGCTTGGCGCCGGGATAGAATACGTCTCTTGAGACGAGCGTAGGCGCGATAGCCCCAAGGGCTTTGATGACCGCTAACGTACGTTGCGTCTACGGCTCGATGTCAATTTCAGGTATCATTCGCACAAACAATGACAGACCTCTGTCAGGTTCTCCAAAGCAGGTACGGCCCGCTCGAGGATTGGATACAAAATGAGATCCGGCTCCATAAGGCTCATCCACTTCAGACAGCTCGAGATGTTACTGACGGTGTTCGAATCTTCTGAAAACATCGATAGTAGCGCTACCGTACGCAGGCACTGCACAAGCTCGCGCTTCATATGCTTCGTCAGACGGCGGTGCTGAGCAGGACTTGAGCGAGAGCGCAGATAAGAGGGCGAGAGTAGCGTACCAAAGGCGTCTTGCAATCTGGCTGCTGCTCGGCGTGCCAGCCTGTTGCATGTTCAATATACAGTCACAGCGAGAGATCTGTCCCAACCTACGCTTATTGAACTCGTACGCTATGTATTTGATGAAAGCAGTCAGCTGATTCTCGCTGTCAGTAAACAGTGGCGTATATGCATCAACTATCACACCCACATCTGACGTCCAAGCACCCGAATTGGACGGGTGAAAGAAGCTCTCAGTCGACGCGATAAGCTTGATGAGCGAGTCCAGTGCCTTCGATCCTCCTATGTACGTTCTAAGCCCCGCGAAAGCTGTTTTATTCAAATGCGCCGTCAGATAGTCGCCAATCGAGGTTGGTCCACCAGATATGGGGGTCATGACTCGAGGGGTACTCATGCCGGACGCCATTGGTGTCATGTTGAATGGAGTCGGGTTCGCGGACGGTGCGGACGGAAGGCTGTCTGGTGCCATAGAGTTAACCAGGATTCTCGCTAAGGATACTGCGTACGCCGCTTCAGCCAAGCGTCAGATGAGGTAGCTCGTGAGCTTACAGATTCGCCATGTGGCCTTTGGTAGTCTGCCTAGCTCGAACCCGGCTTGATTGTCTGCTGATGGGCCCGTTGTGAGCGAACCGGAGTCTGCGAGTGGTATCTCTGAAATGCAGTCAGCGCGGATGCGGGGACCAGCCATTGGAGGAACACGGACCCATTGAGGCCAAACATTTGCACATGATGAGATGCCAATCATGCTCAGAGAAGATGCCCACGTCGCTGAAGATGCCCGTCCAATGGTTAGGTTCTTTGAGGTCGTCCCTCGGCCACTGCGGGCGGCCTTCACCGGGGGATAGCTCATCGTCTTCAGTCTCCTTGATCTTCTTCGGGTCGCTGATAGAAGGATCAAGGTGTAACTCCGTGAGTTTCGCAAGAAACTGCAACATGCGGTCATCAAACATGTAGGAGTTGACGGACTCCCACACGCGAAACAGCATAGGCATGTATGACTGCGGGTGGCTTTGCGGTAAGAACGTTAGCATGTAGTATTGCGACGATAGCAAACTCTGTAAGTTAGGGATTAGTCGCCAAATGGGGTAAATGTGGCGCTCAAGCGTACATCAAGCTCAGTTCCGTTCATGAGCGGTAGGAATGTGTATAGCATCTCGTCGATCGCCGCCGGATGAAAAAACCTGGATACCGCAGAGGCAATATGGCCCATGTAGTATGTCATTTGGCTGTGGTGGGCTCCTGTCAGTATGCAGTGAATGGGCACGCGACCGAACACCCACCTCACTTCGAATTGACGTCTTGTTAGAAAGAGGTCGCTGCGCAACGCTTGGTACAATGGTTGCCACGGTAGCCGTAGGTCATGTACGGAGAGTTTCTTCCGCGAGCGCGTGAGGGTGTCGAGGGCATCCGAGCAAGCGGCGATGATATGTAGGGGTACTCCGGGGGTCGTGCATAGATGGAAGTAGAGCTTGACGAGGAGTATACGCTTCTCTTTCGGGATGGGATAGCGCAGGTACGACCAGCTGCACAATATAAATGTGAGATCAACATCCCGTCGGGTCCGAGGGCCATGGGACGCACTATGTGAGCATGCTGTCCCACTGCAGGAATCCGGGGTCGTAGTCCTTAGCTCCGACGGTCTGCACTATACGCGTGCATATGAGGTCGAGCATGGACTGCATGCGCGAGTTGGGCTCTATCGAGTAGGGAAGACATTCCGCATAAGACTTGAGCTTCTGCAGGTACTTGTCGCCCGAGCTGGCGATGTCGTCCGGGACAAGCGGCGGCCCCGCGCCGGTGTCCGCCAGCGAGAGGGCGGCAATGTCCGGCACGTTCATCGTGCGGTGCAGACGTTCACAGGCGCTTAGGTCGGTGCTTAGGAATGTCGGTAGTCAGGGTGAAGGACAAGGTCGGGTCAGGAGCGGGTACATGATTATTACATGCTGTGGCGCCTCCAGCCATTGATTTCGTCACTACTCAGACGCGTCGACGCGTCAACTTCGCGCGGTTTCTGTTCCCGAACCCTAAATTATGTAGTGATTACACGCGGCGTCAGCTCCTATTTGTACAGTACTACAATCCTTCGGCCTCTGCTGCCTGCGCCTCCAACTCCTCCAGTGCGTGCGTCCGTACCATATACCAGACATGATCCCTGGTCGCCCGAATCTCGCCCAATGATTCCCGAACCTCCTCCAACCTCTCAACAAACTCGCGTGTATCTCCTTCTAGGTCACGCAGTGTACTGAGACTCTTATCGACCCGGTCCATCTGCATCTCCCGGCTGCCCAACATGGGCTGATGCCCCGGGCCCTCTGGGTAGACGAGCAAGCGGTGAGAAGCTGGCTCGAGATTCGGTGCGCGATTGATACGTTCCTCCTCCAACGCATCGACGTCAAACGCGTCCTCTTCGTCTTCCCGCTTCGGCACCACTTCGGCAATGGCCCTCCGGGCGTCAGCGCCACTGAGGGCGTGCCACAGCTTCCCTAACGCCCGCCGCAACGCCGTCTCGCCCTCGATGAGCCCGTTCGTCGTCCGCTCGAGATCCGAAAGCGTCGTGGATCGGAAAGTGTGCACCACCGCGCTGTCCATCACAAAGGAGGTGTATGTGTGGTGCACGGACTCGCTGGGGTCGTTATAGGGTGCCATGGACGGCGGAGAGGGCGAACGCAGATGTGGAAGGAGCGGTGGCGACGGCGAGCGCTCTTCTTCGCGGGGCATCATCAGCTTGACGCGCTTCCTCGCTCGTTCTTCCGCCTGAGCCATGCGTTAGAAGCCAGGCAAATGCCATGATTAGAATACCAAGCTTACCTCCCAGTCCTCGAGTCCAGGGCCCCACGCGGCTAGCTTCCCCTTGCGCATGAACCGAGTACCGCGCTCGTGCTTCTTGCCCCAGTTGCTCAGCGACGGCCCAACGGGATCCTGCTCTTCGTTATCCTCCTCGTCCGAATCCCCCAATCTCGGGTAATACCAGATGTTTTCGTCCGCTATGGGCACACGAAAGCTACCTTTCCCGTGAGCTCGCCTATCGCCATGCGAAAATGGTAAGACACACTTTGGCTCATTGTACGCCATGGGCCGCTTCTGCGCTTGTTGAGGAGGGAAGTGACTGTGTGACATGCGGGTACGCGATGCCGGCCTACTCAGGTTGGCAGGGTGATCCGTCGTCATATTGATAGACATCCTCCGGCAGCGCAAGGTCGCAGCGAGGTTATGATACAGCAATGTGAAGGCGGTAGAGGGCAGAGGGACCGAGACGCGTCGGACGCGTCCAACCCGCGTCGGTGGTTCGGCCCGGGGCAATATCGCGTAGCTTCGAACTTGCGATGACGTCGCAGGGTAGTACACAACGATTTCAGAACCACACCCCGATTAGAGCCATATGTGTTTCAATGGTAAAGTATACGATGATATGTATTTGTTCGTGCTATGCCTCAAGTGAAATAGACGCCGTATATCTGCGGGGGAAGACTGCACGGCCAACGCCCTTGATCGATGAGATCTTCCCAACGCTGTTCAGTCGAGCGAAATAGGTCAAGCGCCGCCCGTGCGGACTCAACCTATGGTCCCATTAGCACAGAGTTTGGTACAGGAATAAACGGCATACAGGATGCTCGGGCTCGATAAGGCCAAGACTCCGACCGAGAAAGCGGTTGGCGAGGATGGAAAGCGGCGGCATCTGTGTTGTCCGAAGGTGATGAAGGAATGGCTCAAAGACAGCGCAATCGCGCGTCGAAATGGCGGGGTGGGATAAATTCAGTGCCTGTAGCGCCATCTCAGTAGCGAGCGCTTTGCCAGGGCATAGAGCGTACGGCAAGAGAGCTCCAAATAGCATATCCGACGAGTATCCGGTTTTGGTGGATGTGTGCCGCAACTTGCTGTCGAACGGCGTCTATCGTAGGCGCTGTCGGGCCCATGCATCAGCTTGATCCGATTCGGGTCAACACCCATGCAATCCTTACCGACGTGAAGTTGCTGATGATACTGATGAGCGAGCGTCCCGTAGTGAGTGACGACCTGACTGAGGTAGAGAAGACGGATCTTAGAAAAATGAATGTTCGTGAAGGAACTGGCCAGGACTCACGTAGGTTGAACGAATGTATCGAGTAAGACGGTACCCCAGTAGTCCGTCAGTGCTATCCGCCTTCTGAATCTCAGCGTCACCAAAGCATCATCGCATCAGTAGGAACACACGCGAGCATGGGTGTTTGTCCCGAGTACACGGCTTGGGTTGAGATTGCAATGTAACTTGGCAACATTAATGAGGTCGAAGACTGCGTGAACGACGGTACTGCGTACCTCTGAGGCGGGTAAATTTTGGTAGAGACCGCGCTGGTCGCCGGCTCGTGACGGTCTCTGTGGGGTTTGCTGACGGGCGAACGAGAGTAGGGAGGTGGCGGGCTCTTGAGGGCGCGGTCGTGCGAAGGATAGCCAGACTCGCACGTCTTCGGGCGCATAGAGTACATAGGTCTGGACAGCGGCATCTTGCTTCGGGGTACTTGATGCTGAGGTGAAACGTCCTGTTAGTTGTGATGGCTAGAAAAGTGGGTTGGGGCATCCAAAGAAGTGGCTCGTCCGATGCATATATGCCCGTCTCCTCATGGGTCCAAGCATCGGCGGCTACGTTCGCTCGCATCGACCCTTGGGCCCGAGAGCGCGCAAAGAGCCTGACAGCATCAGTTGCAGGTGAAACGAGGCTCCGCTGTTGGGCATCGCACTGGATAACTGCGAATTGAAGGCTGCTAACGTCCTCATGGCCGGGTAACATCATACAATGGCCAGAGATATTTGAGAGACATATTGTGCACTGTACGCCCAGGTGTCTATTCCAGTTGTGGCCCTGGGGTACGTCAGAGCCTGTGTGTACCTGGATTAGAAGCTGTGTCAGGCATCAGCGGCTCCGAGCGCCTGAATTCGACTGCCGACAGCGTCAGATATCGAGATCCCGGGGGCACAAGATCCAGAATGAGTACGCTATGCCCAAGTCATCCCTTGGAATGCGTCGTGCAGCGTCAGATCAACTTGAAGGATGTCATCTCAGAAAGCTTCGCTGTCGTTCAGAGACAGAAGGTTCAGCAAGCCTGCGAGCGCCTCTCGGCGATCAAACGTTGTGATGAGCAAGTTTTGTCTCCGGCGGTCTTCTAGGAGTACAAGCAGATAATATACATAACATTCTAAGCTAGCGAAAGAGCACGCGTCAGCACAATGTGTCGTGCGACAATGCCCGCGCTCACCTTACAATAGCAAGTCCTACGATTCATTCAGGCTACAGCATAGCGGCGGCTGCCGACACTTGTTCGGTAGCCTCAACTGTAGGAGCAGGGTCCAGCCTCGCGCCCTCCTTAAGCGCCACGTTCTTCTGGTCAAACGACGCCATGCCCTCAAGACCCCAACGGGACATCATGGCTTTATCCTGACAAACGATGAGTTTGCTGGCCCGCTTCCAGAGGAAATGACTTACCTCGTCCCACGGCGAACAGGGCGTCGTCAACATCTGCTCGCCGGTGAATACGGCGTTTGCGCCGGCCATGAAACACATCATTTGCTCATTCTCGCTCAGTGTCTGGCGGCCGGCTGCCAGGCGAATGATGGTAGTGGGAAGAACGATACGGGCGGTAGCGATGGTGCGCAGGAGTGTCTGATGCTGGACAGGCTGAAAATTGCGATTCAACAATTGGTCAAGGGGGGATAACTCCTAGTTCACCTCATTGCCTTCAAGCGGCGTGCCGGGGATGGGGACGAGGGCGTTGACCGGGAAGGACTCCGGGTGCTCGGGCATGCTATGACAAGATCAGAGAAGCGAAGAGATCTCAGAGGCAATCGCCGCACCTGGACACTTCGTGAATCAAGCCGACGCGGTCTTCGTCGGTCTCGCCGAGGCCAAGGATGCCGCCCGAGCAGACGCTGATGCCAGCATCGCGAACGGCAGAGATCGTGTCGAGCCTGTCATCGTAGGAGCGCGTTGTGATGACCTTGGGGTAGAACTCGCGGGATGTATCGAGATTGTGGTTGTAGGCCGTGAGACCACTTGGGGGGACGGCATCAGAGCGAGGGACGTCAGAGCGAGGGAAGAGAAGCATCGACGCACGCTTCTTTGAGCTGCCGAGCCTGCTCGGGGGAAAGCATGCCAAGCGTGGTGCAGACCTCCATTCCCATGCCGCGCACTTCGCGGACCATCGTCAGAATGCGCTCGAAGCCGCGCTTGCGGCCCGCGAGATCTCTCCACGCCGCACCCATGCAGAACCGCGTGCTGCCGTTCTCCTTTGCTTGACGTGCCGCTGCCAGAACCGGCTCAATGTCCACCAGTTTTGATGCCTTCGTCGACGTGCTGTGCCGGGAGGATTGCGAGCAGTACGAGCCTGGCAGTTCGCGCGCCGATGAGCGTGCCGTCTGCAACGGGGGGGATCGGGTCACTCACAATCCTCGCTACAACCACCAGCTATCAGAGAGTAATCGTGTCGGCAAACGGGCTTCCTTGTACGATATTGAAAGCAGCGACTCACTCTTGATATTCATAAGAGTGCAAAGCTGAATCTTGCTTGGATCATGGTGCAACCTATGCACATTCGCAGCCCGGAAGACAAGATCGAGGAGCGGAGAGTCGTAGATCTTCTGGATCTCGTTGCGCGACCAGTCGTGACGGGTCTTTGAAGGCGTCGGCGCAGCCGCAGCGACCGCCGAAGGCGAGGCGTGGGTTGCGAGCGCGCGCGAGAACGCGGGAAGACGCGACGCAGATGCAGACAGGCGGTACATGGCTGAGACTGACGGCCTCGAGCGACGATGGAGGTGGTCAAGAGCAAGCAGTGGAGATGCCTGGCTGCAATGCCGACACTTGTGCCGTGCGGAATTACGAGTTGGCAGGCCAAGCGCGCTCAATGCAGAAGCACAAGCAGGGGCGCCAAACTAATGGGGCCTCCGGGGTTGGTCCCCAACGATCCTCCGCCGGACAGGACTTGATTCCAAACCACCACAGCCCTTTCCATGCGAAATCTAGCTGACTATCTGCGCGCCTGTTGTGAGCACGGTCGCATCACGGACAGACTTATGACCGGCCAAGCTATATGTATCGCAGAGTTTAGCATCTGACGCCCGACGGGAGGGCCCTGTTCTCTTGGAAGTTCGAAAGCTTGGGGCAGAGCTGAGATGGTTGCTCGGACCCTACAACTTGGCCCACACAGTTTCACCTGAATGATTATGCGGTACATTTCGCTGTCTGTTCTTTCATACATACCCGCAGAGTGGGCATACCGTGATATTTGGAGTCATCGCTATCTGCGATTGCATGCATAAAGAACGGAAGAACGAGTGCCAGCTCGCTGCGCTGCAACTCGGACGCAATCTCCAAGTTTATCGACGCTTTCAGTACGGATGGTGCGATCCGTCTCATGCTTGTATCTTCGACGAACCGACGAGAGACTGCTTGCCGCCATTGACTCCCGCAACAACAAACCATCGACGTATCTTGTCCGGGCACACATATGCCGTTATCTGTCTCGATAAGACATGTCCATCCAAACTGTGAATGTGTTACTGCTCTATCTCCGGGGACCATGGGCATGGGGCCAGCTTAGTATCTCCAGCGCACCGGACAACTCGATGGACTCGTGCGCAATAGATCGGAGGTCAGGGTTCAGGTCGATCTCTGGCCCTACACTCTCTACTAGGAAATATCCGCATGAGCCAGCACCAGGTGTTGCGTGCCCAAGGACGGCATTGGTGCTTGTGACGGCAGTGGAAGTACTGAAACGTACCGTCGTGTGTTTCCACTCCCCGACATGCAGTATGTGGGGCCGAAGCTTGGGGCCGCAATTGACTGGAGTATCAGACATTGGCCTATCTGTCCATGAGCGTGAACACGAGCGTGAAGCTATATCTTAGTCGGAAGTTTACCGTCATCTAGCACTCCAAAGACTGCATTAGACATGTGTGGTCAGTACGCCTAGTCCTCTACACACAAGCTGACGCAGTCCTGGACTTCCATCACAATGCCGGGCCTATTTACACTTGCTTTCGATGTGCTGCGGACACTGAACGTGTTATGAACGATACCTGATTTCCGGGACAAGAGGGATCGGAAGAATCTGTCGCTCTCCGCTACATGGCAGGGGGTCCTGATACGGAAGGACGTGTATATCTTCTATTATATGCATGCGTGGTACAGATATGGTATGCGTGAATGATTTCGTGAAAGCAAACAATGCAGGTGCGACGACTAGTGTACAGGACTGGGGACAATGCACGGGATGGCTGTGGAAGGAGGACTCAGAGCCTGTCGACAGTGCCGCGTCCGAAGTGACTCACATAAGTCCGGGATAGAGTGCGATGAATCAATTGAAATAGTTGCGAGTGGTGGCGATGGCGGGAGCTAGAGGTCTATATGAGTTACAGCGTTGGACGAGGTAGCGGGAGTGGAGAGCGTGAGGGACGACGTACCTCGGGTGCGCGACTTTGATGAGCGGGAGGAAGTCCTTGCGGTTGAAGAACTTGTGCGTTGGCTCGGCGACGTCGACATCGCGCGAGTGTCGTCTTGTGCTGCGCGCTCCATGGCAGCGCGAGCTGCCTCCCATTGGCGAAGGGTATGCTCAGCCAGCTCTTGCGAGTAGCGCTGCTTTTGGATCTCGACGGAGTAGGCGGCCATGGCAAGCAGAGGCTGATGTAGGTCGACGAAGGGAGAGGCTGGAAAGGTAGTGCGGGTGGAAGCTGTTGAGGCTTTGTTGTTGAGCGAAAGAATCATCGCGGGCAGGACTATATAGGGCCCCTACGTACACACGATCCAGTCTAATGAATTGGCCCCGCGAGGTACATCTGGCGTCTCCAGTAGCCACCTTCCAAGGTTTGACCATGACGCGCGAACACCGCTCCTCCCACCTCCGAGTTGCGCGCCTGTATCCGCGTGCGCAACTTGCTGGAGCTGGAGCGTTAAGGGGTCTCGAGCGTTCGTTTCTGTCCGACCCTGCTACCTCATGCTTACGAAGGCAAATATACCGTCAAAGGCAGCAGAACAGAAGCTTGCGCGCGTTGCCGGCGCACCAATGAACAATGGCACGAAGCAGAGCATGACGTGAGCCTAGATCCTGACCCTACATATCTGCCTGCCGAACGGAAGCCCATGACAGAAAATGATTCGACCCAGGCCAGTAAGTCGAAATCTTTGCGGGGTAGTGGAGAAGGACGTCATGATATTTGGAGCTGCAATGTACGGACCGCGCCGGTTCAGGGAAAAAAGCGGAAGCCCCGTTTAGATCGACCCCCACCCCGTCCTCGGAACCAAGTATATAAGCCAGTATCAGGGTATAAGGGTATACTTCGACGCGGATAGTCCTAGCCAATCCCAATCGGCTCTGCTTCAGGCGTACTTCGACCCAGGTCGCACGGTGCTAAAAGCAAGTGCGAAGCAAGTTCGGATCGGCTTGACGTAGTAGCACGAGGCTGAAGCGATCAAGAAGTGGATACTCAAAGGCTTGGCGTTCATGAAGACCCCGCCATAGTACGGTGATATCGGAGTATTGCTCAAGATAAACTTCTTGTCGTCAGCGTCGTGGCTTGTCAGCGCATGTAGGTAGTATGTACGCACCCTGACGGCCCCAAATATTGGGGGACCAGTCGACCAACGACAAACACGAGTGACGGCGTGCGATGCGATAGGCTCAGTGGCGCGCCGTCAATGCACGTCTGAGTCCGTGCAGCCCACGATACTGTGTATACTGTGTGGTAGAGACTTCCAGTGAGATGGCGATGAGATACCTTGAGGCGCAAATAAACTGGAGCACACGTGCAAGAGATAATGGTGCAAAAAGAGCGTCATGAGCTTCGTTGAACCAGCGACGCAGTCGCATTGTACGTAGACATCGAGACAGAAGTCTAAGTACGTAGAACGAGAGGAATGACACACAGCTAATAACCTGCGAATATGATATGGCACAAAGATGCAGATGGAGAACTAAACACGGGGAACACGGCATGCTACAGTTTTGGGAGGACCTCAGAAGCAGAAGAACAACGAAGACGGGAAGGGCTACAAAGGGCTACAGGAGTGATTAGGAGTGCGTAGGGTATCAAGAAAGATGTGCGAATGTCCGTTGTGAATGCAGTTGCGTATGTGGGTCATTGTCTGGTTTTTTCGTAAGAAGATCGAAGCATATGCATCCGGTGCCCAGCCCGGATGCGAGCGTCACAAAGGCATCAAGGTCGAGATGGAACGTGTCGGCCGCCAGGGACGGGAAAGTTGAGTGCTCATGCGCGGACGCGCCAAGTGCAAGTGGAGGAAGGGCCGTACGGCTGACGGATCCAGGGTGAGGCCATCTTTGGCGTGGGGGCGGGCGCGCATGGCAAAGCAACCTGACGCGGCAGGAAGGCCGGCGCAGGCGCAAGGATAATCTGTGGCGCAGCCTTGAGAAGCGTAGGCTTCTTGGGCGCACCGAGCATGACACCGCCGGTAAGAACGGTGGTCTTGCCGCCGTCGTAATTCGTAACCTCCTTCTTATTCGAGTCGATGACCACGCGGGCGAGACGGGCACGCTCGCGGCGGGAGAGCTTGGACGTCTCCGTTGCGGCAGAGGATGCAGTCGTGACGGAAGACACAGAATCTGAGTCGTCATCAAACAGCGAGTTGCTGGAGCTGGAACCTGAGCTGGACGAGCAGGAGCGCGAGTGGCGAGAAGCAAGTGCAGAACGCGGGAAGCGGCCTGCCTGGGGCGTCTTGAAAGTGGGTGCGGCGAGTTCATCGGCAAGCATGGCGAACAACTCGTCCTCGTCCTCCTCATCCTCTTCACGGAGGGCCTCCTCGAACATGGGGCTAAGAGGAACGGCGCACGCCCGCTGAGCCTGCGCACGGACACGGGCGGCTTCGCGGGCCAGGTCTTCGGACCAGATGGTCACGAGCTGGCCAAGGGGGTCCGCACCACGGCTATTGTAGCGAACGGACACACGGCCCGGGTCGACGAATAGGTCAAACTCGAGACCACCGAGAGCGGCCATCCAGTCGGACCATTCGACGTTGGCCGCACGGGCGGCTACGAAGATCGGGCGCGGAGGGTTCGTCTTGGGTGAAAGCGTCATGCAGCGACGACCAGAGCCGCGGAAGGGGTCGGACGGGGTCCACGAAGGTGCGTAGTAGGTCATGAGACCAGACTCGAGGGCGAGCTGGAGCTTGCCAATCGTCTCGTTGGAGGCACGGAGAAGCAGAGGACGCGTCAGGTACGCGATGGCGTGGGCAACAGTGACAGCGAGTGAAGTGGAGGCCATAGCGATTGAAGTGTGGATGATGCTGGTGAGTTTGAGCGAAGGGTTGGTGTCTCGGAAAGAGTGTGCGAGGGTATCGACCGGCGATGAGAATGCGAGTGTCAAGCGACGAGTGCTGAGTGCGTTAGAGGCTATGTGTGTAGCAGGGGCCGTGAAGGATACAGCGAGAAGTCTGTGAAACGCGAATGTCGTTCAGTAAGTATACATAGCTGATAGTATGGCGGGGCCTACCTCAGAAGCTGAACCGTGTAGTAGAGACGGGGAGAAATGAGACGAGAACGAGGAGAGCGATGCGATGAGAACGTCAATCGAAACCCGTAGGACGACGATGGGGAAGACCGCACCCGTCCGGTCCATACTTATATGACTTGGGCCTAGCGCCGGCGCGGCGACTTCCGTTTCCATCAAATGGAGAACAATGAGCAGGGGTTCGATTGAGGCGGTCCGTGTGAGGACGACGGGGCAGAACAAAAGGCAGCCAGGGGCGGGGGAACGAACGGCGGGCGCGGATGCACGTGATCCGAAGTACAATAAAGCCCGACGCCTTTCTGCTCGGTGGGCACGTTCCATGCCGGGCGGGCATCTGGCGTGCATCAGAAGCCTTGGCCGCGCCTGGGATGTGCCCACGCTGCACAATTGCGGTCATTCAAGCCATCGAACTTGCAGGGCGGGAGGACGGGGCGCACTCCCCGTGCAATTGTGGGCACACCGACGTGCACAGTAACGCGTCACGCACTATTATTCGCGGCATTAGAGACCCGCCCAGAAGATGTGCATCCGTCCATGAGTTTGAAGGGGTACGTTTTGGAGATGTACGTCGCTGAAAGACAAAAGACGATTGAATCGGAACGAAGTCTCGTCCAGCCAGAGCCGCTCTCGGCGATAGAACATAATCAAAGAGCAAAATTACGAGGAGTACGTTTCTATCAGAGACTGCGGGCGGCTGGTAGCCTGGTCCTGCCGATCGCGCGCCCTGCTAGTACACAGCTTGGAATGCCTATGCACACCCTGGCTCTGAGGCCGGAGTGCATGTGCACTGCCGGCGCTACTTGACAGAACTAACGGCGCGACAACTCTCGCTAACATCCTGGCCCAGCGCTAGGGTAAGCTCAAGATCTGCATCTGTAAGGCTCCGCATGGGGCGCGCACATCCAAAAGATAGAACAAGGGAAATAGATATGGCACAAGCATAATGCATTGGACATCTCGGCCTTCATGCTACTGAAACATAGCGACGAAGTAGCGAAGCCCAATACAAGGCCAATATCCGCTTGAACAACAAGATGGTCATCCAGAGGAGGAACAAGGCAAGGGCGAACAAACGCACCCCGATTGGGCAAGTGGAAAACTGCAAGCCACCGGAGTTTGCCGGGTGTGAGAATTTGGGTTTCTCAGTTTTGGGCGGCCCCGTGCCTCGCGCGTCTGCTCGCCGTCCATCGCGTTCCGTACACAGTTTCCGACGTCGTCGCCCACCAAAAGTCGCTCCTTGCAGCCATGGTCGGTGGGGAGACTATGATCCTGCTCGCTGTGATCTAATGATGAAGACAGACTCTCGCCGTTGACCTCCTCAACCCTTCCGCCGCGGCCGAGGCCCGCAAGCACAAGCTCAAGCGTCTTGTGCAGGAGCCCAACTCGTACTTCATGGACTGCAAGTGCCCCAGTGCGTAGCCATCTCGCTCGTAATATGACTCTGATGCTGACTATGTCGATCAGCCTGCTACCGCATCTCGACGGTCTTCTCGCACGCGCAGACCGTTGTCACTTGCCAGGGCTGCGATACCATCCTCTGCCAGCCCACTGGTGGTAAGGCACGGCTCACGGAGGGTGAGTAACACGGCTTATATGTGAATAATCTATTGACTGATACGTCACACAGGCAGCTCTTACCGCAAGAAGAACTAAACCTCTTCTACCCATGTATCCACCCTCATTGTTCTTGTGCTTGTTGTTGCATTTTCTTTTCGCTATCAGAATCACATCTCATGTAACAATATGCCGTATGGGAGAACATGAGAGCGTCCACGGACGCCTTGCAGGAAAGCGACTCTGAGAGATTGTTCATAAAGCGACGGCCATTATGTGTGTGGTATGTATGCGAGCTGGTACTCGACGCTCTGGATGCACTATAGCTTCGGTTGTGATTCAATACTCTTCTGTGGCTTGCTTCCCCCCGCACGGATGACACCTTCCTGTGTCATGGCAGCGAGTAGTTTTCCATCGCGCGAGTACATCTACCGTTCGTCAATGTCCACCCATCACGAACAGTGAGTGCCGCTTACCAAACCGCGAACATACCCCCGCCCCGATCCTGCAGCGGGCGAATCGACGACATACAGCATCCAATCTGCACAGTTGAATTCGTGTCTGGTGTAGCGCTTTGAGTAGACACAGGTGATCATGTCAATGAAATACTCACGAATAATACGATATGGAATGGTCCAGAGACGATGACATCGCTAGACTCTTCTTGTCATTCCCTGTTCTATGGAGACCCAACCCAGAAGCCGCAGCCATCAAACTGTTTACTATCAGCAGGTGAGTATGTGAAAAAGAGGTTGTGAAACTCACAAGTGCAGGTCCGAGACGTACGCCAGGATGCACTTCTGAAAGGAACCGTCCCACGCATCATTCTCTCGCGTTTTCAGCCAATACATCATCTGCGCTTGCCCAGCGGAGTTGGCTTGTTTGCCCGCCAACCGAACATCTATGGGGCTGCGTATGCGTGCTTGTGCGTGTCCGCGGTAGTACTCCCTCTTGCTGTCGCTCAGGCCCGGTTGTTGAGCCAAGTGTATGAGATACGCCTCCTCGCTGATTGAGTCCTCTGGGCTCTTGACGTCCGGCATGGAATACTGCGTGAAGGGCTGCGCAACTTCGGGAACGTGAAAGCTGCATAACATGGCGAACGCGGTCTTGCCCTGCTGGACCGCGCGCACCTCGCGCGTGCAGTACGAGCGTCCATTCCGTAGTACAGTCACGTAGTAGAGGATGGGCACGGAGTTCGTGACACTAAGCAGGAAATAGCACTAGGTGATGTTCAGTATCAGGGTGGCAACGTGCGGCAAAACCCAACATACATGTAGCGACTGCGATTGGCGCCATGACTTGGTAAGGCATCCGGCAATGTGATCAAGTAAACGATGGCGTACATGAACAAGATACTCGGGCGGCACACAGCGTGTTGCCGAGACGAGAGCTTGAGAAATGACCTGGCCACCGAACGCGCCCCGCGCTCGGTACGGCTTGTGCAGCTCCTTTGAGCGGAAGAGATAGGTGTCGAGCTGCTCGACGTCGAGTGCCGCCCCAATCTGGAGTACTTCTTGCTCGTTGTCTCGTAAGAAGACGGTGACTGAATCGTCTGAGGCCATGACGGGGTCCCTCTACACTCGGAAGGGTTGATGTAGCTGAAGCGAGAAGAGAGGGCGCCCGAGGTGTTGACCGGATGCACTCTCGGATGTTGGCATGATCGTGAAAGTATCGGGCGACCCGTCGCGGATTCACGGAAGATGTGGCCAATGCCCCTAACGCGCCGGTTATCACTATTGCCGGTCCCCCGAGGCGGACACAGCCATAAGTTTGTACAAGCCCGAGATATATTCCGTTCAAGCCAAGGCACCAGATGATAGTGAGCTAGGATAGTACAATAAATTGATAGCAGGAACCAATTCCGACCAGTTCTTCCGTCAGCTCAAAATATCTCCACCTCCATAGTGAAGCCGCATTCATGACAGATCTGCTTCGCGACGCCGTCAGGTCCAGGATTGGGTCGACCGAAGACATGCTTGTGCTCAGCGTCCTGCCGCCTCTGCCACACACCCTCGCGTGTGCGCTTGCGAAGCTCGCGCAACCCCTGTTCAAACTTATCCTGCTTCTTTTTCTTCTTCTGTGCCGTCCGCTTCGCATACTCTTCGTCAAGCGCCTCGGGTGATCCCCACTTCTCCCAGGCAAGCTTCTCCACTTGCATACGACAAAAAAGCATCATGTTGGAGTAGGTCGATTTATGAGGGTTCGCCTTAAGGAGGTGCGGCATGATCTCCTCGTCCTTGAGCTCTGAGTCGGTCAGGAGATAATCCTACACGACATGAAGTTGCACTCTTTGCTCGATAAACGATTACACGGACCTCTTTGCACTCTGTTTTGGTTAGCAAGCTATACTTCTCCGGAACCTCGTCCTTGCACTTCTTGCACACCAATATCTTGAACACCGCTCGATACGATGGGTCTATATCAATGGAGTTGCATTCATTGCATTTCGGATTCTTGCTCGGATCCATATGGTATACTGTACTTCATGTCAGATTTACCAAATCCTGAAAAGAGGTAGTACGCACAGGGTTCCGCGTTCTGTTTAGCACGCTGCTTCTCTCGCAACATCTCAATCTCCCGCTGCCTATCAAGACCTTCGTCCCCCTCCTCAACCAGAAACCCTCCCTTCGTATTGACCATCTTCGACAAGTCATAATCAAAGTACTTCCCCAGTCTCGAATCACGCTGCAGTTTCCCCTTGTCTTGTGCAGAACGCGTAGGTGAATTTGACGTCGCGGGAGTAACAGCCAGGGGTCGTTTGTTGTTCGCATTGGGAAGAGAAACGGAGGTCGAACAAGTCTCCTTCTCGCGTTGTTTCGCCTTTGCTGAGTGCCGGGGTCAGCGTCAATGACTATATAGGCAAACAGGAGCTCGCACCCCGTAATCTGTTTAGCTCCACTCGCTTCACTTGCTCAGGTGTGAGCTGCAGGTTCGTGTTGGGCACTCCGCGTGGCGGTGGCGTTGAAGGTCGATTACTTGGGCCTGCCTCAGACATGGATTTGACGCAAGGATATGCGGTATATCGTGGTCGTGGTTGAGAGTGAGTTCGGGCGAGTCAGCTCGACGCGTCAATAAAACGCGGTCACGTTCTCTGGACAGACGCGTCGCCGTCAAGCGCCGCGCGGCGCACTTCGATATTTTAAGTTCGACGGTATTTTTCGGACTCAACCCCGGTCAGACTCCGGTGGTATGATATTTAGTCAGTGATCGCATCTCACAGAGCAAGCCGAGCAACCGCGCGTCTGTAAAGGTCATCAAAAGCCAATATCGCGTCCGTGCTCTGCCATCTAACTACTACAGTCAAACAGGACCCCGCGGAGTATCAGATATCTCGAGCTCAGCATCTAGCGTTGGGACATCTCCTCTTGGCTTCACCGGAGCGGCTGAGCCACCTCCATCTACATCCATAGCTGCTGCGGCAGCTGCAAGCACACCAGGTGCCACGCCTGTGGTAACACTCGGCCCCGCTCCGCCAGAGACTGTCTGTATACCTCCGGCTTTGATCTTGTTCGACTCATGATTGCGGTCCCCTCCCTCTCCCTCGTCATCCGAGTCTTCAAACTCTCGGGGATCTTGTACGCGTGCATCGAGCGTCGCTTGGGGGCGCCGTTCATCAGGATCGAGCATGTCCTCATCCATGTTCGGATCATCCATTACTTCGTCAAGAGGACCAATGGGGATTTCTGACAGAGCATGCTTCAGTCACAGGAGGCCTGAGACAATACCGGGGCGTACCTTGCATCTGCACACTAGGAGGGCCTTGTATCTGGCGAAGCTGCTCCATGATGAAGGTCCTTATACGCTCCGTATATTGTGGCGTATTCAAGTCTTCCGCATTGGTCGGCTTGACATCCAGCTGATAGTCGGGACCGAAGTACTCATAGTACTCGTTTACGGGGATCTCTGAGGCAGAGTGAGAACCTATCGCGACAATCTCGACAAGGTGAACCTGCCTGGGGCCAATTCGACGCCATTCACCAAACCTGTCTCAAACGCCCAAGCTCGGCTTACATTGCGCATAGTGTATCCACCGCCACCTAGGAGAAGCAGAGGTTTTCCGAGTGATTTAACAAAGTCTACGCATGCAGCATGTCCTGTGGGGGGTCAATCTGGTGATGCTTCTCGGTCCGAGTTGCATACCTCTCATGGACAAATTGAACACTCCGAGCTTGTCTCCAGCCAGCGAGTCTGTACCGCATTGCAAGACGATCGCAGAAGGGTCGTACGTCGCCATCACTTGTTTGATAACCTGATTCGCATGAGAGACGTCCGATCTCGACGGTATGGAGACATACCGGTTGAAAAACGCTTTTATAATTTTCGTCGTTGATTCCATCACGAAGGGGTATGTTCACAGCGTAGTGCTTCCCCTTACCGATACCGATATCCTGTGTATAATGTCAGCTTCCACGAGATCGTGTAGAGTACCTTGATTTACTCGTAGCTCTCCAGTTCCTGGGAAAAACTCGCCGTACTTGTGGAAACTGACGGTCATGACCCGATCTGTTGTGTAGAAAGCTTCTTCTACACCATCACCATGATGTACGTCGATGTCGATATATAGTACTCGTTGATGGTATCTGCCATCGTCAGCTCCTGTCGGCACATCCGACGAGCAGAACAATCACCTCAAGAGCTCGAGAATACCCAGGACGATGTCTATAAGGTAGCACGCGTCAGCGATTGCTCTTATCTGCAGGGCAGGGGGGTGATTCACCATTGACATAGCAGAAGCCACTGGCTTCGCCCTTCTTCGCATGGTGAAGACCTCCGGCCCAGTTGATAGCAATGTCACACTTGTCTCTGCTCAATCGTGCCGCACCCTCTGCAGTGTGGTCTGAGGTGAATATTGGCGTATATCACTGACGGGACGAACCCATGGAGCCACCAGCAGAGATTGAGCAATAGTCAAATAGGCCGTCGAATACCGGACAGTCGTCGCCGACGTTACCTAATGGATGTGTATAGTGAGCGAGTTCCACAGGTGTCCCACACGGGAGTAGTACATACACTGATACGACTCCTTGTGGAAGGCATGGGCGTTTGCTGGCGTCACCTTGCTGAGAAAGTCGATGTATTGATCCGAATGGAACTGCGTCATCTCCCGTTTTGTCGCCGGTTTGGCGCGCTGATAATATATCGCTGTAAGGCAAAGAAGGTAGTCGACCAAACCAGATGCTTACGAAAATCTCCATCTTCTTATACAGGCCGTAGTTCATGACAAGAGAGTGGCACATTCGGATACGAGTCGGCTTCATGCTATGTTGGAGAGCCATATTTCAATTGAGCACTCCGATGGTGCGCCGACATGAATGAACTTACGGATGCCCAGGCCCGTAATGGAAGCCGCCGACATCTGAGTCGAAGAAGTAGCACTGAGACGACAAGTTCGGTAAACGCTGCTCCCGTCCCCACCCTACTCGGAGGCAGACAAATGCAACTCACCACGCGCTTATACGGCGCGCCCGCTATCGGGATCATCTCGCCAGGCATGACGGAGAAGCGTGCTATTTATGCGAGAGAGGGGGTGGTAGAGGTTGTAGTTCAACCTGCGAGAGGCGCGACTTGCAGCGTTGACGCGCGGCGCGCGTGGGACGCTTTCTGTATAAGCTCCAATTACAAGCCGTCCATCTTATTATACGGTCCCTATTATGCTACCATGTACGTATATCCATGTAAGAAAGCGTTGTAGTATAGCGGTACAGATGTGCGAAGCGGGGTAGGATTGTGATGAATCACATCTTGCTGGCCATGCCCTTCGCCACAAGCGTTGATGGGGCATAACCAAAGTGGTCATCCAGTTCAACGCCCTATAAGCGACATGTCAGACATGGATCTGCCGTCGATGCAGTAGACTTACAAGTTCTCCGGCAATGACACGAACCTAAAGGCAAGTTAGGGCCGCTCGGTGGATCCGAATGTAGTTTCGAGAGACGACGCACCATGGACCAATGATGGATTGCATGCAGTCCCGCGAACCAGAGCTGGTAGAGGTTGATGGGGTCAGGACATGTTGACCGCTTCACATTATTTGCAAAAATAGAACATGCCTCACGACCGACAGTGGACTGGAACGTTTGTTCGTACGGCGTTACGGCATTCAGTGTGAGCGGAGCGTTGAGCTGCATGTTGGGGATGAGGTCAGCGAGGCGCTGTTTGGTGTCCTCGAGGGCGTCGCGTGCTGCTCCTAGCCCTGTTTCCATGGGCGTGTTCCTTGAACGCTTGTCATAGTTGAGGACGTAAGGGGGAGGCGCCGCGATGCAGTCAAGGAGAAGGGCGAAGTGGTCGCGTGCATGGCGCAAGTGCTTTCCTAAATTGCGACGACAGTTGATTGAGCGCGGGACGCTGGGACCTACCGGCATAACAACACACCTATTGTCGATCCCGGCAAGAACTTTGACGAGTGTGTGAGTTGGTCGTCTGAACTCAACGAGTTTTCTATCATGTCGAGGGCCTGGTCTATGATCTTATTGCCCACGTCGAGCAGCTGATCGAGCTGTTTGGCCTCTGCGGGAGCCCGCTCGGGATCCTCACGTTCGATGGTAGAAGACGTCGTAGCTTGGAATTCTGGGCGTGCGGACATTGAGACGTTGAAGCGACAGCGGCAGGGCGGATGGGTGACGGAGGCAAGTAAAAGCGCGCGGCCGACACGTCCTGTGAACGTGCAAGCCGGTAGGCGGACATACTCCAGCCTGAAACGTCACGATCAATTCGGCATATGATAGGAGGTCAAGATGGCACTGAGATAGTGTAGAAGAAATGTTATAGGATTGGTATGTCTCTGTACACAAATTGTGGCTAGCCAGTGAGGCGTAAGGCTATCCTCACTCAAGGTCAGAATGATAGTCTGCCAGGAGTTGCGCCGGTGCCGAGCAAGTCGGCAGGTGACGAGACAGGAGACGCACTCGCACGGATGCGCGCCTCTCCGTCGTCGTCGTCCTGGTTGAAGAAGAGAAGAAGTTCTCGAGGCGGAACAGGAGTGCACAGCGGTCATCCGGACCGGCAAGTCTCGGAGCGCGTCGCGTTAAGTTGAGTTGGCGCACGCGCTTGCTCTGCACCTCCTCCACCCAAATGCTCTCGACACTCAGGAAAGCCGGTACTTTCGCTCGCGTGCGTGCGCAAATATATCTCCGTCTGAATAGACTCTGACATGCTTTCTTAGGCCGCATCTGCGGGTCAGAAGCGCTTCCTCTCCATTCACGAGTACCAATCCGTCCAGGTACTCAACTCGGTATGTCCCCTACGCTATCGGAGCCGTTCGTGCGACTCATATTCGTGTGATAGTATGGTATACCGACGCCCAAGAGCGTGGCCGCCAAGTCAGTCGACGAGGCAGCCGCCGCTTTCCAGCAGTTTGGTGAGTTTCTTCCGTTGCGGGCTCGGGTCAGGGTTCTGAGGCCGTCGTCCAGCGGAGAAGGGCGCGGTGATCAAGGCCCAGGTTCTCGCCGGCGGTCGCGGCAAGGGCAAGTTCGACAACGGTCTGCAGGGCGGCGTGCACAAAGTGACAACGTGCGTGCGCGCGCTACGCCCGTTGGCCCGTGATATTGATGCGCATTGCACAGCGTCGAGCAGGCCAAGGACCTCGCTCAGCAGATGCTCGGCGCAAACCTCATCACAAAGCAGACCGGCGCTGCTGGCCGCCTCTGCAATGCCGTGCGTGACATCCCCCACTCTGCCCGTGAACGGCGTTTGACAACACTCCGCAGGTGATGTTCGCCGAGCTGCGTCAGCCCAAACACGAATACTATGCCGCTTTCCTCAACGACCGCGCCACGCAAAGCGTCGTTCTCGTCGCATCTAATCAGGGCGGTATGAATATCGAGGAGGTGGCCGCAAAGGACCCCAGCGCGATCATCACGACGCCCATTCCCTTCGCGACTGGCCTCACGAAGGATATCGCACTTGACGTCGCAAAGAAGCTCGGCTTTTCCAGCTCCGACGCCGAGGAACAGGCTGCGGGCATCTTCATGAACCTGTACAAGCTCTACAAGGAGAAGGACGCTACTCAGGTGGAGATCAACCCGTTGGCCGAGACGACCGATGGCGCCGTGCTCTGGTACATATTCTCGCCTGTCATGTTCCGCAGACAGATCACTCATAGACTCTAAAGCATGGATGCAAAGCTCGGCTTCGATGACAATGCGGACTTCCGCCAGGAGGACGTGTTCGCGCTCCGTGACATCACACAAGAGGAGCCCTCGGAGGTCGAGGCGCAGAAGGCAAACTTGAACTTCATCAAGCTTGACGGCTCAATCGGCTGTCTTGTCAATGGTGCCGGTCTTGCTATGGCCACTATGGACGTCCTCACCCTGCACGGTGGCCAGCCTGCCAACTTCCTCGACGTTGGTGGTGGTGCGACGCCGGAGACAGTGAAGAAGGCGTTTGAGATCTTGCTCGCCGATCCAAAGGTCAAGAGCATCTTCATCAACATCTTCGGTGGCATCATGCGCTGCGACTACATTGCAGAGGGCGTCATCAAGGCAGCTTCCGAGCTCGACCTCCAGATCCCCCTCGTCGTCCGCTTGAAGGGCACCAAGGAGGCGGAGGCGAAGGAAATGATCCGCTCGTCTGGTCTGAAGATCATTCCCTTCGACGGTCTCGACGAGGCAGCAGAGCGCGCCGCCCAGCTCGCCAACGCATAGCGGTGCTGATTTCTCGACTGTCCTCTCGCCTCTGCATTCCTTCGTGTCCGCTTAATATTGCTACTTAGATTATGTATGAGCAAGGTGCTTCGAATCCTTACCTACCAGATATACCATATAACATGTAGGACCCGCGGGCGAACCTCCACCGCACGCAATATATCGGGCTATAACTATCGAGCCGCTGCCGCGTCGGTTATGTAAGGCCTCAGAGGACTCAGAGGAGTGTACAACGATGGTCATGACTGTGTCGCTCATCTGATACAAGTTGTCAAGCGGCACACCTCGACTTACCACCGAGCGGAGTTGTGAGGTGTACATTCCCGACAGCTTCCGTCAGTATCATCGCAGATCCCAGCTTTGGCGAGAGCTTCAAGTTCAACCACGACATGGCCGTATGCGGTTCTCGAATCACAACCGCCTTAGACAGCGCCGGTGCTGACTATCCGCCCGTGTCTGATAGGTTTTGATCCACCGCCGACAGAAGTAGTACCTGTGTACGATAAGCCTCTGCACATCTTCTGTACAACTTCCGGATGAGAGCTTTCGCGAGATTTTCCATGCACTAGCGGACATCGGCCCTCCAGCGTGGTCGGCTCAATCCTGGCCATCCAAGTGAATTGTGATGACACACAGTTGCCGTCGCTGGCGTCATATAAGCATCGGCCAGTGGTCTATTCGCATGCAGATGTTGTGGCGGAGAGTTCACGCCTCGTCAGGACAGGCAGCGTGAAGGGAGGAGGGCCATACGGTGTAACGTCGTGGTGCAGGGAGACAGGCCGCAATGGCACCGATGACTGACTGTCCAAGGCATCGGTAGATCACTCTGGAGCGCCAATGAAAGCTCGCATAGTCAGTTGCTCGTGCCAATAATAGGGCTTCTGGAGAGCGGGGTAGCCTTTGCGGGGTAGAATCTGTGACTCAAGGAGGCTCGTCCATTGCGACGTCGCAATCGTGGATGCGACACATGCATTCTATGCTCGCACACTGACTTTCAGCTATCCGCAGTAGCCATATAGGGTAGACATCTGCATAGTCTCACATGGAGAGGAGGAAGAAAGCAATGTCTGTATTGCGAATGCGGAAGCGAAAAGCACAGCGAAGAGGACCACTAGCATACGTATTACTTCTTCTCTTCAGCCGGAGGAGGAGGCGGCAGGGGCTTGAACTCATCGGGCTTGCGAGGCTCGACGCCGTCGCCGACCTGTTCCCAGGGCGATAGCGACTCGAAGTTACTGTATAGTAGTCAGAAACACCACACAACGGCGTGATAGAAACGCAAATGCGTACCGGAAGGCCTGAGTGAGCTGCAACGGCTCGTACACGACCCTCTTCTTTTCCTCGTCGTACCGGACCTCGGTGTAGCCCGTGAGCGGGAAATCCTTCCTGAGCGGATGTCCGTCGAAGCCGTAGTCCGTCAAGATCCTCCTGAGGTCGGGATGGTCCTGGAAGAAAATGCCATAGAGATCAAAGGCCTCGCGCTCGTACCAGTCCGCGCCCCTGAAGATGCTGACGGCGCTAGGAACGGGCGTGACTTCGCTGGCGTAGGTCTTCACGCGAATTCGGCTGGCGTGCTTGACGCTGAGGAGGTGGTAGACGACCTCGAAGCGCTCGTCGCGCTCTGGGTAGTCTGCGCCGGAGAGGTCCATGAGCTGTTTGTACTGGCAGCGCCCGTGGTCGCGGAGGAAGGTGAGGACTTGGAGGACGGAGGAGGGCGCGCAGTAGAGGGTGAGCTCGTCGCGGAGGACGGAGAACTGCTGGATGTGCTTGGGGAGGCATTGGGTGAGGTACGAGCCGTAGGTGTGCAGGGCCGCGCCCGCGTCGGCGTACTTGGTCGCCGCGTTGTTCGGCGACGTCGGCTCGGTGAACGGAGACGCCGACGCTGGGTGCGGGGTTCAGTTTCCACTGTTATTCGAGTATATAATCTGCACACACCCTTTGTCGCGGCCGAGGCGTGCACTGCGCGGACGGCGACGGCGGCACGGGCAGCGGCGGGGCGGGCGGCCGCCCTGAGCACGGCACCTGCGGCAGCACGCAGGGACATTGTTGGTGGTGGTGAGGAGAGAGGGCCGTTCGCGTTCCGGCGGCTTCTTCCGATCCGCCACTCAGCGCCTCCACATTATATTGCACGCCGACATATAACCATCTTGACCGCTGACGGCCATGGACCCTGCCGCACCCGCGCCCGCTTTCTTTGACTCTCTGCCGTACTATGATGACGATCTGGAAAAGTATCCGATATTGAGGGAGAGGGTGCAACATGAACTCGCGGTCGAGACACAGAAGCTTCAGCAAGGCCAGAAGGGCAAGTTGCATCCCAGCTTGAGCGAGGCGCGCGAATTCTTCAATGTATGTATGGATTTATTTGCCATCGTAAAGTGCTCATAATGACAGTAGGGGAGGCCCTTGATAGAGTCTGAAATGCAGCGCGTGGAGGCCAAACAGCCTTTGAACGCGATCGACACCGCTCGCTTCACACTGCCCACACCAGGAGCGGACGCGACGGAGGAAGAGTGGAAGGCGGCGGTGGACAACGCGCGAGTGCAGCTGGAGCATCAGAAGATACGGTGCGTGGTAAGGATATATTACACGGAAGGAGTCTGAAGTGAATGTGGCGCAGGCATCATAACCTGGCGTTGTTGCAGCAATACGGCGCGAACGCGTGGAGGGTGCACAATTACTTGCTGGAGGCGGATGCGAAAGTGGCGGAGAAGCTTGCGGAGGGAGTGAAGGAGGAGACGACGGGGGTGAACCGGGAGAGGAAGAACGGGCAGGTGAGCGAACAGGCAGGCTGGGATGTGCATTGTGAACTAAAGGGGAAATTGCAGACGCGGATAGGAAACCAACTGACGTCGCTGGAGAGCCAATGGCAGCAGAGCATCGGGAACAATCTCCAGCTGACGATGGCCAACGCGGCGCTGGAGGCGGAGACGCACAGGCTGAGGATGCGGGAGCAGGAGCTGTCGAGTATGCTGTACAATAAGTAGAAAGTAGTAGTAGTGATAGTGACGCGCGCCTGTTTTGGCGATTGATCTGTTTGGCTCTCGCGGCCAGGACCCTTGCGATCGCCGGCCGCAGCGTCTGGGACGCGTCCATGAGCTCTGAAGCGGCGAACAAGCAAGCAGAGCCTCCCAGCGAGTGCTCCCCCGCTCCCGCCCCGGCCACGCCCAGCAAGCAGCCCGCGCCGAAGAAATACGCCAACTTCAACATCAACAAGAAGTTTCTCGACAAACAGCACCCGCCCTCCCAGCCGGCAACTCCCAAGAATGGCCCAGCAGCGTCGTCGTCCA
>UWZB01000212.1:100229-124580 GCA_900536885.1 Peniophora sp. CBMAI 1063 | reverse complement strand
ACCCCGCACTCCCGCCTCGTCGCCGCCAAGCTCACCGCCGCCCCACAGACGGCCAACGCCCAGGGATGGTCGAGACCGGCATCCGCCGCGCCGTCTGCACCCATCTCCCCGGCCCCGTCGACGTCGAGCGCGAATCCACACCCGCCCGGCCCGCCACAACTGCCCCACGTCGGCAAGGTCATCCAGCCCCAGCCCCGCCCCTCTCCCGCCTCCGCCCTCAACGGCAAGCCCGCGTGGGGCAACGTCAAGCCCAGCCCCAGCCCCGACGCCCGCCCCGCCGCTGCGCTCTCCGACTTTCCTACCGCTGCGGAGGCTCAGAGTGCGTCACTTTATTATCCCATCTTATTTATTGTACCGATCGACCCGCAGAGGCCAGCGCCAGCCCAAAGGCGATCAAGACCGCACCCAGCCCGGCCACATCAGACGCGCCCAGCAACAAGTTCGAGGCAGACACCTTTCGCGGCGTCCATCTCAAGCCAAATGCCCATCACTGGGACGAGGTCTGTGCTTTATTTTCCTTGTCTATGTACGGATCTGATGCGCTGTACAGATGGTGGAGGGAGAGGACTCTGACGACTTTCTGGGCGGCGTGATCGAGTTTGAGGACGGGAGGCAGTACCAAGTCGTCGAATCCAACGAGCCCGCAGCAGCAGCAGCAGCAGCAGCCGCACCCGAAGCGCCGGTGAGCAAGGCCGAGCGCTTCAGGGACGACTTTGATCGCTCCTGGCCACGGCGACCGGCGCATCAACAAGAGCGCGCGCTGTTCAACGAGCGCAGCAACAAGCTCGAGCCCTGGTCCCGCGACCGTGAACGTGACCGCAACGGCGAGCCCGTCATCGACCTCCGCAACCTCAGCCGCGAGCTCCAGCCACACGCTCCCTCCGTACAAGTCCTCCCCCGCTCGCCCGTCGACCACCACAACCACAGGCAATCCCTGAGCCCGGGTGACGAAAGGCCTGGTAGCCAGTGGGGCCGCCGACGGACATCCTTCGCCAGCGATCACGAGCCGCCACCTCATCGGCAGCTCCCGCCTCATGTTGATCGTCAGCCGCCACCCCATCTGGGCGGCGACAGGCGGGATATGCCGCCGCCGCCTGTGCCCCCACCGAACAGGCCGCCCCATCAGCCTCTGTCGACACGCGAGAGCTGGACAGAACGCACTCCGGCACCTCCCTCTCGCAGGCGCGAGTCTTTTGCATCCCATCACACGCTCTCGCCCGATGTCCGCTCTGTGCACACACCGCTCTCTCCCGCGACTTCGACGGCGCCCGTACCGGCACCTGCACCAGATGATCTCGACGATGTGCGCAAAGCGGCCATGCACAGTGCCGCAGAGAGAGCGAGGATACGGAGGCAGCAGGAGGAAGAGGAGCGCGCGGCGCAAAAGGAGAGGGCGCGCTTAAAGGCGTTGGCGTTGGAGGAGAAGATGAAGGAGGCGGAAAAGGCCAAGGAGGACAAGGAGAGGGAGGAGAGGGAGAAGGAGGAGCGGGAGAAGGAAGAGGCCAAGGAAAAGGAAAAGCCAATACCGCCACCGGTGACGGCGCCGGGCTCGTTCAGTCGCGCTGTGCGACCGCGCATGCCGTCCTTTACGCGCGATGCGCCGCCGCCGCCAATGACACGCACGCCGTCACAACGGAGCGTGGCTCGTACGCCGGCGGAAGAAGCGTCGCACTGGCGCGTTCACGCCGGCCCACTCGCCCCTCGGCCCCCGCGTCCTGCGCAACAGCCTACGTCGCCAACGATCACTCGAGCCTCCCCCGTCATCGCGCAACGTCCAAGCGCGACTACCTCTCCGGTCATCGAGAGGCCGCCACAGCCGCCAGCACCCAGTACAAGTGACTTGTTCAGCGTCGCCATTGACGAGAGTGTCGAGGAGGTCGATTTTGCGGACATGCACACGCTTGTAGGCGCAGAAGGCACCAAACCCGCTGAAACTACAGAGCCCGCGAAGAGCGAGGAGCCGGCACAGCCGCAATCCACGCCGACGGTTATGCGCCGTCAAAGGCCCGTTGCGAGCGACTACTTCGACGCTGAGCCTCAACCTTCGCCTGCGAGCAAGAGCGACCTCGAGTCCACTTGGCGACGCAAAGCGCCCGAACCCACCCCCGCCCCAGCCCCTGTACCGGCACTTGTACCGCCCGCAGAGACAGAGCATCTTAAGCCGCCTTCCTCCCCGCGCGCCCCTCTGTCGCCTTCGCGCAGTGCGTTCCGTGAGGCGAGCATGTCTTCCTTTGAGGTCACCATGGCGCGTATCAAGAGCGGTATGGACGAGGCCCATGCGGCCGAGGAGAAGGTCCATCCACACGCCCATGTACCGGCACCTGGACCTACACAAGAGGCAACACAGGCGAACAAGTGGGTACCTCCCGCGTTGAGGTCGAAGCAGAGTGCTGCAAACGTTCCGACGATTTCGCATCCTCAAGTGCCACCGAGACCGGTGCCAGCATCGACCTCTTCTGGTCAAACACACCGCTTGAGTCCTCACGCCCAACCAGAACCGTTCGTGACCCAAGGCCCTCGCCCGCCTTCTCCAAAACCCGCCTGGAATGTCCACCCGGTCCACCTCCCGCATACTTCCCGCGCGCGCGAGCCTCTGTCCCGAAAACAGGTGAACCTGTATCAGCAGAAATCCAGCAAAGTCAGGTTCGATATCTTATCGTTCGACCCGCCCGTCGAAGGCATGAACGCGAAAGATCTCAGCGTCGTGCCTATCTTGTTCCGCACACCTATAGTTGGATCTTCGATCAAGGGCAAGATGAAGTACAACGTCAAGGTGCCGACGAAGAAGCTGGAGAGCGTTGCGCCGCCTATTGAGGAGGTCAAGCCTGCGACCACTACCGCAGCGCAGACGTCAAAACCTGCCATCCCGACGGGACCGAAGGTCAACCTCGGTGCTGCGAGGGCTACACCCGCTCCCGCACCTCCGCCCGCCCCGGCGCCTGGACCAATACAAAGACCGGCGCCGGACCGCGCATCGACAAACAACTGGCGTGAGCGCGCACCCGCGACCTCGACTTCCTTCTCAACGCCGCCAGCGGGGCTTGAGACCGTCAGCCGCTCCCCGCCGCCAGAAATGGCATCCACTGCGCCCGCTCCCACGTCCGCGCAGATCACGGCTCCGGAGCAAGCGCCCGTACCCGACGCAGCCAAGACGTCCCAGGCTAAGCCGAGATTGGCCGAGGGCGAATCGCTCGGGTTTTACAGACGCGACTCTGTCGGTGGGGCTAGTGGTTCGGCGAGGTTCGTCGTGAACAGTGAGCTGGATGCGGGAGAGGCAAAGGTCAATGGTGTGGTGGTCAATGGACGCAATATCACGGCTGGTGCAGAGAGCAAAGGATCGGCGCTTGTGGTTGATACTGTCGAGCACAAAGCGGAGAGCAAGAGCTCGGATGGCTCGGTAAGTGTCCGTTTACATCGTGTGCTACTCTTTCGGACTGACGCTGTGCAGTCTGACCAGGCTCCTTTGACACCGCCGTCGTCGACATGGCCCAAGAACTTCTCCGTCAAGGAGTCGCCGGCGCGCGCACCAGACCCTGAACATCTCAAACTCTTGTGGCAGCAACCGTCTGAGAAGCTTGAACTGCCTGCCATCAACTCTCTCAAGGGTATTGCGGATGTCGACATGCCCGTTGTCAATTTCACGCTTCAGGAAGTCAAGTCCGAGGACGGCGAGACGCCACCGCCGACGATGGCCAGTGCACCGACGGCACCGCACCCACGCATGTCGTTGCATGATGTCACACGCGCGTTCCAGCAGGTCCCGACGTCTTCACCAGCTCCTCCTAAGCCCGCGCCGTCGACTTCTGCTTCTGCCTCTGCCTCCACATCCACGTCTGCGCATACGACTGTATCGCCTGGCGGCGCGTCTTCAACACCCCTCCGCGGTTTCGCCCCGCCAGGTCCTCCAGGCGCTATGCGGCCCGCATACGCGGCGTATCCATCCCCAATGATGGGTCCCGCCCCGACGCCGGTCATGTACCCGATGATGGCGCCGAGCCCGGCACCAGGTCCGCATCCGCACGCGCCACACCAAATGGTGAACGGTCCTCAACCGATGCCCTATGGACAACCGATGTGGGTGCCCGTACCAGGTCCACAAACGCCTAACATGCGTCCGGGACCTATCCCCTACCCTCAACCAGGCTCGTACGTGTACGCGCCGGGTCCTGCTCCGCCTGGAATGTACCCTGCACCAGGGCCGCCGCCACAACAGCAGCAACAGCAGCAGCATCCTCAACAGCCAAACGGTACGCAGGGCAAGCGCGTCGTCAGCGGTCCTCAAGCGCAGATGATGAGTCCTGCGCTTGGGCATGCGCACCCCCCGATGTACAGCGGGAGCCCAGCTATGATGCACGCTCATGCGCCTGGTGGGTTCGGTCCGCCACGGACACCTGCGCCCGCGCCTATGGGACCGTACAGCGCGCCGATGATGCATCATCCGGGAGGTCCACCACCTGGGCCATACGGCACACAGGCAGCCTATGGGCCTAGGCCGCCTACCTGGTGAAGAGTATCTTGAACAGTTTCAGGGGGGTTGAAGGGGTGCCAGTGGGGGATGTGAGGACAGATCCGGCTTGAATGTTCTTGTTATTCCATTTGCTCGTTTTCTTTTGTAGTTTGTTTGTGCTTGAACAATGACTCTTTGCTCGCCTTTGGACATTTCCGAATATCCCCGTCAACATCGATGCAGCCGCCTATATGTGATAGTGAGTGCTTTAGCTCTGATAGGTGGCGTGTTGGCGCATGCGAGGAATATAACATGATCCCGTTGTACTGACGATAATGCCAATCACCTGCTGGTAGCTGAAGCTGAAGGGATGGATATAGGAGATGGTTACATGGTACACCTAAGAGAAAGACGGAAGATGCGCGGAGCAACTCCTTGATTAGCGATCGTAGGGCAGGCTCGACAGACGAATACTTGTTCGCTGGCCTGCACGATCACGTGCATATTGCAGGAGTCCGTCACGGTCCGAACTCTTCTTCGCCCAAGACCATCATCACGCCAGTGCTCTGACTGTCGCTCATTCACATTTCTCATCCACGTTCGCTTGTTCCGATCAATTCAGCATTGGCTTCCTCAACGCTCGAAGTTCGGAGGTCAAAATACTCCGGGTTCACCATACCACGGTGGTCAGCATACGCACAAACGCGACACCCTCAAGTGCCGACTCCGAACCTTATGACGGCTTGGCCTCATCTCCGTTCACGTTTGGATAAGACACATCGTGCACCTTGCGCACTCGCTCGTACTATGTCCGCAAGCTAGTTCTGCGCGCGCAATCTCATTGATCTTCACCTCAACGCCTCTAAGCACGCCTTAGTCTTCAGCTACTCCGTATGCAGGTTGCACGCGTGTCGCCTGCTGTGCCGTTGCCGAACTGACGCTTGGAGTAGTCCCTGACAGGGAATGACAGCGCCGCATCTCGAGCCTTCGCCTAGTTCGCGGGGCATAAGCACTCCGAGTTACGCGTACAAACTCTTCGTATTTAGAGAGAGGAGGGGTGGCTGAAGTGCATCTATCAATCCATCTCCCGTCTCTCGTACAATGTCTGCTACTACTGAAGCCCGTCTGCGAGTTGCAATCTGGTAAGTACCCCTTTCATCATTGCTCGAGTGTCTGTACCCATGACTTTCTAGCGGTGGCGGTATCGGCGGACTCGCTCTTGCCTGCGCCCTGTCCAAGGTCACAGACATCACCGTCGATGTATATGAAGCCGCATCCGAGTTTCAAGAGATCGGCGCTGGTGTCATGCTGCGACCTCGCAACCTGCGTTTCCTCACCGAGCTTGGGCTCATGAACGAGATAGCTGCTATCAACGGCCGGTCCAGCGAGAAGAGAGAAAGCGCGGGTATGTCTTTGAACCAAAATGTGGATGTAATTGCAGTTGATGCCGCATTACTAGAGCCTGCCATGGCGTATTACAGGGCATAAGGCAGAACTGGATATGGCAACACACATGGTCGAAGGAAACGGTACGCACGTATCGGCCATTCTTCTCAATCGTGCACGCTCAGATCGAAGGAAGGGAGTGTGATGATGCACCGCGCTGAATTCCATGGCATTCTCCTCAGCCACATTCCCAAGGACATAGGACTTCACAAGTTGAAGCGTCTCGTTTCATACTCAGACCCCGCGGATGACGGAGCTCTCGTACGCCTCTTCTTCGCTGATGGCACTCAAGCTACCTGCGATGTTCTCGTGGGTGCGGATGGTATCAGGAGTGCTGTTCGTGCGACGATGCTGAATGAACTCGCGG
Source organism: Peniophora sp. CBMAI 1063 (assembly GCA_900536885.1). Classification (NCBI taxonomy): domain Eukaryota; kingdom Fungi; phylum Basidiomycota; class Agaricomycetes; order Russulales; family Peniophoraceae; genus Peniophora; species Peniophora sp. CBMAI 1063. The sequence goes on along the minus strand of UWZB01000212.1, from coordinate 118,320 downwards.
AGAGCACGGAGGACAAGGCGCATGCCGAGAGACTACGCGATCGAGTCCTTCCGCGCTACAGCGGAGTTGTCACGCATCGTATCGTTCTCCCGAGGGAGAAATTCTCCCAACTTTCACCTGACAGCACAGTATGGACCATGGGGAAATTGGTGAGTCGCTCCGAAGTCTTGTTCGATTCCTTCTAACACCGGTGTACAAGTACTTGGGTGATGGAGTGGTGCGTTTCTATCCCTCTGTCCGTCAAATTTGACGTTGATGCTATGCATCCCAGTTCATCGTCACGTACCCTGTGTCTCAAGGGCGTCTTCTCAATGTCGCCGTGACCACCGTGAACTACGATCTCGAGTGGACACTGCACCCGCATCCCTGGGTCTCGTACCTCAAGGCTGAAGAGCTTCTACCGCTCTTCGAGGGCTGGGCACAAGAAGCGCGCGGGGTCATTGCGGTGAACACTGTACTCATTGCGCGTCAGTTCTTCAACTGATCGATCCCCTATAGGGACTGGAAGGTGCAGGGTTGAAGAAATGGGTCATCAACGTCGTCAACCCTCTCGACGAGTGGTCGGCTGGTCGGGTTACTCTTCTTGGTGACGCTGTGTGTAGCACCTCACCATCTACATCGGTCCAATGTACAGTTACTTACACTGCGTGCTTTGCCAGGCTCATGGGATGGTGCCCTTTCAAGGTGCCGGCGCAGGGCAAGCGATCGAGGATGTGCACATTTTGTCGACTCTTCTTTCCCATCCGCGCACCACGCGCCAAACGGTTCAACACGCTCTTCGCGCTTATTCGGACGTGCGCGTGCCTATCGCCGCAAAGTTCTTCGCGGCATCGCGCAAGAACGGCCTACTCATCACCAACACGAAGACACCACTGAGCGATTGCGCCGCCGAACTACGCGAACTGGCCGATAGTGCCTGGTGCTCGAGTCACCCCGAAGTGGAGAGCAGGCGCGCTGTGGAGGAGTTCGAAGCGGCTCTTGTGGGTGTAGTCTAAATGAGTTATCGTTGAATATCCAATTCCCATGATGTCCAGGTACAATTGCATATGGAACACACTCGCGAACAATGTTATACAGCGCATGTTCCAACTTCCATCCTAGCAAAAGCAGTCTTACAGATATCTCGTAAGTTCCCTCAAACTGGAGGAGGCGAGGTCACTTGGACCTCAGGCGTCTCTTCGTCAGCATCGTCCTGTTTAGGGTTCATCCAGCCCATACGTGCGACAATATACTCCTGTCCGACAACCTCTACACCCACGCGGAGTGCTTCCGCCACAAGGTCCTCGACCCAGTCGAATTCGTCCCATACGTCCAGCCATGCGCCTGGAACGGCCTGGGTGATAGTTGTGTGTGTCAAGGAATGCGCAGGGTCATTGAGATAGAGCAAGAACTGTAGGTTCGTGATGGTCTTCGACTCCGAAGATGCGGGCGTGGATGCAGCGGGAAGGGTGACCGTCGTCGTGTACGGTTGAATGCGGAGATAGACATATACAGTTGTAGTAGGATTTTGTGCAGAGGGCGCAGGTGCAGACTCGGGCGCTTTGTTTGATTTGACACAGTCTTCGATATCCGTCTAACGTTCGTCAGCACCGAGATAGAGTATGAATGGATCGCGGTATTTGCCTGTGCGAGCTTCAGTGCCGCTTCGAGCCCCTCGACAGCGTGCATATCGCGCTTGCCGCTATCTGCCGCGTCTTCCCTGGGCTTAGTCTCACCGCCCTTGTTGACGATGAGATCGCCGCCTTCGACCTGCTCCATTACCTGGCAACAGGGTCAATTCAGGGATGAAAGGACACAAAGGGAACGAGCGTACGCGCGCAAGCGATTTGTAGACAAGGCTCTCGATCCCATCGTATCCTTGCAAGTCATGGCTGAGCCACACTTTCAATACCTCGTGTTCCGAGATGGGGGGTGCAACGGTGTTGAGGATATCCGTGAAAGCATTCAAGCCAACACGGCGCAGTTCCTCGAGACGTGCAGCGCCTGTACTGGGTTAAGATGTGATATGGATACAGAGGGCGAAGCGGCCTACCGAGCTGATCGAGCTTCGCGTTCTTTGCGTACTCCAACACGCCCTCGCGCCATTTGGCCGCCTGCTCGGGCGCCGGCAGGTTCTTTACCTGCTCGTCGACGACACTGCGGGCCTGCTGGAGAGCCGTGCTCGCCGTCGACCAGACGCTGCCCCAGCCCCATCCGCCGCCGCTGCCGCCGGCGTTCTTTGTGGCGGCAGAAGGCGCGGAGGGAGATGAATCGGGCAGACGAGAGACGGATGGGGAAGGCGAAAGACCTTTGCTAGCAGGCAGACCGCCGACTTTGACGCGCTCCGTGCTCTTCCTCAGACCGGCGGGGCCGGGTGTGCCGGCGCGCGAGGGGGCGCGCTCGATGTGCGTGCGCGTCGGTTCGGCGCTCTTGGCGGTGATCTCGTCAATGAACGCGAGCACGTCCGCCTCACCGCCAGTCCCGCCAGCCGCAGTTGGCTCGTTTGTGGACGGCGGAGGCTGATCGAGATTGTCGAGATTGTCGAGAAACTCGAGTGCCTCTTCTTGCTTTGATTTGTGCCCGTTCTTTGACATTGTGGCTCGAGTTGTGGATGTGGCCATCAAGCAAGGTTCGGGCCCTGGCTATAAAGCACGCGTGCGAATCGAGCCTCACGCGCCCGAACTTTACCCCGCGTTCACCTCCTTCTCTGACCACCACCATCATGGCTAAACGCAAACGCGAGCCGACTCCGGAAGAAGAGAAAGAAGAGGATGGCGAAGAGTTTGAGATCAGTGCGTCTATCAACACACCGCATACCTGATCCAATCTCACATTCTCCATCACAGACGTTATCGACAAGGTACGGTGTGTCGCGGACGAGGATGCTGGTTCGGTGTGGGTAAGAAGGTTTATCGCCACCGTCATGAACTTATGCTCACTGCTTGCTATATGACTGTAGCAATATCACGTTAAGGTATGTCTACGGCTATCGTATCCTCAACATCACTGTAACGTCTGGTTCAGTGGTGTGGATATCCAAACTCCGACGTATGTATGTCATCAAGTCCGGACGTGCTACGTGCCGACTATCACGCATAGGATGATACCTGGGAACCGCATGAAGGACTTGAACAGACCGTACCGGACCTCCTGGAAAGTACGTACTTCATGACTTCGAGAATTCGCAGCGCTAACTATATATCAGGGCTCTGGCATGAGATCGACCCTAAGAACGAGGATAAGGACTATAAAGTTGGTGATGTACTCACACCAAGCCCCGAATGGATAGGTACGTTGCATAAATCACGACGGGTATGTTTTACCTCTGACGTCCTGTATAGAGAAAGAGATCAGAGACTCGGCTGAGCGATGGGACGATACCCTGAGAGAGAGAGCCAAGAAGGCGAAGAAAAAGGCGAGAAAGGCAGAATCGAAGAAAGAGGCGAGGAAGAAGAAGGCTGGGAACTTTGACAACGAAGATGATGAAGAGGATGTCGCTTTCGAGGTAGGCATGAGTGTTACCAGAACATATCACACATATCACGATAATGCTTACCAGACACTCACCTGTCAGGTCAGGAAGGAGGAGGGTTTGCACAAAGACAACGAACGTTTGCGCTCGCAGAAGAAGAAAAGGCCCGGAGCGTTCGATGTCACTAAACATCTTGCGGATGATCTAAACGAAGGGGTCCGCATGCGTTAAACTTGCTCGCGATATATGCCATGCTGATTTCTTTTTCAGGCCAAGTCTGCTAGCGATGTTGGCGAAGCCAGCGATGAGGACTCTGATACTCCTCTAGCGTCTCAGATGCCCAGAGCATCTAGTGGTTCAAGGTTTGTTAAGAAGAAAGAAAACCCATACACTCTCGAGCCCAGAGCCGGGCCGTCCAAAGTCTCGGGTAAGCGTGTGGGCGCGAAACGCAAGGTTACTGGCGGCCGTGAAATGACGGCTGTGAGTCCTCTGGGCTATCCGCACCCGGTTGATTTGGGAGCTCAGTATAGACTCAGGAATCGGAAGATGAACGTCCGCTTACGAAGCTCAAGAAGAAGAGGACTCTCGAGCCTTCCCCGGCTACAAGCTCGGCTCGTGCTAGTTCCGCTGGATCTGCGGAAGTGATATCGGTATTCAAGTTCGTTTGGCGCCGCCCATACACACTGATACACTCTGTAGGCCAAGGGTAAGGGTAAAGCAAGAGCGAGGATTGTGTCTTCCTCTCCGGTGCCCGAAATACAGGTGTGACTTGCTCCGTTCTTCCTCGTAAGGTGTGAAGCTCAAACGCGATCAGGCTCGCCAACCTGGCCGGTCTAGGGCAGCTTCGCCTCGACCTGCTACGCCTCCGCCTATGTCTGATGCTGATGACGCGTCCCTCTTTGGCTCATCCCCGCACAAGGCGCCGCCCGAACTCATCTCTGCCCCGATGAATAATGCTGCTCGAGCGACTGCGTCGAATGTAGCGCAGGAGAAACCCACAGGACCTGTACCCGCTGGGGGATCCGGGCCCAGCCGTACGAAGCCTACTCGTCCCGTGCAGGTGATGGATTTGGGGTACACCGATGGAAGTACGCTCGGGACGAAGGCTGCAGTCATCCGCAAGCCGAACCCTTTGGCGAAGGCGGGCTTTCCGAAGTTGGCGCAGAAGCCACCGCTCGCTGTCAGAACAGGTTCGAAGACGGGCACCCCGTCTGGATCGCCAGTCATTTCCCAAGGCCCCCGCTCTGCATCTGGGACACCTCGCATTGCCCAGCAATCGCCTGTGGTGGCTCAACAACATTCATCCACTTTGCTTCAACAATCAGCGTCGGGTGCGAGCACATCTCCGCCAACTCAGTATATGGATGTCGATGAACCAATGGTCGCCTCGTAAGTGCCTAACCTAGAGATCCGACATTCACATGGCTCATCTCGCACAGCCCCGTTACTGGGAATGCAGAAGAGTTCATTATGAGCGCTTTGCAGCAACCGACCCCTTCTGTGCCTTCACTTCAGCCTGTACGGGCCTTGGCTGGAACGAAGATACCAAAGAAATGGAAGTGGGAGGGTGAAGCATTTGTCAAGCGGGCAGCATATCGAGCCGAACCCTTCGCGCGGGTGATGATATCGGACGCCATGCAACCGCGGGAGAAGGGTATGCGGCTCAACATCCTGTTCAAGACCACAGAGGGCGAAAGCCCGTTGAATAGCATCAAGTTTGAGAAGTTGATGGGCCGCTCTCAAATCTTACGGTCGTTTCGCCCAGCTTGTCAGGCTCCTAGCCAATTCGCACGCCTTTCTGCTAGTGGGGCCCAGGACGAGAAGGCGCTCGATGTGCTGATGCGCCACATGTCAATTCACGATCTCGGGTCGTACGCATTCATGCAGAACTCGGACGAACATCCTGAAGCACTTCTGATTCTCGCCCCATCCTCGCGATACGTTGCATGGGGCTTCGCGAACATCGGACCGGGCGGCAAACCTATCCCGACAATCTCGGAAGAGCTTGTGAAAGGCCCGTTCTTCGTCTTCGTGCTCCCTTGGAATATGAGTGGACAGAAGATCTCGACGTATAGCATGCGACCCACTGGTGTCGAGCTTCGCCGCGTACTCGAAACTCGCAAGGAGATTTCGCCGTCTGACCCAGTACCCAAATCGACGGGCAGGACGCTGCACAGAAATCCAGCACTTGAACGTGCGCGCCGCATCATTGGCCTCCCGGATCAGCTTCTCAAGTTCCTCGGAGACGGACGCCATCGACGTTTCTATGCAATCTGGCCCTACCCGAGCGACGGCGTATCCATATCTCAGAAGGTCGGCGCCGAGACGGTCATGCTACGCGACGTGCTTAAAGCCGTGAATGGGCAAGAGCACGGGCTGGAGTCCAATCAAGTCCGCGTGCTGTTCGTGCATGTCGGGAGTATAGGAACGCTGTCCGAATCTCCGCATATTCTCGAGCGCCGCAAGCAGCAACTTGTCCAAATATTCACCTACGGCACACATCATACTGTGTCGCCTACTCAATGGGGAGTGCGCGAGATATATGTGTATGGCGGTGCGGTCACATTCAGCCCTGGTCTTGTGAAGGACGCGTATGGCGCGGCGCGGCGTATTGCTGAGATGGCAGACGAGCACCCAATGTGGACAGCATTCATCAGTCCGAGCGTGCTCGCATTGGCCGCCTATGAAGCCTACGGCGAGAACCCAATCCAGAGCTTCGACGAGTACGTGACTTTCTCCATTAGCCTCTCACTCCCTGTCTCACGGATTCGCGCAGACATCCGGAGCGGTTCCCCCACCGGAAACTTCTTGAACTCATAACTAGTGGTCGACTAGCTATTTTACGCAGGCCTCCAACGCCTGTTCCCAACTTGAAGGATCACAAGGAGAGGGATGAGTGGTTTGCTTGGCATCGTGATATCGTTTACCGTGGCGAGCGCGACATATTGGTGGAATGTCTGCGTTGGTTCAACGCCCGCTACGAGCGGGAGTTTGAAAGGTTTCACAAGGACATCAACGTCACCAACGAAGAGAACATCCGCAGATTCGTGCTAGAAGAATTGGCGACCACTGTCAACTCCGTGATGGTCCAGCCGGCCATGATGGAGTCCGCTCGACGGTTCGTTGTGGTGTTGGGCGAAGGAGAGCACGCGGTGAAAACTGACAAGTGTGGGGTATGTCCTGTCAAACTTTATGTTGGGGAAGCATATAGACTAACCTTCAACTAGTTTGAGTGGGAGACGTTATCGAGATTCGGCTTCGGAGATGACTTCTGGCGCGAGGAGGATATGGCCGAGATGCGGCAGAGGTTATGGTGAAAATATGAATGATGATTTACTCTATTGCTGCCCTGCTTTATCCCGCTGTCTTGCTTTGTTGTCCCAGACTTGCTTATCGTACAGCACGTATAATCGTTGTTACTTAGGCACGGATATTCATGTAGTTGTTGGTCCTCATGTTTGCGTCATGGACCCGCGGCGTTTGCGCGGGAAGTGAACTCACGCTCACACGTGAAATCAAGATTCGCCTCGTCCGGAGCCCTAAAGCTGCAGCCATGTTGCTCTCACCTCCACCTCCCGTCCCGCTTCCGCATTCGCCTGGAGCTACCTAGGCCTTCCTGGTCGTGTACAGCGACGAGCATGGAGGCATTACAAGCGATCATCGCGGACCCTGCGTACCACGACTACCTTGCCATTCTGAAAGGCGCGCGCAATGGCTTCGTATACGGCGCCAAAGTGCGCTTCCCCCACGCGCTTATCATGGCTATTCTATTCGGTCGCGGAGAGTACGTTCCGGGAATGCCGGTCGAGCTGGAGAACGAGGCTGAACTCTCGTTTCGTGTAGCTGGCCGAGCCGCATAAAGACCATTATCCGCGCAACGCGGACACACGCCACGAACCTTGCGAAGTTCGTTACCCTGTATAAGACCCTGTTGCTCCTTCAGAAGAAGATCAATGGTGGAAAGGCTCGCAGTCACGATACCTTCTTCGCCGGTCTACTCGGTGGTTATGTCGTGTTTGGGGACCGTACCGCGATCAACGAGCAGGTACGCAGCTTTTCTGCCCGCAGCCCCTCGATGTCTGACGCGTTAGATGTGTATAGATCGTGCTGTACGTCTGTTCGCGCGTCGTCGCATCCTTCATACCGCGCGGTCCCTCTTCACGCCCCCCACCGCCTCCCGGCTCGCCCGCACGTCCTCTACCACCGGACTCGCGTTACTTCGGCGCTTTCGCGGCGATCTCGTGGGGTCTGGTGATGTGGCTGTTCGAACACAAGGGCGAGACGATACAGCCGGGCATGTACAACAGCATGACATACTTATACCGCGACTCGGAGCGCTGGAACTCGCTCAAGACGCTTTTCTGGCATAACACGTAGTCGTGATGGGAGCCCACCCGTTCGTGGCCTTTTTGGACAGTGTGCATACACGTCTATAGATCACTCTGCACATATGCGTAGTCTTACTATATTGATGTGCTTAATGAATCCTCTCAAAGGTCTTGGAAGCGGTCCACAGCTTCGCGCGACAGGTTCCCGGTGCTCCGAGAATAGCGGCGCGCCGCCGCCATGGGGCCTGTCACCTTCAGTAGAATTGGGAAAGCACTAGGCATTTATCTTCGGAAATGAACAGGACTGGTCAAGCGCCTTCCCAGTACCCAGCGTGCGTACATCGTATCTCGATTCTCCTAGGGACTAGATGGGAGTCGGAGAGAATTCATTGGAACGAGAAATGTATTTCGCGTTCTTGCGTAACATCACAGATGCAATGGGAGTGTTCGGTACCATGAGCAGGATCAGATGGAGCGGGCGACGCGGGCGGGCGTACAAGCAAAAAGAGACCCCGTGAGTGAGAGGGGGGGCGGAGAGCATGTGGGATGAGAGGGGACGGGGACGTAGACGGATGTGTGAAGTGGTATCATCAGCAGTCGAGGTAAAAGCGGAGGTAAGCGGGGCATGGGCGAGCGGGACATGACGGATGGACTGCCTCTACGAGTCCGGCAGATACACTACATAACAATACACAGCTTCTTCTTCGGGGGCTTGACGGGAGTGACGGGTGTGCCATTCTCGACAGCCTTGGTCTGCCTAAGCATGCGGACAAGTGTTGTGAACAGGCGCTCGACGTTTTGTGCCGTCTTTGCGCTAGTCTCCATGAACTCGCAGCCGAACTCTCGTGCCATGGCGGCGCCCTCGTCCCGCGAGACCTCGCGCTCGTACTGCTTGTCGGCTTTGTTGCCAACAAGCATAAATATTGGCTTTTGGCGCTTGACGCGCATCATAGACTGTCGGAAGACTTCGAGGCGGTCGAATGTTGCGCGGGAGGCGATTGAGTAGACGAGGATAAAGCCCTGCCCCTCGCTGGTGGGTTGTGTGAGCGTGAGAATCGACGAGTGTCAGTTATGAAGAGTCACATACCGAACCCATTGGTCACGGAGTGTTGCGTACTCCTCTGCTGACGCGTCAGCCTCTGTGAAGCGCCGGAGATGTGGATATCACTTGCCTTGCCCTGCGGTATCGATCACCTCTACGAAGCACATGCGATTGTCGACAACGAGTTGTTTTCTATAGGCATCCTCTATTGTTGGATCGTATGTCTACAGGCGACGTCAGTAAGCGGTGAGATAGGTGACGAAGAGTGTGTTACTCGCCTCTGTTGTTTAGTGACGGCGAGGTGGGGAGAGAGGCGTTCAGAAAGGGGTGGCGGGATACACCAATGCGTTTGACATACCAACGAAGCAGTTAAGCGTAAACTGATGTCAAGTTGAGTACGGCGGTACGATGGGGGTGACGTCAGAGTACACACCTGTACGGCGAGTGCGGTCTTGCCGACACCACCATCACCAAGGACTGCTACCCTCCAGCTGTCCATATCTGAAGAATCAAAGAGGATGAGGACGGGTGCGGGGCGAGTGTGGTGCACGTGCACCTTAGAAGGTCTCGAGAGAAGGAGAGGGAGTAGATAGATGTGCGGGTCTGTCGGGCGAGGCGTGAGCTGACAGAGGGCCTGGCTGGGACGGGGAGAGGACTGGCGTGAAGAGCAAGAGTCGGGTGCAGATGAGGCTTTAGCTGGGTTGAATTTCGAATCGCAGACGTCGTCGCTGGTCGTGCCGGGGTCGTGAGGAAGTGATGGGAAGCTTGACGGGTGGTGGTCGAGGACAAGAGGCAGGTAACGAGTGATGTCCGCGCGCCGAGGAGTCTGAGAGTTCCCGTCGCGGCCCTCATTGGCGCGCCCGTGCATTCTATCCTGGATTTCTATACTCTATATTCTCTTCCGCTCTGCTCCTGACCCGCCCTTGACCCGCGCACCGCCTGCCAGCTGAGCACTTGAGCACTCTCCCGTCTGTCCCGAGGCCGCCGCAACGTCGGCTGGGTCCCATTCCTGAGCCGCGAAATCAGCCCGATTATTCCAACCATCGGCTCGTTCCGAACGCGGCTTTCATCCAAATGCCCGGCGTGCGAGTGCGCTTTGTGGCTTGGCCGCTACCTCTTCCGCGCACCCTTTCCTTCTCTCAGAGCCGTCGCGCCTGTCCAAATACACCCGTTGTATACTGAATGCACTGCGAAACGCCTGGAGTTCAGCGTCTCTCGAGCGCGCGCACGACTATCGTGCTATTTCATCGGCCCGTTATCCATCTTCCCAGGCTCGCAGCTGGACACCTCCCCCAGTCTCATTGCGCCCCGGCCGTGCATCTCATCAACGAGAAACGATACGCGTACTTCGGCATTCTCTCGTCAGCAGCAGTCGTAAATCTTGCAGGGTACCTGCTCAGCCTCCCATGATTGTCGCCTTCCCCGCTGTATCATCTCGGGGCAGGTACCCCCATGTCAACGCCCACATGCGTCGCGGAAGCACACAATACGTCCGACTACAGCTCGCTGAAGTATCCTCTGGCATGTGCACGCTCGTGCATGGTTGTCTTCAACCTTCTGCATCTGGATGCGGATGTTCCTTGAACATCCCGGATCGAGGGGCGCTCTCATGGTGCAGTGCAACCCTTCGCTATAAGCGGTCGCCACTGCGACATTCCTGCCTTGTGTAAGCAGCCGATCTAGCGGCGGCAATGAGCAGTTGTCTGCCCTGTGATCAATTGGCGGGGATTCCGACCATCTTGGCCCACACCGTGACAGCGACTTCACCACAGAATCCCTCGCTGGAAGTTTGAACCGCGGCTCGTCTCATGTCACAATTCCTTTCGTATTATACATAAACCGCTTCATTCGAGCCATGCACTTTCGTCACAAGCGTCATGTACCATTGAGCATATCGCGGGCATCAGCGACTTTCGTCCGGGCAAGTTCTAGTCAAGCTATGCAGTTTCCCGCGCGCAAGGGTCTGCAGACCTGCGGCACCGGATCCACCACGCCCGTGAGCGTTTAGCAACGTCCACTTACCGTTTAGGGGTCGTACGTGGCCGCTGCCGGCGTCATACCTTGACCGTTCCTCTTCTACATACCCGCAACATTCCCCTCCGCCTTCCTATAGACCCAACTCTCTTGTTCATGGCCACTGCAAGTGCTTCTTGGTAAGCTCGTAGTTGTGTCCAATTCCAACCTCCCCCGTCTGACGATACAGACGATCCTCACACCAGCATGTGCTCCGCAGGACCTTCTCTTCGATCATTCGACGCAGTCCACGTCTCGGAAGATACCCTTTTGGGTTTCCTGACCTTCCTGACCCTGCGCTCGAGGTTCCTTCAAACGCCTCTAACTGCGGAAGCCCAATCTCGAGTCACGTTCTAGACTGGCAGGGGCGAGTGCCTGTGCATAATTGAAAGGGAGGCACACATAGCCCCTGAGCATAGGCGCCCATCCTCCATCGTAAGACCGTGATGAATCACTCCTTGAGAGGCTGAGAAGACTTTCGTATGGGCTGGTGCTCAAATCATGCCGCTCGGTTCACACCTGCCGCCGCATGCGCGCTTTGCCTTCTGTCGATAGGCTGTGCGATATGCTGCTGATGGATGCTTCTTACTGCGAGACGCTGGTCGCTGATCGCGATGAGCTCCGCCCGGGCGCGATGGGCGCGAGGTAGCCTCTACACCGGGTTGTGAATGCTCGATTGGAGGTGACGCGCGCACCAAACGGATGAGATGAGAGCGCAATCGCTCTTTGTTCTCCATCTGGCATCCATTTCCGGTCGGACAGAGTACAACTCAATCGCTCTCCACCTGCACACACTCGCTATCTCGACGATCTTTCGGGCACGTGCAATAATGGAATGGGGGTGAAACAATTGGATGTGTATGAACAAGATCTTTTGACTGCATCGTGTGATTCGTGGATGTGGCAAATTGCGCTCTCATTCAACTAGGATGGCTATTCGCAGCAATCAGGATGATCTGTATACCCATACCAGGATTACCTTCCAACGCCATGGGGCCTCTCCGCCGAGCTGACCGCAAGTGCAGGATGGCCGGCTAGCCCAGACGTGGCGTCTATACTACAAGGCCCTTGAACCGGAAATTACCACCGAATTTTGGCCGCAGTCGCATTCAACATCATGACCGCCGCAAAAGTCGTACATTTTTGTGAGAGGGATTGTCCGCTTGTACCGCTTACGACTGTTCTCATCACTGACAAGCACGGCATATCTTCCCTTAATCTCGCAAACAATCTCCAGCGCGTCAGAGCATGGGCGTTATCGTCACAAACAATAAGGGATGCGTCTCGACATCTGCTTCTCAGAAGTCACGTCCGGCGGTGCTGGCCTCTTGGGGTAACGAAGCTAGGGTATACATGAGCGCATGATATAGATTCTGTCTGATGCACGTACACCAGAAGTACCGCTAATAAGGACTGTCTCTTTCAATGGTCAATCTCATAGGCATACAGTGGAAGTGCTCCCTTGAGCCAATCTGCGACTTTTACGCGCGTCCGGACGGCCCTGCCGTCTGGTCTCGTGCTTTCGTTTTGCAAGTCCGGGTGACCAAGAGGGATGACTGGAAGAAACGTGGGGTACGTGGCACTTGACACCCGATCCCACTCCGACCTCACCCGCAGTTGGGGTTCTTCTATTCCGGCCCTTTGCCCATTATGTTGCTCGTGTAATAATGATTTCACTTGTTCATGACTGTCAGGACATAGCAGAGCAGTCCCACAAATACCTCCTGCCACAAGTACGGTCGATGTACGGCCGAGGGCTATGTGTTTCTGTACTAAGGGTGTCGCCGCAGTAGATGTTTTTATCGCCCAAAGTTCAAACGGTAAAGGTGTCGCGTCGGAGTGCCTCTCGATCCATGGGAGAAGTCTTCGAATATCAGTATTGCTTATTCTACGGGAGTGTGTCGTGGACACGTATACGCAAATGTTGCGTAAGTAGTCTGACCGACTTTGATTCTCTGTGAGAATTCCAGTAGACACACGCCGCATAACCTCGGTAGCATGCGAGCTCTTTGAATAGTTACCCGTTTTGAGATAGGCATGCACGCTTGTTGGGCGCAGCGGTTGACTAGAGCTTGAATGAAGTAGGCGCAACTCTCTCTCAAACTTGGATCATTGTCTCGTCAATAAGGACACATGCCTGAACTAGTAGGTAAGCCCAAGGATATAGAGTCGACGGAAAAGCGCTTACTGCGTAACTTGTGACCGTTGCGTTCTCAGATTGGCTTTATACTCATTTCGCGGATCGCGATCGTCTGCCACGGGCCGTCCAGGAGAGCGCCGCCCGAGAATAGACAATGCGGGACTCACAGACGCAGCTACGGTGGGCGATAGGCGATCCATTAGCTTAGGTCTCAAGCTCCAAGCCAAGGCGAACGGCGTGTATGACGAACTCTCGCGTCTTGTGCCCTCTTTCGCTCATGGAGTATGACTTTGGCCTCGGCGTGGTAGAGTCGGACCGTATCGTTCTGTCATGGAATACGGCGACTGATACCTATCTCGTGTTCTCAGCGATAGCCACACAGTATGAGATGCAACCTCGTGGTGCAGAGAGGGATCAGAGTGCAGTCCGCACGGAGAACCTGACTTACCAATTCGACGTATCGCGGCGATGTCTCTTGCGCCAGATGTCACCTCTTTGGTGCTATAGCCCCGTCCTTTAGCCAACGCCAACAGCGATTCTTCGAAGCTGCTGTCTGCGGTGTCGGATGTCCCATGCTATGTGCCCTTCTTCTTCGCGGGTTCGGCCAAGGTTTGCCATGGTGGTGATGGATGCTGAGCCCGTTAGACACTGCAAATCGCGACTGCGCCGCGTGTTCAGTTTAGTATAGAGGCGCTGAAAGGATTAGACTCCCTCGGACCTTCGCTGTATGCGAGTCCGACATCCGAGCCCGGGCGCACGCGTGTTCTTGGCTTCCATCTCACGCGGTTTCCTCGTTTCTGCTGTGGCACCACCGTGCGAGCCTGGCACATACCATGTCGTCAACTTCTCCGTGCTCATGCTTAGCACTATCGAGGTGCGGCGAGGTGCGAAACCGTAAAAAAGTCCTGCTCTAGCAGCAGATAATCGACGAAAGTCGCAGTTTCACACTCCGTAGCCTGTTAAAAAATCATCAGCGAGCTTCGGGTACTCACCGAGATGGGGCCGTACCTTCGCTGTCAAAAAAAGCTTCTAGGCCACGCAAACATACGGCACAACACCGCTGCTAACGGCGTTCGCAACATGATTGACAGGTTGAGGCCGCGTGCCTCCCAGTCGACGAAAAAGGCCAGGAAAAACAGTTCCATTGCACTTCGAGTCCGAGGTTCGCATAGCCTACGGACCATACATCGACCACATATCTTACAAACCCGTACGTAAACAAGAGAGAAACCCGAGAGGACGACGATGACCATGTATGAACGAAGAATGAGGGGGTAGGTTTCATGAGTGGTCGTCGCCCATGCGTATGCACAAACAAATATCAATGAATAAAGATGATTACATCCGGCGGCCCCGGGAAGGCCAGAGATACAGTATCGAATGTTTATATTCATGCGCGACGAGGAAAGCTGCGGGGACGAGAGCGAAGCGAGTAACAGACGAGAGCGTTGGGGCGAGCCGGAGTTCGGGCGCGGGAAAGACGCGTCGGTGGGGAAGACGCGTCAACCCATCCGACACACCGCCAATGTAGGATGTAGGGCGGATGCACCGCGTCTAGTAAATGAAGATAGTGTCGCCGGCTGTATATGCGAACGCGACGGAGCGCGTTCAGAGGTCCCGTCGGCAAAACTCGTCCTGGGTGAGGTTGAGGATGAATTGCATAGGCTTGCTCGACGGCGCGATGAGTTTGACCGGCTTCGGCTTGCCCGAGCCGGTGGTGGGTGATGTCGCGTTAGAGATGGACGCGAAGGGGCGCAGAGGTCGTGATACCGGGAACGACTGCTTGCGTTGGGGCTGCGGGCGAACGGGCATGGAACGGAATGCGCCGGCGCCGTGTGTCGGGGACGATGACAGCACGGATGAGCCTGAGGATGAGGAAGACACGCTCGAGAGCGGTGATGTCGGGCTGGCAAGCGGCGATGAGATGTGAGGGCGCGGTACAGTGTTGAGCGGGGTCATAACGGCGGCTAGAATTCGGTTTAAGTTAGCACGCCGCGTACAAGTGTAGATGGGTACCCGGAATGGCACTGACCCATTGCTTTTATGTTGTGCGGGGAAATATGGGATATACGTATGCGGGGTAGAGAGCGAAGGTAAAGAGCGAATAACGATGCTGGGGGTTTATATCCGAGCGAGTTCAAATGGATGCACTTCGTTGGGGTACACGCTGTGTGGCCTTCCGCGCCACGCCCCGTCTCCGGCTTCCTCCCACGAAAGTCCGCTCGCGTCATCAATACGCAGGGCCTTCGGCATTGCAGTCTGCCTTTGCTTTAGCCACCCGTCTGCCTCTCCCATATGCTCTCCATCTTGGCATGTTATTCCATTCTCGCACCACAACCTTCTGTTTCTGCTATCGAATATTCATTATCGGTCAGAACTTTCACACCTCTCTCCGCGCCGTGCACGCCGCGTGGACCCCAAGATCTTGTCTTGTCCGTTGGCGCCCAAGAACTGAAACCGCGCTCACCAATCTTCGACGCCCACTATCTCGTCTCGGACAATGTAT
The DNA here is from genome assembly GCA_900536885.1 of Peniophora sp. CBMAI 1063. NCBI lineage: Eukaryota > Fungi > Basidiomycota > Agaricomycetes > Russulales > Peniophoraceae > Peniophora > Peniophora sp. CBMAI 1063. The sequence continues at coordinate 102,840 of UWZB01000212.1, read as the reverse complement.
TGCTTATCTTTCCATCTTCTCAAACACTCTTACCCTGCGCAGTACTTTCTCACCCGAGTACCTCGGCAATAGCCTCAACATTGTCGTGCTTGTCCGACAGCAGTGCGAGTTCAGAAGACTTGATCGCTGATATAGAGGATCCTGTGGCGACAGCGCGGGCTCTTCTCGACCTCGGAGAACATCTACCCAATTTCCATGGTCCTCTACTTACCCTTGATTGGCGCACGGAGGCTGCCCACGTAGATGTGCAGACAGCTCGGCCCTGGGTGTGGCTATCTTGACGTCTAGATGTTCTTCCACGGATCCAACATCTACACGATCTACCTTCTAGGAAGAACATGGCTGTGCGATATCGACCCAATGCGTCAGATGGCGGCATGTGCGCTCAGCTTGCTCTCTCGCTAAGCCTCACTTGCCTTTCGTCTGCCTGAAGATAGCATGTGTTTCATCGCTAGTCGTACACGTATCGCCAATCCAAGTCCGTAGCACGACAGTTGTAGATCATACGGTCGCACCGTGGTCACGGACCGTTTCGGTCGAAGGAGTCCAAGAAAGTTCGGCATGGGCTAGGAAGTCCCGTCGGCATCCAGATATGTGAACACCACAGAGCGGAACGTGAAAAGAAAGCTACGCTCCTGCATAGGCGGGTAGTATAGATACGGGTGCAATGGGTAGAATGACAAAAGAAAAAATGGCCCAGGGTCAAAAGGAGATGCCCCCTGCAAGGCTCGAACTTGCGACCTCAGGATTGCACGGTAATAACCGTTCATACGAAAATATGAGACCTGCGCTCTAGCCAACTGAGCCAAGGAGGCTTGTCTGTGTCTGCATAATTAGAACATATTATCGTTCGGCTGCGCTCGCGACGCGTCTTACTTTCTCGCTTCGACGCGTCCACTGTTTCGCGCCTTCATGTCGACAGTACCCGAGACTCCTCGCCGTTCTTCTCATGCCGTCCCATCGACGCCGGCAACATCACGCGTAGCGAATGCATCTATCGTTCAAGCTTCTCCGCACTATCAAACCACACGGCGGCATTCTCTTTATGGGACTGAGGACCGTGTCGTGATCGACCCCGGTTCACATATCTGGAAAATAGGCTTTAGCGGGGAGGGACGCCCCAGGGATGTATTTGCCATAGATGGCCTATGGAGTTTGCGCCGCGCGCCAGTTATTGCGGATCGCGAGGAGGAGGATCGGCTGCTTGAAGTCCGCATACAGGACAAACTGCGCGCCGTGTTCCATGAGTGAGTGCGTGTTCGAGACGATTGGTTCGCATCGGATGCGCCTTGACTTGGCGCTTGCAGCATACTCTTGACCGACCCTAAGTCTCGGAAAGTGATTGTAGTAGAACACCCTCTACTGCCACTCTACGTCAAAGACATGTTCGCGCGCGTCCTATTTGGGAACTTGCAGGTGCGAATGGGAAGCTCAGCGGGCTTGGCTCACTCGGCTCATCGGTTGTGAATACCTTACAGGTTCCCTCTCTGTCTTTTGCATCCAGCCATCTCCTTTCGCTTCTCGCCGTGGGACGAATCACCGGACTCGTACTCGACTGCGGTAACCTCGAGTCGACTGCATTACCGGTACGTGCCGTGCTCCACGCCACCAAGCTGCGCGCTCACGCCAAGTTGCTCAACTAGATATTCTCCTCCCGTCCGCTGTTTCCGCAGCTCAGGACAACGCCTCTGGCAGGCGCGCGATTGACCAACCATCTCCGAGCGCTTTTGCTTCTGTTCGGCACATACCTTCCGCCACCCACTTCCCTCAGCGGCGCAGCCAACATCCCGGCAGCCACACGATCCACTCGAGTGCCACAAGAAGTGCTGACCGATGCCGTGATTGAGGATATCAAGACTCGGTGTTGTTTCGTTGGCGAACCCTTCGACACATCGTCTGATATGCATGTCATGGGCACGCCGAGCGAAGAGGCCATGGATCTCGATCTGCCGCCAAGCGTCGCGCCGTCAGAGTCGGATTACTCTCGCGTGTCTCACGAACTTGAGAGCGCACCGGACTCGTCTGGTTTCTCCGTGGTTTCCCGTTCACAGGTTGTGCCACAGCGTACAGAAAGCCACCTCGAGGCATTGGCGAACATGTACAAGCGACATTCGACTGCAACAGATCTTCAGTTGAAGGTTACACCACCAGTGGCCCAGCAAACGGGCACTGGTATGGGTACACTCGTCATCCCGGGTTGGATACGCGAGCGCGGCGCCGAGGTTCTGTTCGAAGGGGGAGATGTTGATGAGAGCAGCATGGCAGAAATCATACTCGAATCATTATTAAAGGTAGCTCATCCTTTGCTTGGCCACGGCTATCTGACGTCCTAATTCGAGGCATCCTAGGTCCCTGTGGATTTACGACGCACTCTAGCCTCATCGATCCTGGTTACGGGAGGTACGGCAATGCTGCCAGGATTTATTCGCCGACTACACTCGGAGTTGCTCCGCGCTATCGCATCTTCCGGCTCGTCAGCCGCTCGGCCACCAATGCGGCCCGACCGTCCCCGCCCTCCCGCATACGACCGATACGCGGCCCTCCGCCCTCTCGTGCCGCACCTTGCGGTGCTCAACAACCCATCTCCGCCGCCGCCGACGGGTAGTCGCGG